>JAGFMF010012271.1:4125237-4243937 GCA_019455555.1 Galemys pyrenaicus
ATAGGATCCAGCAATCCCACTCCTAGGAATATACCCAAAAGACACAAAAACACTGATTCAAAAGAATACCTGCACCCCTATGTTTATAGCAGCACTCTACAATAGGGAAGACCTGGAAACAACCTAAATGCCCCAAAACAGATGAGTGGATCAGAAAGCTATGGTACATATACATGATGGAATACTATTCAGCAATCAAAAATGAAAAATTAGACACATTCATAGGAACATGGATGGAACTGGAAGGGATGATGCTCAGTGAAGTCAGAAGGCAAAAGAAAAATACCAAATGGTTCCTCCCCTAGGAGGAATATAAGGGAACCAAATATGGATCAAGGAAAGGAATAAGAACAATAATAATAATAATAACAATAAAGACACAACAAAAACCAAAAATGAAAAGAGAAGGACAGACTGGGGACACTTGGTAGGGAGGGAAGAGGAGGAGGGGTTGAGGGCAGATGGGAGTACGGGGAACTGAGGTGATGGTGCACTGGTGATATGGTGATGGGGAATACATGGGGATTATAATTGATGTCAAATATATAAAAATTTTTAAAAAGTTAAAAAAAAACAAAGTCAAAATGAAAACAAAAATAAATAAAATGCTTTGGAAACGAACATACAAGTAATAAATCACAGAAGGACTGAAAAAAGAGAATGGGACAATAACAATATTTGTGTACAGAACCCTGAATTTAAGACTTCGTAAGCAGAGGCTACCACAATCATTCAGATATGAAATAAAGAGAACAAGAGCACTAGGAATAGAAAGTGGCCAACTGTCTATGCTAAAAACACTAGGCGACCAAAGAATTTGGTAAACAAGTGGCTTTACACCTCCTGAAGGCAAGACCATGTCTACCTTTGGATGAAGGGACTCAATGAGTGCAAAATCTCATCTTCTAAAAGAGAAGAAAAATACTGATTTGTTTTGGAATATGGTGATAAGCAGTGACTTAATTCCCCCAGAGTAAAGCCATCCATGGGATAAAGTAGTACAAATCAAAATTCTCACATTTATGTTATTAAGGTATCTTTAAAAGGCTACATGTAATGTGTATATTAATTTTCAGAGAACCATGGACACTGGTTATTTTTAATTGCTTTCCAGTAACACCTAATGAAAAATGGCAAAGTCAGCATTTTGCAAAGCCAAGTCACAGTGACAGCACATCTGTCCCCTACAGAACCTGTTTTCACAGTATCTGCAATGTTCTGGTTGACTTTAAAGGCAACTGGTACCCTACCAACTTCTGTATATTCACTCAAGAATCACTTATAAAGTTTAATTAGTTCTATTGTTTTTCGAACTCAAAAATTTGCCTAAAGGGCTCTTCCAACAACAGGCTGCAGATCAATTTTCATTAAGAAAAAACTCGGGGAGAGGGACACAATCTCCTTTTGCCTTAGGACAATCAGCTCTTGATTAGTCTACTGCGTGTAAAATTGAAGAGTGACTATGGAAGTATCTGTAAACAGCGTAGAAATGATTTATAAGTTATTGAAACGCATAATTTCAGTTGAACTCAGATTCCAGGGTTGCCCCGTGTAACTGCGGGCATTACCAGCCCCTCAGAAGGATCTTTAAGGAACACTGTCAACACATCTAACTGGATCAGATAGATGAGAAGCAGAGATCTTTTCCACGTGAATTAAGGGCCAGGTTGCAATTCCCAAAATCGAGACTGCTTTTCCACCCCGATACCTATTTTTAAGCATGAAATCGTGAAGCATACCGTGAAGAAGGTTCTCCCGTAGTTTCCCAGAAGTTTTTAATAAGTTCTCAAGAAACGCTACTAGCTGTTCCTTACTCAGTTCTTTGTCTTGCAAGATTTCGCGAAGAGTGTCTGCAGAAACTAACCTGAAGGCACCGTCCCCAGGCAGCGAAGGGCCCGTCTGGTGGTGGAGTGAGTCCACCCGCAAAACCTGCTGCTCCCTGAACACCACCACCGAGGACCACCATTCCGCCGCCAGGTTCTTCCGCAACTCTATGCCCAAGGGGCCAAAGCCGGGGTGGCACCCATTCAGAAGAGAGTCTCGGCTAAGCGGCAGCTCCGTGCCCCTGAGGAAATGCCTCCTCTGACAGATCTCTACCAGGGCCTCACCGCCCTCTCCAGACTCGGGGGCTTCTCTCGGCTCAATCCCCGCGGGCAGGTCCGCGTGCGACCGCAGCGGCTCTCCGAGGGAGCTACTCCCTGACGTCACCCGCTCCGGCTGCCCCCCGTCTACTCGGTCACCAATACTGGAAAACAGGCGCCTGCAGACCTTCCGGCAGGTCCTCACCGCCGCACCACAGCGCATGGCCCCCGGAGTTAAAGAGCACAGGTGCCCGCGAGCTGGCAGATGCCAAGAAACTGCCACAGGCATGAGCGCCTGGGAAGGAACTGCGCAGGCGCAACAGGACGAGCATGCGCGCGGACAGGCGGCCCCGCCCACGGAAGCACGTCACCGTGCTCCGGCTGCGGTCGCTGCTGGGGTTCCGCAGGCCGCCATGATAGAAGCCGACTTTCCGTGCTCGCCAATCTACACCAAGCCTCATCTCCATCCTGCTCTATATTTAATCGGCCCTTTTTTTTTTTTTAAAAGATTTATGCGTACAAGATGTTAAGTGCAGCCTGTATGTGCGGGAGTTGAGTATTCACCAGAGTAGGGAACAGACGGATCGACTGAAATACACTGCTGAGGGGAGTAGCGGGCGGGGCAAGAAAGGTCTGCTGCGCCTAGTGGCTCCGACAACTTCATGGTGCTTCAACTTAACCCCTTGCGCCACCAGGCCCTTTTCAGCGATGTTATTTCCCTCTTTTCACATATCGTGCCATAACCACCGCGCTTGCGCTAAATTTTAACAAGTCACCCATGAAAATGTGTTCCCCAAATCATTTAAAATAAATTCACGGAAATAAACCTTGATTTTTAAATCTATTTAAGTGTCTTAGGGCCCCAGACAAGCTGGCAGCAACTCCAGGGAAATTATACCTCCTGTAGGAATTGTGAAACTCTGGATCCTGACTGGGAGTAAAGGCTCGCTGTCTGCACAACCAGGGTACACGTGCACATTTCCCTACCAAAAGCTCCTGAGAAGTTAAGACATGCAGTAAAACTTAAGACTCAGGATTACCTAGCAGGTTTATGACAATCTTACAAACTCCATTTTAACTTAGAACCTTTAAGAAATTGCCGGGTGGGAAAGCAGTATATATACAGTTCAGACAAAGGAAAATGCAGGCTGATTCCAAAGTCCACTAGGAAACTTTTAAATGAATCCAGGTGAAATGAACACACTTCTGGAGTCCACTAGATTACCGAGAAAGCATACTTTATAAAAAAAATGAACATGGTAATAGTTAAAACTTCTGTCAGTTGTTAAGTACTCCATACAGGCATGTGTGCAAATTTGTATAAACTAGCAAAGTAATGCTGAAAAAGACTTCAAAAGTGGGCTTTTAACACACCACGGAAGAGGCCTACACGCAAATAAATAAAAGAGAGAATGGGGAGAAAAAATCACATTTATTAGTTAAAGACAACCACAGGCTGGACACAACACACATGCTAAAAAGTGGACTGTCTTCCAAAGGTAAATAGGTAAATGTTTTCCACAGCCCCACAATCATTTCAGTGTTTACAAATTAAAAGGCCCACGTTAAGACATTAAACAGTAAAATATGTAATAAATGCTCCAATCTACCCCAAAGCTTCTTATGTCATAATGAATTTGACTAACCATGCTATTGAAAACTGCTCAGTAACTAGAGGCTGAACCAGTTTTCAATGTATTAGTCCTGGAAATGCCACTCCCCATCACGCCCACTAAACTGGTTTTACATTTTAGAGATAAGGCATTAACACCAATTAAAGCCTCAGTTTAATTAGAATTCAAATGAAGCCTCAAAGATCTCCTCTCCAGACAAAAAGTAAACATACTATCAAAACTCTCTGGGAAGACATTCAGACCTACTTCTACAGATTCAAACAAAGGGATTAGAAAGGTTGGTAAACCAAGGTTAAATCTCTTTAAAGCCACTCCTGAATCTAACAATAAACTCCTAATGATCCCAACAAGATGACTTGTATTCTAGTCACTGTGCTTTTGGTTATCATGCTCACGTTTAACCATTAACCTTTTTTTGGAGGGGGTGGGGGGTTTCACTCTAATGTGAACAGATCTTACAATTTTAAGTCTTTTATCCTTTAGAATTCCCTGAATTAATGGAATGTCTATTCTTGACTCCCATTAGGACCACAGTTAAAAGAGAGTCAGGGAAGCTTGTTAAGACTAGAATCTACATATAACTTGCACCTGAATACTGAAAAATTCAAATTTAGCTCTTGGCCAACCACCTTAAAGTTATGTTAATCTTAGTTTTTATCCAAACTATTCGTAATAAGCCAAGAGCATGAATAGAATCTCTTGAAAAATCAAGTTTTGAAGCGCTTCAAATTATGAATTTTGCAAAAGGAACAAAATCAGTTTTATACAGCAGCTTCAGGGTGGGGCTTTACAGTTATTTCCTGCCAATTATTTCACTATGAACTCATTTCACCACTCTGCTAACAAAATCAGATACACCAAAGAACTCACCTGATGTTGGGAGGTACTGAAAAAGCCTTTATGCAACTTAAAAATTTGCCTATACCAATCCCACTTTAATTTCTGCAATATGGATAGATTTTGAAGACCTTCTGATCTCCCACTTCCCAAAATTAAAGCATGTAGAAGAGTAGTCAATTTAGTTAGGATCAAGAAATAGACCAACTAAAGCAAGGTTTTACATGACATACGTAAAATAAAGTACAATTTCCACTTAATTCAGTCTTCAAATATTTTTTATTGGAAGGCCATGCATTGCCTTCATTTATTGTATTTCAAATCACTGTACATTTACTTTTGTGAAAACACTGCCTGCATTTTCTAGTACAAAAAAAACCTAAAAATTGTTTCAGGAATGTAGAGAAATATCCAACTTAAATAGCGAAAAAGTGCACCATAATTACTGCTGCACTGCAGTCATTTCTGCATTTCCCATGTTTCTTAAATAACTATCTTGTCTGATAACACACAATATAAAGAGCAATTATGAAAAACAGACATTTACATATACTTCTTAAAGTCTTATTGGGAATATCCTGTTGGCATTGGATAGCCAATCATAGGCGCAGCTGCAGTAGCAGGATATGCATATGCCTGTTGGTTCATACCATTGTGCATATTTGGAACATTACTTCCATATTGCTGAGTGCTATCATAACCATTCTGGTAAGTCCCTGTTGGATTACCAGTCCTAAAACTGGTCTGTATACCAGCAGACACAAAATTACTTCCAAAGCTCCCATTGGTGTAATTTGCAGCACTGTAAACACCATTCTGAGTTTTTGCCCCAAAATCTCTCTTAAGCAGACTAGAGTAACCTCGGTCATAATTTTCCCTGTCTCTAAAGGTATTAAATCCACCCCTTTTGCCCGCAGAGTATCTGTCCCGGCGGTCATCCTTCATGCCTCCTCTACCCCTGGAACGACCTGTCAAAAAAAAAAAAAAAAAAAATTGCAGACTATTTCCATGGCACAAATCATTAACGTGGAAGGAAACAGATAGCCCCATTCACTATAGTTGTTAATCATTTTCTCAAACAGTTGCACACTGAAGATTTGACTTATCCACCAATCCCGTTTAAACCCATTTACGACAATGTGACCCCAAAGAAACCAACATCTCTTATGGAAGGTGGGGCTTACCTGAACCTCTGTCTTCGACCAACTGAAGCAACTTGGGATTAATTGCTTGATTAGCTTCACGAAGCACAGAGATAAGGTCGCTCACTTGCTTTATGTTATTAGGTGTAAAGAAAGTGTATGCTGTGCCTGTTTTGGTACTGCGAGCAGTTCTTCCAATTCGATGAATATAATCCTCTGAGGAGTTAGGGTAGTCATAATTGATGACAAATTTCACATCTTCCACATCTGTAAGGTGTTGCAGTGTGGCAAAATAGCAATGTACGGAGTTTTGCACACCACAACAGCCAGACCAAAAATAAAAAGTTAGACAATTGTATTCCCAAGAAGGTACGGGCTGCAAAAAACAGTTAAAATGGTTATCCATTCCCTGTAGGATTACCATTGAGGTTGAGAGAAAAAAGGGGAAAAAGAAAAAAAAAAGAAAAAAAAAAGCACATGTCATCTGTATGTCTCAATACCCACCCAATGAAAGAGCCTATCAAAAGGAACATGTATTTCCTAGCACAGTCCCCATCAGCAAGTCCCCTTACAGATCATCAAGTGACATCTGAATGCTTCTGTGCAGTAGGGCCACTTAAAGGTTCACAGCAACCTCTTCATGTGCTCATTTTGAGGACCTTCAAACAAAAATGTACAGGGTCCTTTGCAATTACACACTCATCGTAAGTTCAAATTCTGGCCACACTGCTTGTCTTGCCAAGACCTTACAACTGCAGCTGCAAGAAAAACATACCTGTCCCCCAAAAGTTGTTTTTATGCACTGTGTCTCGTCTAGGCAAGCGCTTCCAAGAAGCCAGGATTCACTTGAGAATGTGTCTCTCTCTGGCAGGTCTCGACATGACGACTACTGTGTAGGTGAGGGAGGAACTTTCAAAGCACTGCTTTCTTTTCCCACTGACTAAGTGTGAGAAGTTGCTCCTGCTCTAGATCTCATGTGCCAGTACTCACCAATTTGTAAAAGGCTTTAGTACCTTTTAAAGCTGCTCTCTCCATTTCAAACTTGAACAAAAATTTCATTGAACATTGAAGTTTGGAAATATTTCTTCGACATTTCAGCAAACTCACTGAAACTCAAAGACCCACAGATCACAGTAAACAGTTTGAAACAATGCTGTACCATGGCAGTCATGCAAAGCATGGGACAGAAGAAATACCACGGCAGTGAACTGTGAGGATAACTTCCATTTTTTTCCCCCGGAGAGAACAGTTTACAGAGGCAGAGGTGGTATGTTCTGCCTTTTGAAGATTACTGGCACACTTTCAGCTTTTCACCTCTCTAATCGACTGGAAGCAGCCAGCCGATCACTAGTCCTCCATCCCCCTCGAGTCCTCCGATTGTCATGCCTAGGCCTTGCCACAAAGACTGCACCTTTATATGAAAAAAACTTAGAAAAAAACGCAGAGGTTAAAGAAAGCAATAAACTTTCTTTAAAAAAATTATATGGAGATCTTCTGGGAAACCAAGCCATGAATGCGAGTTTGTACTAACCTAGCCCTCTGGAGGCCACATCTGTAGCAATCAGAATAGGAGCTTTTCCATGTTTGAATTCTGCAAAATAAAGCATACATGTCGTCACCACTAATCTTGAGTGGAAATCTAGGTTTCAAGAAAATATTTTTCATTTGAAATACTTACCATTTAGAACCCAGTCACGTTCCTGTTGACTCTTGTCACCATGGATACCCATGGCAGGCCACCTAAGTTAAAAAAAAAAAAATCCCTTTTAATAGCAGAATACTTAGAAAAACTTGATTAAGTCTAATGCTTGATCATTTTTCACTCCAGATCCCTAATTTCAGTTTCACCTGAAAAATGTATCATACTTTTACCTATACTAACAAAATGATTTCCATTTATGAAACTGCTTTTCTGTTTTCTCTTTTCTTAAAGTTGTAATACATGTGCCTCAATGGAGGAAGTCCAACATACCCATCTCTCCTCATTTTTCTAGTAAGTTCATCACATCTTCTTTTGGTTTCAACAAAAACAATGGTTTTATTTTCCTTCTCACTCATGATCTCTTCCATCAGGCGTATAAGTCTTGAAAGAGAAAAATAAAACAGTTCATGATCATAATTAAGCACTTATGGTCAATCAATTTACATGGCTGCAAGCCAAAAGAAACACCTTCCTAACTAACCACTTACCAAGCAATTCTACCCATATCCTTTAGTAAACTACAGGACAAGAGCTCCTTTTCCTACAGGAATACTGCAGGTAAGGTGATAACCAATTACCTCAATAGAAAAGCAAAACAACTTTCATTTTAAATTAACCACACTATTTCCACCAAACTGAAACTTACTTTTTAAGACAACTTCTCAATTTATATAACAAGTTTTAGAACTTATAAAAAAACTTACTTCTCATCCTTTTCCACATCATGACACACATCCACAATCTGAAGAATGTTATGGTTTGCACTCAGTTCCAGTGCACCAATATTTATATGAATGTAGTCTTTCAGGAAATCTTCAGCAAGCTGTCTTACTTCTTTTGGCCAAGTCGCACTCCACATTAGGGTTTGTCTATCAGGCTAAGGAATTTGGGGATTAAAAATAGTAATAATAAAGCTTTGTACTCGAACAAACTTAGAACTAAGTTTAAGAAAATGTCTAAAAAAAAACATATTTAAGAGCACTTACTCTTATCTGATCCACAATCTTTCTTATTTGGGGTTCAAAACCCATATCAAGCATTCTGTCTGCTTCATCAAGGACAAGGTAGGTGGTTCTTCTCAGATTGGTTTTCCCACACTCTAAAAAGTCAATCAATCTTCCAGGTGTTGCAATACAGATCTCCACACCTTAAATAAAACACGTAAAATATAACTATGGCACCGAAAATCTTCAGCACCACCAGACAAAAACGTCTCTTGGTTACTTGCCTCTCTCCAAATCACGAATCTGTGGTCCCTTGGGAGCACCACCGTAGATGCAAGTAGACTTCAAGCGACATGCTCTACAGTACTCAGCAGCTACTTGCTGTACCTGTTGAGCCAGTTCCCGAGTTGGTGCCAGCACCAAGCACTAAGAGAAACAGAAAGAACAGATCTTTTAGCCAAGATCTGGATTCTAGTTTTAAGTTTTGTGTGTTAGACCCAATTCCCAAAGCAACTTTGTCTTCGGTTAAACTAGTTTCTATACAAAAATCACCACTGTCTCTCACTACACAGTACACAAATATACAGAAGCTTATGGTCAAAAATTAAACATACTTACAATAGGCCCATCACCTCTCTCTAGGAATGGCTGGTGATTGATATGGACGATGGCAGGCAGCAAATACTATTTAGAGGGGAGCAAATAACGAAAGTTAAAATACTTCCAGATGCCTCCCATCCCAATCATTTTAAGTAACTTCAGTTACTTAGAAGTTATCTCCAACTTACAGACAATGTTTTCCCAGATCCAGTCTGTGCTACTCCAACCATATCCAATCCACTTAGGGCAACTGGCCATCCCTGAGCTTGAATAGCAGTGGGTTCGGTAAAGTTCTGTCTTGCAATCACATCCATGACATTTGCTGTAATTAGTAACAGCAATTTGTGAAAATTAAATGTCAAAGGTGGGGAGATTTAAAAGTGAAGAGGAAAAGACTCAAAACTAGTACCTACCAGGGAAATTTGCTTCATAAAAATTCAGAACTGGCTTTGGGCAATTGTGACCTCTAACTGTAATTTCCTTGCTTCTTCTGTATGTCTCCACCTCTTGCTACAAAACAAGTTTTAATAATCTAGTTACTCAGGACAACCTCCTCTAAAATACAAAACCAATAGGTGTCTAAATACACATCTAACAGTGGCAGTTTTAAAACCTGGATGCAAATACGATGCACAAAGCCCAACTATTATGTTATACCCAAACAGTCTAAGCAGAAAAATTTCAAAGTCGTTTCAGAAAGCTTACTTCTTCACAACCAAGTGAAAGTGTGAATCACCCCAAAATTTGGTAACTCGGAAGATATTTCTGGTCAGATTCTAACTTGTTAGATGCCACTACTGAGTCACCGCCTGATAAAAGTCACAGAAAATTACTTACTGCTGTGCGTCTAGCCAAATCAGGGTGTTCTTGATAAAAATTCTTCTCAAATTTGGGCAGCTCATCAAGATTCCACTTCTTTTTAACTAATTTCTCCCCAGGGTTTCCAAACTTCTTTCCAGATAAGGGCCCTGCCCTACTTCCTCCAAATCGAGGTGCACCAAACCTGAAATTTGAAATTGGATTTTCAAATATTATTTTATATGTACCTCCCTTTGCACAGTTTAAAACAAAAATCCAACACTTTTGGAGACATAAGATCTAGCACTGTGGTCAACAATCATCAGTCTCTCCCAAAGGCGCAATTATCACCAGATCTCTATAGTCCCCTGTTTCAGGTACACCGTCCATAGCCCAGGATTTATCAGGTTGGAAACCCAAACACCCTTAGTTCAGATTACAAGAGACAACAGCTTGTGGCAACTAGTCTTTCCCACGAGTTTAAGAATTAAATATCAGATGAAACAACACAAGGAGGGAGGAGCGTAAGCCAACGACGATGTTATTTATCCGCTGTTTTCATGCAAATCAGCTTTGATTTTATGGATAACGGACAACACAAGCAGTGGAGGACGAGAAAGGTGGTTCTCGGGGAGTCTAATCGATCGAGTTAGGGGGATCCCTTGGAAGGGCTCCGGATCAAGGCAGTAAAATTACATAACGCAAAGAAAAAGAGAAGGAGGAGCCGGCGACTACCGGGGGAGGAGTCCCGGCCCGGGCGGAGTCGGCCGGGCGGCGTTCCCGCTGGGGCGGCGCTTCCCCCTTTGTCTCGCATTTCTCTCTGCGCCACATTTTCTCGACGCTGCCATTTTGAGCTCCTCCGCCGGGCGGGGTAACAAAGGCGCCGCCGCCATGTCCGACGCCGGCATTTTGTACCCGCGACTCAGCCACATGGCGATTCCGGCGGCGCCCGACACCCTCCAGCCCCTGCTGCACCCACAGCTTCGGAAGCGGCCCCTTCGACCCTCACTGAATTCCCGAGACTGGGAAAACACCTCCCCCAAAGGTCGCACCTAACAGCGGCGACCTCGTCCGCCTCGGAGCGTCGCGCTTTCCTCCCCTCACAACACACTCGGCGTTCTCCCAACAGCTGCCAAATGGCCGCGCCTCGACGCCCCCTCCCAGATTAAAAGGAGCTTGAGGGCCTGTGCAGGGCAAACTCGCCCAGTCAGTCTTCAATAAATTATCAAAATCCCACAAATCTGTGACTGAAGAGGCCCAAAATAGACCGAAAAGGTCAACTTCCCCCCGCGCCCCTCCCCCCGCCACCACCCTCATCGGCCTCCCATCCCCCACCCGCCGGGCCTGACAGGTCAGGTCCCACACTCACCCTCGATCCCGACCGCGATCCCGGTCACTCGAATAACCCGACATGGCGTCAATGGTTGCGGTTGGCGGGGAACGAAGTAGAGAGAATCGGGTGCGACGAGTCGCTACAGAAGGCTTCGTCGATAACGAAGCCTTGCGGGGGCGGCGGAGGCGGAGGGACCGCGATGACAGGAGCCGGAGCTGCTCAACAAGAGACCGGTGGAAATGAATGAGGTGCCGGCCGTGTCCCGGCAGCCGGTTTTATAGCCTGGACCGCCTCCTCCGCCGCAGAGGATGCTGGGAGCCGCTCTATGACCTAATCACCCCGCCCAGCGCTAAGGCCGCAACTCCCGCCGGCGTTCCGGAATCCGCCATGTTCTCGCCCCTCCTCTTTTACCCCCTCCCTCAGAGTTGCCCGTTTTAAGCCCCTTCAAGGCTGGGCCCACCCACCCCGAGAATGCCTCAGTCTTTCCTTTCTTGACTTTACCTTTTTATCGTCTTTCTACACCTCAAGGAAGCCACCCACCCTTTTCTAGGTTCAGCCCAGGCGATAAAATGGCCACACAGGCCAACCCACTTTGCCCACTCGGAGATGTTTACGTCTCCAAAGAGCCCTCACGCCCATAGCCAAACCCCACGGGAAGGCGGAGCCTGCACTGTCACGTGGCTGTCCCCGCCCACCGGGTGAGCGGCCGCACTATTTCTCCAGTTGGCGTCGCGGAGGAATACAAAGTGGAAGAGAATACCGGAAGTTCCAAGCTAACGCCCCCGGGAGAGCGGCCGCTGCAGCTGGGTGACCCCGACTTTCAAACCCGCCGACCTGAGAATCTCTTAGCGAGATCTTGCCCGCGGAGAATGGTATCTAAAGCCCGCAAACCGCCGTCAAGGCACGTGCTGCGAAAGGAAGTGCTCCTGTGGTGACCAATCAGCGCTTAGAAGCCGTTTTAACGTCCTCCCTCTTTTACCCCCGCCTTAGCGCTACGCTAATTCCCCCTCCCTCCAGCGCGGCCCTTCCAGGACACCGTACCCTGTTCGCTCGGCTGGGCGTCTGACTGCGACCCGCTTCCGCGACATGGCCTTCTCAGAGGCTGGTGAGTCTCCGCTTGGAGGCTCGGTTTGTGTGGCCTGAAGCCGTCCAACCCCCGAATGCCCCTGTCCATTTTATCCGGAGGCTCCGATCGGCTTCAGCCGAGTCTGGGCTGCTGGCGGGGCTCGTCATTGACACCCCGTGGCAGCAGGCGGGTGCCCCAGGAAGGGTCTCTAAGCCCGACTCTCAGTCGGCTGTGAGATCATGGAGCGCGAGTTGCGGTTGGGGAGAGGGGGACTCGGTGGTGAGACCCGCACCTCGGTGAGACCCCCGACTGCCAAAAGGGTAGGCGGATTCTTCCCCAGACCTGTGTTTCTCTGGTGCGTCTGCCACCGTGCGCGCGCCGCTCTTGCACGATGGACCCCGGAGCCCCGCCTGCGTCTTTATTGAACTCTTGGGACTGGCACTCTGAAGAGGTGTTGATGGCCCTCCCAGAGGAGATTAATGATGGATTTTTCTCTTCACTGCCCTCTAGAGTTACCGGTTTTGTTTAGCATCACTTTTGCAAAAGCGAATTGATTAGGTTGTCCAGGACGCTTTCGTCCTTTCTTCAAGACAGCGTTCAAGCCAGTTGTCATGGTTTGGTCAGCTGTGGGGCGTGGGCTTGGGGAAAGGGAGATCAGAAGCCTTGAAGAGTCTCTTTCTCTCCTTGTCCCTCCCTCTTTTCCCCCTTTCGTTTCTGAGGGGAGAGGGTATGTCTGGAATACATGCACACATTCGTTCCCACAACCTGTGTCCAGAGTATACGGATTCTTAATACAGAACGTTTCCCTTATTGCCAGTCATTTCAGACAACAGATGTTTCATGCTTTTTAAGTTACTTTTCATCGAGAGGACGTTGAAGTGCTCTTAATAATCCCAATAGTATCTGGGTATGGAATGGGAACTTCAAATGTATTGGTGATGTAGTTCTGAATTTTGGCACGTTTTTATTCCATATATTCTCTTATACATATCAAACTTAAAAGCTAACATGCAGTAGTGTTGGTGTCATCACTACAGTTCTAAAGGTTAAGTTAATCACCGTCTACTTGGGCACTAGAGAAATTCTCACTTGCACAAGATAATTGGGTGAAAACATGGCTCATACTACTGGGAATATGAAGCAACATTCATTAGCGTCTAGCGGCCTCACACTATCACTATCTTGTTTATGACATAATCCCACTTACTTTTAAATGTGGTTAAAACACTTATGTATGGTTTGTACAATAAGAACTCTAGTAAATAAAGATTTTAGGTTGCAAAGGTAAAAACTGAATTTGCATCCAAGTTTTAAAAACCTTGTAATTGTATCATTCTGGAAATTATCCTAAGATATCCTATTTTCAAAGTCCTGCCAATCATAGTGTTGTAAACCAGTGTTATCTCAATTCAGAAAAAATAAATATAAAAAATAGTCATGCCTAAGAAGATCTCTGAAATTTTGTGACAAATTCCTTATCTGCAAGTTCCAATGTGTTTTTGTGTATCCATGTTTTTTTAATGTTTGTTATATATGACTTTTTGTCATGCTACTTAAGTGTGATCTTTTCTTTTTTCCCCAACAGAGTGGGTAACTATTGCTAATAACCTTCTCTTGAAATGTCACATACACCTGAGAATACGGGAACTAGAAGAATGTGATGCTAATGTTTTTATTGCTCTTTATCAATCCATTTTGGGAGAAAAGGTACCAGGTAAGGGTACTAAAAAGTGGGAATAATATACCTTAGGCCTAAAATTTCCAGTGCCTTTCTTTATATATCCTATGGTATTTATAAACTCTGAGTTTTCTTTTTGTCTGCATCTTATTTCTATTTAAATGGTTGCATATATTACTTTAATGATCAAATCAGTTTGACTTTAGTCATCACTGTTTAGTCATACCTAATACCTTGTAAAAGTCACACCTTATCTGTAAATACCTTCAAAGGTTTTAAAATTGAGTTGGACTTGGAAAATTGTTGGGTCCTATTACTTAACCACTGTTAGGAATAAGAACTGGTGTTTGTACACTATGAATCTAGTTTATAAATAAGTTCAGAAATTCACAGTTATATAAGTTGTGGCTTGCTCATTTCTTTCAGAGCTATCACATTATTTTGCTGTATGCTTGATTAAATGTATCAGAGTCCTTACCCTTAGATTCCTCACTGCCTGTTTTTTTTATATATGGTTTATAATCATTAAGTACTATAAACTCTACATAGTCTCTTTTCCTTTCCCATCATTACTATGAGTCAGTGTACCCATCACTTCCTGGAATTATGGGAAGAACTCTAGTTGGTGTCTTTGGTACTAGTCTCAATAATTCTTAGAGTTTACAGACGTATATAGTTATTAGCCCACTCTTTTAAAAAAAACTTTTTTAGGGGCATACCTGGTGGTGCAAGGGGTTAAGTCGCAGCATTAAGAAGCTATCCACAGCCACTGCCACACCAGTTCAATCCTGGCCAGGGAGCTGACCCACATGGTGAAGCATATCTCTCCAGTCTTGCCTGCTGCTCCCCTCAGTAGTGTATTCCAGTCATTTCGCCTGTTCTGCTCTCCACTATCTCTCTCTAGTGAATCCTCACATACCCACCCCACACACACCTCCGGCCTATACCCTAGTTGTTATATATATGCATAAATAAATAAATCTTATTTTAAAAAATAACTTTTATCATTCTACCCTGAAATAGCCATCTTCAACACCAAAGGAGAAAACTCCAATTTTAATTTGATGTTAAAATCATTCTGCACTCTGGTTTATACTGACTTTTAAAACTTTTATACCGATAATTCTCTATAGGCTACTTTTAGCAGGACATTCAAGAATCCTCCTTTCATACCTTTTGTGGGGTTTTTCTCATCGAAAACAGCCCACAGTTAATGGGTTTCACCCTTACATATTGCCTTCCTTATTAGTGTTTGCATCTCCTTGAATTTGGAAGTTGGTTTTATTTTCTTACATTCAACCAGTAAGATTCTATATGGAATTCAGGCTCTATTGCCTTTATTTCTACTTTATAGCCTATTCTGTTTGGGCAGATACTATTTTTGTAACATATAAACATACTCAGAAGCTTAGTCAGAAACAGATAGTGGAAACCTTGGACACTCACAGATGCAAAGTCATTTTGCTTTTTTTTCTACAGACCTCATAGCTATTCCTCAGAGTCAAGAAGATGAAGCTCACAATGTACAAGCAGTAATTGATTCACTAGCCTTGGATTACCTGCAGGTCAGCTTGTCTCACATACCAGGTACTTACTCATTTTACTAATATAATTTGTTTAGTAGAACTCTGTACGTTAATTAATAAAATGAGGTAACTTAAGGAACAGGCCAAATGGCAAGACTAAGCCAAGACAGTTGACTGGTATGGCTACAAGCAGCCATCCTTGAGCGTGTTCAGAAAAATGAAACATTGAGTTTAATGGATCTGGGTCTGAAATATAAGTATCCTAGTTGGTAACTTGAGGTATGTTTGTTATTTTATTTTAAAGCTACCATTTTGCTTGCTTATAGGAACTAAAAATCAGAAATACTTAAAGGTTCATTTATAGGGACAGGTTAAATAAGTTATGATAGATCCTTGCAGGAAACTACTCTGTAGTTATAAAGGATAACTGATGACTCTCTGTAGACGATGTTCCATCTAAGTGGAACAATCTCCAGCATGTATTGTGTGAGGAAAGTGTAGTGCAGTTACAATGATAATATGCCATGTATGCTGTTACTTGTAAAAGCAGGTGGGGAAAATATGTAAGCAGTTGATTATAAGCGGCAGGACTCTAGAAGCTATGCATGTAACCTGTGATACTTGATTCCATCCAATAAGATGAACTTCAAGGGTAGGGTAAGACTTCGATTGCATAACTTCTACACTTTTTGAATTTGAACCATGTTCACAATAAATAAATCATCACACTTTTTGAACGTTTTTCCAAAATAAGCCAAACATTCCAAAAGATTTGTAAATCTGTATTTGTAGATCATGAGAAAATGAGGGCTACTCCAGTAAATTATTTCAAGCTGATGAACAGAGGGAATCTCAGAAACTTGAAATTATATGTAAATCACTAAGAGAAAATTTATGTTACTTATTCTTTAACAGTAAAGGAGAGAAATGTTGGTCAGGATAAATCATTTAATATCTTAATTTTATATTGACAAGAACAAATTTTCGCAAAAACTGTATGTTGCAGTTCTGATAGAATAAATGTGGTAAATCTGTTTAGATATTTGAGAGATAAGCCCACATTTCACTGCGCTTTTGCCACTTGGAATTAATCACCTGTAGCACAATTCTGTATTTTTCAAATATCTTGTAGCAAGGTTATGATGTCTACTTATAGAACTTCTTAATGCGGAGCTCCCCCAACAACTCACACCCACCCCATGAAAAGTTGCAAAAATACTTACCTCTTCCTCTAGACTGAACGGTGGTTTTTTACTCCTTGTGTTCTGTTTCAAGCAGTTTCTCCTACACTGTGAAGCCCTGCATTCTGGCAGACAGTCTTAGTTCCTGGGTTGGTGGAGTATGCTCCCCATCCTGGAAACTGAGAAGTTGCTGAGTATGCCCTAGTGTATACTTGTGTATCTTGTTAAGCCAGAAAAACATGAAATCTAAAAAACAATATTTTCAATTAGTTGTTTAAACAGAAAAAAGCCCACACATTGTCTTATTCTTACTAGTTGTAAGATATCACATTTCTGGTTTAGGTTTGTTTTATGTCATATCTGAATTTATAAATGGTCATTCTCTCAAATACCAGATTTCCACTCTGCTTCTCCCATGCTGGTTTGAATTCATGAGTACGCCAGGCATGATCTCCCAAAGGACTACCCAAATGTCTCAAAAGAATTAAGTTCCATTCATACCTGATGTTGACTGGAGTCCATTTTAGGTGACATTAAACATGTCAAGTTTCCATGCTTTTACCAACCTATTCCTTGTTAACTTTCAACTTAACATCTATTTAAGATCTGTCATGGGCCAGGTATGTGCTAGGGACTCAAGATTGCCTTCTTGTATAAATGTAGTGGGACTTTACCTTGTAGAGGTTGGGGTAGGGTGAGATTAAAAAAGACTTTAAGATACAGAGCTGTGAATAACTTTAAATCATAAAAATGGCATAATCTATACAAAACAAATAGGAATTAACATATATGTAGAAAACATTAGGATTCCTGGTGAAAATACACCAACATGTTTTATTTTTGTTGTTACATTATTTCTGCTATTGAGAACAAATCACACGAAAAGTAGGTCCTACATTCTGCCATTTTGTTTGTCCACTCTAATAAGATTATTCTGTTTGGCTGCTTTACATTTTTGTACAAAATTTACACGGGATAAACATACCAATGAATTGTCAACCATTGTATTCAAGACTACCCCTTTGTTTCTTCAGATACCATCAGGCAGCAAGAAATTGATGTTTTTAATATTTGTAATGTGATTGTTTCTTCTGGGTTAGTTTCTAATCCTTGTATTCTTAAACAGTGTTTTCATAGTGGTCTACTCATTTCAAAATTATGAGGCTGTTAGTTTTTTGGCTAAATTTTTTAATAGCTTTATATTTGTTGTTTAGGAGAAAATATAGTGAAAGGAGATAAAGAATCTATTAAGAATCTACTAGAAATATTTGATGGGTTGCTCGAATATCTTACAGAACACATCAGTGAAACATCTGACGAGAAAAGTAAGTTAAGAATGGAAAGCTGGCTTGGATTATATTCTATTTCTATTCCTTCTTGCCTTCTACCTTTTTGCTTATTTTTCTAAGGAAATAAATTTATTAATATATCTAATTTATGACTTAAATTTCAATTCTTACTACTACACGTATTCAAAAACACTACCCTAGACTATCATTATGTCCTTTGTCATCTTGGATATTGCATGTAAATAACTGAAAACTACAATAGCTAAAACCTGACTAAAATTGTAAAATTGCTTATTCTGTTCATGAAATTCCTTACTCCAAAATTTCATGTATCAGAACTGCTATTTTTGCTAAAAATTTCAGATGTTGCTGAGGCATCAGAAAGTAGTGGTTTTTTTTTCTTCAGCCTATACTTAGATTTGTGATATTCTTTATTTTAATCTTCAACCCAGTTCCCCAGTTGTAACAATTTATTGTGTGAAATTTTGATTTTATACTTTTTAATGATATTTGTAAAAACCAGCATAGCCATAATTTTCACAAGGGCAATGGTTATTTAAAATGGACTAGCAGGGCCTCCGTGGTGGCTCAGTGGGTTAAGCAACGCATTATGAAGCAAACCGCTGCCACCGCAGCACGAGTTCGATCCCTGCTGCCAAACAGGGAGGGGACCCACATGGCACAGCAGACCTCTCCTGCTGTGCCCGCTGCTCCCCTCAGCAGTGTGTTTCAGTCAGTCTGCCTGTTCTGCTCCCCACTCTGTCTCTGGTGAATCCTCTCACCGCCCTGGACGCTGGCCTGTACCCCGCTCTTGTATGTATAAATAAATAAATCTTTAAAAAAAAAATGGACTAGCAATATGTAGGACTTTTTATAATCTTTGGCTTAATAAATCCCACTTCTAGGAATTTATTCCAAGAAAATAATAGTTAGATGTGTTAGGATCTTCATTGCAGTGTTATTTATCTTTGGGGGGTCAATATGCCTTAATAATTTGAGATTGGTAAATACTGCTGTGGATCAGGGATAGAATAACACATGATCCATTTAAGAATAAGTTCCTTTTAATAAAGTTATTCAAAAACTCTTTCCAGCAGCAACAGCAATTGACATAAATTCTAATACTAAGAAAGATAACATTTTTTTATTAGATTTATTTAATCAGATTTGATATCATTTGTAGTCCCCAGGGAATTCCCACCACCGTTTCACCTGTGCACCATCACCTCAGTCCCTTGTGCTCTTTACGCCCTCATCCCCGTCTTTGCCCTCTGCTCCCTCCCCCCCATGATCCCTTTGGTTTAATTAAAGATAAAAATTTGGAGTAAGTTTATCATTCATAATTCTCACGTTGTTGATTGTGAGATCTACGCTGTGATTATAACATTTGAAATTAATCTTGAACTCTTTAGAGATAGCTTCCTACTTTTTTGTTAAAAATTTAAATGCACATGTAAGATCTAGTGAGAAAGATTGTATGGCATGCCACAGTGAAAGTTTTTATTGCCCAGGTACTCTGAGAAGATTCAGAGCTGTTTATTGCTTTCAAGGAAATCTATACTCAAGTTAGGATGTAGCCATACATACATACAATAAGAATATCAAAGAATTAAGGGAGATTACAGATAAAACTCAACTAATTCAAGGCTACCAGTAAGTATTTGTATGCTTTTGTGACTTCTTTTTTCCCCTTCATTTTGAAAGGAAGAAAAAGGAGAAAGTCACAGGTAGTCAGGAGGGCTGCCATATTCTAGTCACTTTAACAGCACTTCAAGAGGTAGAAACTACTTCTTAGTAAAAAGATTAACTTGAAATGTTATAATGACTGACAGCAGTTTTTACAGTGTGGTACTTGATTACAATTAGGGAAGCCACGATATGACCTGAGTGACTGTAGGGCAGTGGGCATGGAAGGAGGACAGAACTGAAGAGAAGAGACTTTATAGCAGACAATGGAATCCATGCTCACTTCTGCCTCTCATTGTATGAGTGGAGGTCTCTAAACCTGTTTTCTCATCTGAAATCCTTTCACAATTGAAGATTCAGTAAATAAATATGCATAGTTCAGTGCCAAACCTAGCTAGAGTATGTAATAAATGTTAACCTTTGTTAACATTTGTTAGTAACAAATGTTATTTAAATATAGAAATAGAAAAAAATAAAGATGGATGTTTGAACAGGAGATTTCTAGAAATACAGATAGGTATATCCAGAGGTGTCGATCTTAATCATAGTAGGTTTCACCTGCATTTTCCTCCTGAAATTACTGCCCTAACAATTTTCTGCTGCTAGTGAAAGTATATTCCTTAGGTATATTGGGGTAGAAAAAAGATTGATCATGTTAACGAAAATATAATCTAAGCCTTGATGTGGTCTGAATCTTAGTTGGCTAAGGCATGATTGTTTTGGAGCTTGAGGTAGGCTGACAGTCATGTTTTTCTGAAGTCACAGCTTAGTCAGTACCTCAGAGAGATAATAAAGAGTAGTAAGTGAACCTATCACCTAATTTAAAAAATTAAACATTGCTAATACAACTTTAGCAATGCCTTTAAAGTAAACGTGTGCTATGTGTGTTTTCTTATCCAATACCTGCTGATTATAGCTAATGATTTGATTCTTAATTTCACTTCCTAAGAATCCAAGTTCACCAGGAGGAATTGAAAAGATACTTTGTTGTCCTTACTACTATCACATCCCTGTACAAAAATAGTATTAACTTGGGCTTTTTTGGTATTGTTGTTTTTATCTATTCTAAACAGGTGAAAGTCACCATGGTTTTAAAGAATCCCATAGAGGGGAACCTTTGGAAGTGCCAGAAAGTGGTAAAGACTCCAAATCATCATGGAAAAGAGTTTCTTTTGGGAGGTAGGACTCAGTGTCTGTGAATTCAATCAAAACAGGTTACTCTGTCCCTTCTATTAAGGATTAAAATTACACCAGAATTATACCAGAATGAAAGCAAACCAAGCAAAGCTAATTTGAGAATTTTACTAATCTGTCATATTTTAAGCCTCCAAGGGAGTTTTAAGCACCTTTAGCTATATAAAAGCATTAACCACTTATTTTTTAATTTTTCTCTTGATCATCAGAGTAATTACATTACTTACAGAAAACTTGAGAAGGGAAATAAAAAATCAGGAAGAAAAGGTGAAATCTACGATTCAGAACTTAAATAACTACTGATAACATTTTGTTGTATATTAATCTTTTTCTTTTTGGATTAGTCATATTATCTATATACATAATTTTGTTTCCTTATTTAAAATTTCAACACATCAAGTCTTCAATTTTTAAACTCTGTCATGTTTAAATTATGTATAACATAATTGGTGCATCATAATTTACTAACCTACTTCTGTGAAGTAGAAGTGGTTATTTCTGTTTTGTTTTTCATAATTTTTAATACCGGTTTTTCCTCCCACCTCCTTCTCATATATTTAAGCTAGAGTCAAAGTCTTAAGAGTTTTAAAATTCATACTCTCATTACAAAATATAGATATGTACTCTCCCCTCCCCCCCCGGGGTTGATTACTTGTTTTTGTTTTGTTTTCATTTATTTTAAATATTTACAAAACAAATCCACACCGTCCTTTGGATCCTCTCCATCTGACCTCTAACCCCCAAACATCTTCCCTCTGATAACTGCAATTCTGTTGTCAGAGTCCACTGTTATTTCACTTACGTAATCCTTTTATTGAAAATGGCACAATATCATCTTTTGTATATGCACACACACACATCTTCTTTATCCAGTCATTCAAACATCTGTCAGTGGATACTTAGGTTGTTTCCATAATTTGGCTATTTTGAATAGTGCTGCAATAAATACAGAGGTGCATATAACTCTTCAAGTTAATAATTTTATTTTCTTTGGGTAGCTATGCAGAATTGGGATTGCTGAATAATATAGTAGTGCTATTTTTAGTTTTTGAGAATGTGCCAAACTCTTTTCCAGAGTGGTTCTACCAATTTACATTCCTTTTTCCTCTAATCCTCACCAACATTTTTGTTAACTCATCTCTTTTATGTAAGCCATTCTCACAGGTGTGAGCTACCTCATTATAGTTCTAATTTGTATTTCCCTAATAAATGATGAGCATTTTTTCATATGCTCGTTGACCATCTATGTGTCTTCATTAGACAAGTGTGTTGTCAGATCTTCTGATATTTTTGATTGGGTTGTTTGAATTTTGGTTTAAATCTTTACATACCTTAGATATCAACCTTTTGTCAAATGTATGATGTGCAGATATTTTCTCCCATTTAGTAAGCTATCTTTTCTTTCTGCTAGTTTTTTTTCCCCCCCACTTAAAAAAAAAAAGCAGCAGCTTTTTAATTTGATGTAAGCCTGTTTGTTTATTTTGGTTTCATTTCCCTTAACATTGCAGTTGAGTCACCCCATGGCGCCCCCGCCCCCGCCAAAGGTCTGATGCATGAGTATATCACCTGTTTTCTTCTAAGCGTTTCAAGTCTTATATCCAAGACTTATATTTTTGTGTATGGAGTTACACTGTAATCTAATTTCTTTTGCATGTGGCTGTCAGTTTTTCCACACCATTTATAGTGATTTTTTTCTTTCTCCATTGTATGGTCATGGTTCCTTTGTCATACACTAACTGTCATTTTAGGTGTAGGTTTATTTCTAGGTTCTTGATTCTATTCCATTGATCTGTGTTTTTAATTCTATAACATACTGTTTGAATTTCTGTCATTTTGTGATATAGCTTGAAGGCAGGTAATGTGATGCCTGCATCTTCCTTTTTCTCAAGATTGCTTTATCTATTTGGGGTTCTTTTGTGGTTTCATACAAATTTTAGTGTTCTTTAATCCATCCAGCCACTCTGTGCCTATTGATTGGTGAATCATACCATTAACATTTAGGGTCATCATTGAAATATAAGTATTTGTTGTCATCTTGTGTTTTTCGGATGTTTTCATAGTTTGTACTTTTCTTGTGTTTTGGTAAATTCCTTTTGTGTTACATTTGAATTCCCTTTCCAATTTCTTAATCCTTATATGGGTTTTTTTGGGTTACCCTGATGTTTATGTATAAGGGATACCTTATCAGTATATATAACCCATTAGGTAGATTATCACCTATTAGGTAGATTAATTATGAACTCATTCTAATAATGCAGTTTTACACTCCTCCTCTAATACACTATATATTTTCAGTGTTTTACTGCTTTTAGGTCCGGCCTATTTTCATTTTATGGAAGTCCCTTTAGTATTTTGAGGATAGTTTAGTGGTGATGAATCCCCTTAATTTTTGTTTATAAAGTTCTTCATCACTTTTTCAATTCTGTGTGATAGTCAAGCAGGGTAGAATATTTTTAGTTGGAAATCCTTTATGTTCAGCACTTTAAATATATCAGGCCATTTCCTTCTGGCTTACAAGGTCTGTTTTTTCCCCCTCCATCCTCACCCCTGACCTATGTAAGGTTTTTGCCAAACAATTTTCAGATATCATATAATGGGTTCCCTTTACATATTGTATTTTCCTTTAGTTGCTTTTAGAACTTCCCTTTATCCTTAATCTTTGCTATTTATTTAATTATGTCTTGGTGTGTATGGTTGTACTTCTTGCTGACGAGAGTTTGAATGAATAGCTGATTCTCATTTGTCAAGGTTTGAAAAGCAGTCAGAACCTTGATGTTTAGGGATAGTACCGTGTGGAAAATGTGTCTTAGAGGGTACCATAAGATGAATTTCTTTACTTTACTTTTCATTATTAGATTTAAAAAAAAAAACACATGTAAAAGTGAAACAGTACAGGATATTTAATGCAAAATTAATGCACTACCAAGATGTCCCTTCAGTCCCATATCCCTAGGGATAAAAACCCATGTTTTTAGTTCTGTGTGCATTTTCCTACGCACTTAATCATTGATGCTATTCACAGTTGTTTCCATCAGTCAAAATAAAACTGATTAATCACAGAAAGGAGTCTCCCTTTTTCTGCACATAGCATTTCTGCACATCTGAACACCCACAGGGAGGCTGCTTGAAGCAACTCTCAGGATTCTCATGAAAGGGTCCTCCATAGTATGTATGGTCTGACCCAGAGCAAAGAAGGGAACTCTTTCAGGTACTCCTTGTCATCTGCACTGGGTCCCTCTTGGGATGGAGATGAAACAGAATCTACTGGTGAACTAATTAGACTTGGTGATACAGCACACACCTTTTCGCTCAGAAGTAATGGTGAGTAAACTTTAAAATCAGTTATTTTTATTCATCATGCAGATATAGAATTGTAAATAGTCAATACTTAGGAGTATTTATATGTTGAGGAGACTAGAGAAAACTCTAACTGGACATCAGAATTGAAATTCCAGAATGCTGCCATTACCCACTAAGTGTTAACCAATATCAGTCAAGTGAGATTCTACAGGTATACAGGCAAACAGGTGTATGCAAGTCTGTTGTGTATTACGCAGGCAGGAATACTAGATGCAGCCCACTCTTAATAGTCTAGTTACATTTTCAGAGTACCCTTAGCTATAGTTTCTTGAATTTGGTGATTCTCTTTTTACATGTACAGCCAGTGAGTTTATAATCCAGTAGCAATTTTTCTCCCAAGATTTAGGTCACATTTCTAATAGTTTACTGCTTATTCACAGTAAACTGAGTATCTGCCAAACCTGTTAGAATAGTTGACCTTCTCCAACCATCCAGCTTTCTGTCCTGCCCTCCTTGGTTGCCATACTCTTTCTGGCATCATATTGCTTTTTCTGCTGGGATACTCTTGCTTCCTTTATATTCCTGGCAAACTTACTCACCAGACCCCTGAGTCCCCTACCTGCCTCAGACTTTGAAGCTCTGTGTTCCTACATTGTGTCCTTCTTACCTTATTATGGTAACATCTTTCACACATTATATGGTAAATGTGAGTTTGTCTCTTATGTAAACTCTGAATCCCAGGGACATTAGCCACATCATATGCATTCAGCAAATGTTTAATGCCTTCCCTAGGCAGGGAGTAGTGATACAGTGGTAAACAAAACAAGACACCTATCCTTTCCCTCATTGGCGCTTACATTCTACTTATGGAGGCAGCCAATAAATAAGACAGATAAATGAAATATATTGTAAAATTATCCATCCTAGTATTTCAAAACTGCAAACAGTACAGTAAACCGGAAATCAAGTGACTTATATTCTTATCCAGGCTCTGCTACTGGCTGTATGAATTTGGCGATGCCCTTTAGTTTTCTGAGCCTCAGTTTCTTCAAGTGTGAAATTTGAAAATTTGACTAAACTATGACTTAGGTTTCATCAATATGCTCTGATTTCAAGGTATAGATAAAGCACTTAAGTTATACCTAGAAGATTAAACAGTAGATCAAAGACATGTGCTTGCCACTAGGAAAGACAAAGTAATAGAATGATCAGAGTTAAGTGTAGATTAGACAAGAACGTTTCTTGAAGGAGAGAGTTGGATGACAGAAGATGGAAAGGGTGTGATTTTAGAAATGGCATTCTGTGATAGCAAATGCCATCTAGAAAGATGGTATCTATCAAAGGTGAATTGCTCTCAGATTTTAGGTATTCAAATTATAATACAGTTAAGGCAGAGGAGAAAAGGTTGACAGAAGCGAGGATAAGGTGTTTGAATTTTATATAATATGAAAGCTCAGAGTAACTATCTTTATATTTGGGTTTAAGTCATCACATACCCATCATCATATAAAACATTAGTTTCATGTGTACAACAATTAATTGGGGCAGTGTGTGCGGATATAATATATATACGACATACATGTTAAATAGATGGTATAGACATGTATTTATCTCATATGGCATATATGAGATATAGATATGTCTCAAATGAGTACAAGTCTAGTAAGCATCCATCACACACAGAATATTTTTCTTGTGATGACAGCTTTCCTAATCCTGTTAGTGACTTTCAGAGGTAGATATAGACAGTATCAGCTGTAGTCACCTTGCTCTAAGCACACCCGCATGAGTTATAAATAAGGGGCATTTATACCTTTTGATCACCTTCACCCATTGTTTTCTACACAGGGCCCTTTTTTTTGTAAATCAAATGGACATTTATTGTGTGGATGTTTGTATAATTGAAATTACGTTTTCAGTGGAGAAGCTCAGATTCTCTGCAGTATTTAAGAGTACATCTTAAGACAATGTAAAGATTAAAGAGAAATATTTGAATGTATAACTTTCATCCTGACAAAGGTTCTAGATGTTAGCTGAGCATGAGATTTTTAGGAACAATTCCATCAAAAAAGGCAGCATATGCGGGCCTCCCTGGTGGCGCAGTGGGTTAAACAACGCACTATGAAGCAAACCTCAGCCACTGCAGCACCAGTTCGATCCCTGCTGCCGGCCAGGGAGGGGACCCACATGGCGTAGCAGACCTCTCCTGCTGTGCCCGCTGCTCCCCTCAGCAGTGTACTTCAGTTGATCTGCCTGTTCTGCTCCCAGCTCTCTGTGGTGAATCCTCTCACCCCACCCTCACACCTCTGGCCTGTACCCCAGTGCTTGTATGCATAAATAAATAAATCTTCAAAAAAAAAAAGGGCAGCATATGCGAAACATTCAAGAAAATGGAGAAAAGCGGGATCCAAGAAAAAAATCAATTGACATAAAACTCATGACAAACTCAGAATCAGATAGTAGAGAAATTGTGGATCAAGTTATGAATTTTGAATATTAGATCTTAGATGATATTCATGTGAAATATGAAGTTATGGAGAAGAATCACATTTTAATCTGAAAATGGCCATATTGAACGAGATTATGGAAAAGCACAAAAAAAAAAGTCACTAGTTTTTAAAAGTTGTCAGCAGTGTATCCAAAAGTTTTAAATACATAGTGTCTTGGTATATATTTTCTGGCTCTTAGGAGTACAAGGTGATTTTTTTTTTTTTAAAGTTGTAGTAGTATTTTTTTAAGATTTATTTATTTATGCATACAAGAGCTGGGGTACAGGCCAGAGTCACGGGAGGTGAGAGATACAAGGTGAATTTTATTGTATTAAGTGATTAGGTCAATTGAATTAATGGCAGTTTTCAGGTTACATTCTTGTATCTTCAAAGTGAGGAGTAAGTTTATGGTTTATAGAGAGGGAAAGTTATGAATATTTAATTTATGGCAGTTTGTGCATTACAGATTTCTAAGGGAGCAGAGTGGCTAATCCTTTAATTTCAGAAATATTTTAGCATAGTTCTCTATAATAACAATATAAAGTTAATTCAGTAAACATTAAAAAATTGGACAAAATTTGACTTACCTCAGTTATCTTAGGGATATACCCGTACAGATCAGCATTTATACAGCTCTAACACTTATTTTTCTAAAGCAAAGTAATGACACATTGTATAATACTTTTAAGTTGTATAATCATTCTTGACTACAGACGTACATGTTGCTCTCTAATAGTTACTAAAAGTAATTGGTGTATTGAGCAGTCAGACCATTATAGTTCCATGATTATGTCATTACTGAGATTTTTTTTTTTTTTTTTGCGATATTTAACTTCTGGGTGTAGAGCTCTCTGATATTAGTATGTCAATCAGCAACTATTTAGTATAACATTCAGCAACTATTTTGATACCTAAAAAAAATTTCACCTCATTATTTTTTAGGTACCCAAGATCCTAATGAAATAGAACTTAAAAAAGCCTCAGCCATACCATCCTCTATATCACATGAAGAGGTGTTGAAACCTCCCTCATCTAGTTTTTTGTCCAAGAGTAGAACATCCTTTGTTGAAAACAGTGAGTAGTAATGTAGTATTAGTTCTTGAAGTCACTGCTTTGTGTGGTTTAGTTCTTGGGACAATTGCTACTGCTTATTATTAGTCTTTTTACTTTTGTTACTCTACACTTTATGCGATTCTTTTTGGTTTTACTTGATCTTATAAGTGTTGGCTATTAATTATGAATTGTGATTTCTTAAGATGGTCATAGATCACATATTTTTGCATTCTTTATTATCGGAATTTTCTCAGAGACTTTAAGAGTATTTTAGTTGGTGGTCTTAGTTGGTGTCATTCTTAGTGAATGACAAAACATAGTAACAAAAAATATTCTCTTATAGTTAGCTCTGGGATTTTCATGTGCTCAGTATTGTGTAATTGTTAACGGCTAACTAGTTTTATGACATGTGACTGAACCTTAATTTATATAGCTATTCTTCAGACCACTTGGGCTTTTAATAATTTTTCAAATAGCTTTTCAGAGAATAGCTTTATGATGGTAACATTAAAATTATGTTCTTCCTGATTTAATTAAATCCCAGCTCTACTGGGAATGAATCTCTGATTTAGTTGATTTTTGTGTATATGTGCTTTTTAAAAAATATATTAAAAATATATTTCAAAATATATATATATTTCTAAGTGCATATGAACATGCTTTTATAGGGATGTATGTATATAAAATGATTATTATTTCTTGAGTTTCATTTAATGTTCACTTTAATTTGTTCAACTAGTGGAAATTCCTCCTGTGGATATGATTCAAAGTGCTAGAAAGCTGGGAGAGCCTATACAATCTGCTATTCCTTTACATCCACCCTACCACCCATCAGAGCCTCGAGCACCCTGCCCCATAGGTAAAGAATACTTGCGTTCAAGTCACTGCTCACCTGCCATGAATTCCACTGGAGAGGACACTACATTGTCTGTGGTAAGTAGAATGTTTGGCTTTTATAATTTTAAAGAGTTAGCTCTCTACCTGTAATTGTCAATGATACTAATCAGAGTGCTACACGTCTTGAAATCTATCCCCGCATGATATCTTCGAGGAAGACAAGGGCCAGATGAGTGTATAAAAAGGGAAATAGTAAAAGCTAACACATATTAAGTGTTTCTTTTGTGCCAGGCACAGTTCTAGGTACTTTATAGATACTGCATAATTTATTCCTGACAAAGGCTTTGAAGCAACTACTATTTATTTATTTTCCATGGGGAAACTGATATGAGAGGCTGAGTATTATTATCTGAAGTCACACAGCAGTTGTAGAATCAGGATTTGAATGCAGACATTCTGACTTCAACTCATTCTGTGTGCCCTTACTTTAAATAATTAAAAAAATTTTAAGTAGGGCCTCCCTGGTGGCGCAGTGGGTTAAGCAATGCACTATGAAGCAAACAGCAGCCACCGCAGCACGAGTTCAATCCCTGCTGCCGGCCAGGGAGGGGACCCACATGGCGCGACAGACCTCTCCTGCTGTGCCCGCTGCTCCCCTCAGCAGTGTACTTCAGTTGCTCTGCCTGTTCTGCTCCCAGCTCTCTGTGGTGAATCCTCTCACCCCCACACCTCTGGCCTGTACCCCAATGCTTGTATGCATAAATAAATAAATCTTTAAAAAAAAAATTTTAAGTATAAGAAAGTATAAAAAATAACCTTTCTTCCACAATCCTATTATCTAGCATTAACTACTATTAACATCTTGACCTACTTGCTTCCACTCTTTTCTCATGGGAAAAAAAACCCTTTTAATGTGGCCATCTTGTCCTTATTTTCCTAGAGACAAGAACAGGCAGGCATATTTGCAAAGGACGAATGTATAAACAATGATCTGATCTCATTATTAAAATTCCAACAGTGCAGAAGTGTAGTAAGATGAAATAAGTATCCTTAGCATTAGATGACCATCATTCTGCACATTCTGTTGATCTATTCAGGTAGGAGGGTTGATAGATTAAAAAATAAAAAAGGATCACAGGATAATGATTACCTTTGAAGGAGTAGTAGGGAGGATGGTGAAAGGGCTTCTGAGTTGCTGGTAATATTCCAATTCTTGACCTGAGTGGCAGTTAAGTGGAAATGTTCATTTTGTAATAAGAGCAGGAGTCTTAAACACTTTTAAGTAACAATAGTATAGTTACTGTTTATTGGGTGTATTAATTTTGCTTTAATAAATGTAGATATTGAAGTGAAATTAAGGATATTGTTAAACATCATAAGAAATACTTTCTGTAAGATTCCTTCTAAGGTTAAAAAGCAGTATTAAGAATTTGGGGAGGTTTTTGTCTTTAATAGTTTCAATTTTGAACTGTTCTATTGACTTCTTGATAAGAAAGATAACGACTTTAATACTTTGCACTTGTGATTTGATGTGTAGCTTTTCCAAATCAACTCTCTTCTGTTTTTAAAAGGAGCCAGATAATAGTGTTTTCTTCACTTCCAAGTTGCCTAAAGATAGCCAACAGGAAATATATCCAGCACAGATCCAGTGCCCTAGGACAAGGAAACTTCCCAAAGGAAAACGGTAACATTACTGCAGACTAATGCTTATAATTTGTTTGCAAAGAATTTGCAAAAAGTAAGGGAAGTTTAGTCTCTAAACTTAGCTGTGAAAACCAGTATGTAGTATTTGTCAAAGTATATACAAATACAAAATTCAATTATTTTGAACCAAGTAATGAATACTTTGCTACCTTAATATCACACGGTCACTTATTCCAGATACGAAAACGAAACTACAGTCTCATCGTGGAATTCGCCTTCCTCCCAGAGGCCCAGAAAGAGGTTAACAGAACAAGAATTACACGCAGTGTCAGAGAAGCTCTCTCAGCGGCTCTCTGAACTAGATTGGGCAAGTCTTGATTATTGTCTATACTGAGATTCCCATGCTTTGTGAACATTTAAGTGATCCTCCAGTTGAAGATAAAACTAAAGTACTAGAAAATTAGTTGTCTTATTGTATTACATAAGTCAAGCAGGTGTGACATAGAATGAGAAATTATCTTCTAGATTTTCATGATATAATGAAATTTGGTACAGATGTATCCAAATTCTATGAAAACGAATTGTCATCTAACATGAACAATTACGCTAAACTGTTTACATACATTTATACAACTTTCACTTGTTATCACATCAAAGACAGTTGATATGAAATTGGATGGCTCTCAGTCTCACAAAATACAGTATTATAGGTGGAGATAGCACTGAATAATTCTCTGTAATTTACTTTGTTTATTGAAACTGAATAATATGTAGCACTAATATGGCCTTGAAAAACTAAACATGCATAAACACCTGAATATACATTATTAGTGCTGAATTATTGGAATACATTTTTTAAAAGCTCTGTCTTAAAAAAAAAAAAAAAGCTGTCTACTTCCAAATTGCATTCTAATAAAACTCAGTGAATGGTAATGAAGAGAATTTTCTCAATAGATGTTAAAAAGTGCTCTGGGAAATCGAATTAAAGAAACGACCAACTATGAAGAAGATACTGGAAATGAAGAGACACTATCTCAGCACAGTGACAGCATCATGGAATGTGGACCAAAGAAGCGAAGGCCAGGTACCTATTTATTCCTGACAGAGATGTCAGGAAGAGGATGGCCCGGGGAACCACTAAGACAGTTCCCCTCTTCACAACTATAGCATATGCCCTAGAACAACAGAACATAAAAAGGTTTGCAGAGAGAAGTGACTTGTTAGATCTCTTAGGCATTATGGAATTAGGAAGGCTAATTACTACATAGGGAAGATTGAGGACTGCTTAGAAAACACTAACCTACATTTACTTTTGTTCATAAGCATGAGCTTTATACAGATAAACTATATACATGTGTATATGTACTTCACCTCCTCATGACACAGGTAAGTAAAGGATTGCAGACATAACCACTTAAAGGGTTTAATATTTTCTTTCTTCCTCTGTCACCAAGAGCACTTAAATATGGGCCTTTAGGTGCAGCAGGCTTTCCATATGTTGCTTCATTTTTAACCCAAAGTTGAATATAGAATTTAAGTATTTCATTGAGATAGTAATGTTTATGTCTGTTTACTTGGTGTGACTAACCACATAAACTAATACAAATTAATCATAGGAGAGAGTAAATTTTGTACATTCACAGTCTCTTGTATTTGGTAAAAAATCAACCACTTGGTTTCCAACTTAACATTTCTGGTTGTCAGGAACAAATGCATATGTCCTTTCTGTATTGCAGGACTTGCCATGCATAGAAAGCCACCCTGCAGATCTCATTCACTCTCTCCATCACCAGTTAACAGAAACAAGCAGCTCATTATGGAGAGAAAAAGGCAGCAAAAGCCAAAAGAAACATACAATCGCCAATGCCAAGCAAAGGTACATATCAGTTATCCTCAGTCAAGTGTACCAAGGAACATGCTTTTGGTTGAAAGCTTAGAAAGCACTGGATATTCTCAAGCTGAGTAGATGATCAAAAATTAGGTAACATTTATGTCCTTCATTATGGAGCATAAAATTTGCACTTAGGAAACTTGAGAAAACTTACATATAGCCCATTGCGCCAGTGGATTAAGAACGAGCAGATTGGAGTTATTTTCAGAGATGAACAAGAATTTGGGGTGAATTAAATGTTACCAGGCCACCTGATTGGTAGATAGGATGAAAGTGCCTAATATAAGAATGAAAGGTGTGGTTGAGGTTTTAACAAGGGAATGGTATGATTACCAAGGAAGGCTTTCTGCTATGGAAGAGGCAAAAATTTTGAAATGTAGCATAAATTTAGAACTCTGAAGTTGTTTGCTATAGTAATTTATAATGGTTAAAAGCTGAAACAAGTTCAGGTGTCTTAAAATTATGTATAACCAAGGTAACTTTAAAAACTGCTAACAAAAACAAACAGTGTGAAATTTCACTTTTATGTTCCAACAAATGTATATTTATGACAGAGACTGAAATAACTTTGTAAAAAAGAAAGGTAATGGCAGACTCTTAGGTCAGTTTTTTCCCTTCATTTTCACTTGTGCATTATTTTTTAAAACTTTAATATCATACTGCCTTTTCCCCTTTAGGCACTGACTGAAGCATTCGAAAGAGAACTAAGAAGAAGTAAAGTTCAAGAGAATACTGGACTACTAGGAATAAATGATGAGGAGGAAACAGTGGGTAAAAGTCTCTACTGTAATAAATGTCATTTGATCAGATCATTGGAAAGTACAGAGATGATTTTTCTAAAAGAGAAAAAGGATCAGTAGGACTGATTAGCTCTAAGATTTTCTTTTAATTCATAGAGTACCCAAGTTCTAAAAAGGGGTAAGATGTAGTACCAGAGAATACTAGTATTTCTCCCCATCAGTTTCTAAAGGGTTCTGCCGTTCAGCAGTTTTTAAAGATGGCTGAGGCTGAGGGAAGACAGCAAGTTCCAGTTACTCTATACCTGGTTGGAAGACACCCAGAGCATGCCTTTCAAAGGGAAGCCAAATGAATGCACAGGAAAAATGCTTATGCTAAAAAATGTTCATGAACAAAACATGATATATAGTATAATTATAACTAAACATTGTTTAAAAAAATATTTTAATCTGTATGGGAAAAGTTGTCAAAGTAGCATGGACATCAAAACATTATTAGTGGTTGTGTTTTAAGTGTGGGACTATGGTGGTAATGAAACTTGAAGAGGATCCAGTGGTTTTTTCAAATTCTAAGAGATGCCAGGAACCAAAAGATGCTTTTAACTTAGAATAGATAAATACTAACCATATTTTAGAAATTTGAAGGCAGGCATTTTAACTGGTGATTAGTTACTTTTGTCAATATGTAATATTTAAGGTGATGTATAGAGTTACTAGACTTCTTTATTTCTATTCTACTTTATATCTGCTCTAAGGACAAAATAAACAGAGCTGTTCGTAAAGGAACTTCCAAATGTAGTCAGCCCTGGAAGATTTACTCTAGAAGAACCACAACTCAAAGTCCAAGAGATGGCTTGCCAAATAAAGCAGTTCCAAGTAAGAACCACAAAACTGTATTTTATGAAAACTGGCATCCTTTAAAAGTGTGTGCTACATTCCAAGGACACAACACTGAAAACATCCACCAGTCAGCTGGAGAAAGTTCCTTCTTTTATCACTGCCATATGGTAGATTTCTGTAGAGTGAGATAAAACTCTTTACAGCACTCATTTAAAATTTTTAAGTACCAGCTTTGGCTTCACTCTGCTCACTTCTACTGGTTGCCTTTGGTTTCTGGAAGGTGGCAGAACCAAAGAGGTACTCCACGGTAAGCAGATGGCCTGTTCAGCTCCAGTATATTTACAGTTTGTGCCAGTGAGTGTTAGGAGTCCTGTTAAAAAGAAAACAAGGTCATGTGAAATGCCAGGATGTAGCCTCAGAGACCACTGGCCTTTAATATATCCCATTAGACACAGTCTTTGCCTCCAAGGAGGGCTGAGGAGTCTGACCACACATACAGGTTCAACCCAGCACTGACAGCTGAGCAGGTTGAATGGACCTTCACAAGACCAGTGTATCAGTCAGAACTGAGTTTATTTTCATCTTTGTAAGTAGTTGGCTTAATCAGTTCAAAGAAGGGAAAGCAAAAGTAGTATATACATTTAGAATGTTCTTTTCAGGATCAGAATTTAATAATTCAGATTAGCTTTGATCTATCAGGAATTGGAAAGAGTTGCCATTAAAAGCTATCAGGCCATCTCAGATTTCTTTTTGTTTTTTTTTTACCTTGCAGTGAAAGTGAATGAACATAGTCTCCTGCCTCTGATGCTTGAACAGTTTCCATTTCTCTATGTTTCTGGCCAAACGCTAAGCAAAATGTGGAAACAGCAAATTGCACAGATTGAACAGTTCAAAAAGGATGCCTGTAGAGAAAATCGATCAAAGAAGAAACTCCAGGATGAAGTAAGTGAACTGTCAAATTTAAGCTTAGAAATATAACCCAGAAAGGGAAAGAACTTATCCTTACGGAGTAATGAATAGCATTACTGACCTCCTCTTCTGTTCCCTAAAAGATAGAAGAGGCCCTAAGAAGGCAGGACCTCCTTACTGCACTTGTCAAGAAAGAATATGAACATAACAAGAGACTGGTATGTCAAAAGCAAGTTGGGTATTATAATTTTGAAGTTGTTGTATTGTTTACAAGCTGGGCAAATGTTCCACAGACTCGTAACTTCTTAACACATGTGAAAGTCACCGAGCACTTCAGCCAAAATTGATGAGGGGAGAATGTACTAGGAACTTTATATATAGTTTCATTTTGTCTTTATAGTGACACTGGGACTATTTTCTATGAAATGGTAAACCTGAGACTTTGAGATATCTATTGGCTTGCCCGGGCCCCCCATAGTCAGCATGGGGATAGGCTAAGATTTTAATCCAGATCTGTCTCTACTTCCACAGCCCCTTCAAGGGGCCAGGTGGTGCAGCTTAGTGCTTTTTGTCCTTTCTCATTTTTTTCAGGTCCCAAGTAGAGAGCTGAGGTAGTTTACCAGTTTCCATTGTGATATGGATTGAGAATTGTACATAGCACAACATCCTTTGTTGCGTATAATGAAGGGAGAAAACAGATCAAAGGTAGTGTGCCAGAGGGAGAGATTTAAAAACCCTTGGTTGAGTGTAGAGTAAGCAGAGTGTAGCGAACTATTCTAAACAATTCCAGGAGAAAGAAGTCATTGCAAGAACTGAATGTGGCACTTTCGTAATGGGGGTGGAGGACAAATACCTAAATACCAAGTTGAAAGCTTTATGTACGTGGCCTCAGTTCATCCTCACTGTTTTGTGAGATACTGTCCAAAATCCCTTAGTCAAATTTGAATAGGCTTAGTAATTCAAGCTTTGTTTGGAAGTCAGATTGTGTAATTTTTCTGTTACTTTACACATACCTTAGTGTAGCTGAGGGCCCTAATTCCATCAGGAATATTGCTGTTCTCTGCAACAGGGGGGCTTATTGGGCAGCTCTTTGGACAGAGGGATAAACCTGCCAAAGGCTCTACTCAGGTATTAGGCCACTGGTCCTCCACACCTGACTTCCTGCTTGAAAACACCATGAGGAGGAATGGGGCAGATGAGAACACTGAAGACCATCTCCTCCTCCCTCTTTCTCCCATTCCCTTCCCTTTTCTTAGCAAGACTTCAAGGACCGAATTCATAGGCAGAAGTTGACGCAATCAAAGATAAAAGAAAATCGGCAGCAGATCATACGTGCCCGAAAATATTACGATGAATATAGAGTTCAGTTGCGTGCAAAAATGATGAGAATGAGAACCCGGGAAGAAATGGTAAATATGGCTTTTTCCATCCAACCCCGTTAAAAATGTCTATTTTTTCTGTTGCTAACATTTAGATATACCTCTTTTGTGACTCTTGCCCCATTTTGAATCCAAGTTGCAGGTTCTAAAATGCTAACCATAAGACAGCAGACTTGTTCACCCCTCATTTTATTACCCATAGTGCCTCTCTCCCCTCCCCTCATCTTAATGTGAGGTCTTCTCTTTCACCTCCTACACAGAAGTACTTTTAAGTACAGCTGCGTTAGGAGTTTGAGAACAGGTTATGAGAAAGAAGTTTAAGGTGTGAAAGGTGATTTAAGATTCCACATAAAATCAGGAAAGTGATTTAGACTAGATACGCTATGAAGTGTTTGCACAAGTATTTGCACTCTCATTCTAATCAAGCTGAAATGCTATTTTGGGATTCCAAACCGACAGTAAATGTCACTCTACCATAAAACATTAAGGAGATTATAGGTAACAAGGCTTAAATACTGAGGTAGATCATACAGTTTAAAAAAGCTTTGAGAGGTTAAAATAACTTGACAAAGGCAGTGGTGCTAACAAGTGCATGGCTGTAAGAACCAGTTCTTCAGTCAAGAATTCTTACTAATCAATGGAGGACAAGGGGGCATATCCAAATTCTTTGAACAGTTCGTTTTCCTGTGGCCTGATTAGCTAATAAACTGCCTCACCCCCAAATATATGCACATGTGTAATGTTTCTGCCCTTGGATTCTTCCTTATAAATTTAGCTGCTTGAGACTTCTTTCCTGAAAGTAATAAACAATCTTTGGGAGATGTAAGATAAAAGCTACAGAAAACCATTATTTGTTACAGAAAAGAAATCAAAACCGAACTGACATACCATTCACAAACACTAGGATGATTAAAGATAAATATTGGCAGATTGTGGAGATTTGGAATGCCTTCACTAATGGATTTGTAAAATGGCACAGCCACTTTGAAACAGTTCTCAAAACATTTTGGCTGGTCTCAAAAAATTAAATATTGGCTACCCATATATATGACTTGGCATGATGTATGTCCATACAAATAACCTATCCACAGATGTTCACATTACCGTTATTTATAATGGCCAGAAAGAATACACCACCCAAATGTCCATTAACTGATCAGTGGATTGAAAAATGTGATAGATCCATACAGCATCATGCTATGAATGAATCTTGGAAATACCATGCTAAGTGAAAGAAGGCAGACACAAAAGGCTACCCATACATGTCCTGTATATGAAATGTCCAGAATAGAAAAAGCTATAGGTAAGGAAAATGACGTAGTGGTTGATGAGAGACTCCTAATACTTACAGAGTTTCTTTTTGGAGTGATGAAAATGTTCTGAAATAGTGGTGATACAACTCTGTGACTATACTAAAATCTACTGAAACCTGTTGAATTATATATTGTGTCTCAGAGCTATTACTTAAAAAAAAAAAACTGTGAAATATGATCAGTATGTATCTCCAGTAAAGTTCAGCATAACTGTTTTTCTGATTGAATAACTGACAGATATTTAAGAAACTGTTTGAAGAAGGTTTACAAATTCAGAAGCAAAGATTACGAGACCTAAGAAACTATGCCAAAGAAAAGCGAGATGAACAAAAGCGACAACATCAAAATGAACTGGAGTCAATGGAGAACTATTATAAAGACCAGGTGGGTTGATTGTTGCTTCACTGACATTCTAATATGCTTAGTCCTAACCACCTGTGTCAAAAGTTAGCTTGATCTGTTACAGTACACCTCCAGACATTAACTCAATTTGTCACTGTACAGATTAGAACCCAAAAATTTAAGATAAAACAAGCTAGGGCTTGACCATAATATATAATCTATATTGCCCTATTCCAGCTAACATAAAAACAATAAGCCTCTTCATAACATCAAGTATAGAAATTGTTATCTTTGAACTACAGACGAAAGATTGTTTTTATCTTCCCTATAAACAGTTTTCATTACTGGCAGAAGCTATATCACAAGAACGTCAAGAACTCAAAGCCAGAGAGAAGTCCCAGACTCAGGTAATAATGAACAAGAGACAAATAATTTCTTTACATTTTTAAGTAGAAAATAGCTGCATAATACCTTAGCAGGGAGGTAAGATAGAATACTAGTAAGGTCCACTTATGATACAGAATATTTATCCTGTAATTTTACACTTACCTATTCAGGTCTCTGAGAGCTGTTGCTAAATTATTGTAGGAGCTTGATGAGAGCTGGTAGGTGGAAAGGGCATAAAAATAGATAATTTTGTGAATTATCTGGATAATTTTGTGAATAACACAATGACATGAATTCTCTTTCAGACATTATATAAGGTGAAGAGGGAGCTGAGATCTAAGATGGAGAAGGAAATCCAGCAATTGCAGTTTATGATAACACAGAATGATGACGATGCTTTCTTCCGGGAGTTGGAAGCTGAGCGCTTCAGATCTCGGCTTCATCTGGCTTCCTTTCAGTACAGTAAAAACCCCTTCCCATGAGGCCAGACTTCATTAGTAAAATTTCTGGACTTTACTAAATCAGAACTAGAATTGAGCCAGTAAACAATCTAAACTAGAAGTTATTTCTAAATGTCTTACCAACAGTTTTTATGTCAGTCCAACATTTTTATGAAATTATGAAGTAATTTTTTAAATAAAAAATCATTTTTTAAAAGTTTACTGCTTGATGGTTGTAATGTAAAATACCTTCAAAAGCAGTGAACATCTCTGACCATCCCAAGGGCAATTAGGTGGTAGTGAGGGAGGAAATACTGGTTAAAAAAAAAAAAAAAAGTGATGATAGTACCCATATTAGAGTTTGGGGAGGACTGCATGAGGCAATACACTAGAGAGCTTAGACTGGCAAGCAGCACATGGTAAGCTTAAGTATTAACTGGTATGCATGTAAGAAAAGTTGCTGTCTGGCTTTCTAAAACCTTAAAAGGGGGAATAGAGGCATACAATCCTTGTTAGTCACACTTGTACTCAAAACAATTAACAAGCCTGACTGAGCAATCAGTTCCTGAAACGTACTGCTGTCAGTCAACAAAAATAATAATAGCACTTGACCAAAAAAGAAAAAAAATCTCTTGTTCAGAAGAAATAGAAGTGGGCTTGTCATCAGAGCTGGGAAGATACAGTGTGAGTACAAGGTCTTTTACATGATTGTAGGAATATAAGAATTTACATACTGTGGTTTCCAGCAATTGGTAGAGGGCAGCATGAGGAGAGACAAGGGGTGTAAGGCCAGGCAGTATGCACCTTAAAAGAGCACTAGTGAGTACAGGTGGAAAGGAGACATAATGAATTTGAAGTTACCAAAAAGTACACCAATCCTATTTCTGGTATGGGTGACTGAGAAAAAAGAAAATCTACTTTGTGGGGTGTCTTCTATAAAGGAGGTTTCCATAAAGGCCAGGAGCTGGAGGGAAGCTTCAGGAAAGTGTAGGTTCTGTGGACTTCACCGATCAAAGTCAGAGCCTGGCAGAGTACCAGGAAAATACTGGGAAAAGGGATTCCACTGGAGCATGTAGCAGTAGCATGGGGGTGAGCATATGGACAAGGACAGAGGCCCAGAGACCACTCCTGAATCTGGTCCTGGAGAAAAAACTGGGCAGCTGGATCTACCGCTGTGTTCCCACTGCTGCCTTTGGCAGCTGGCACTGTTGGGACACTAGGCATGCAAGGGCTTCCTAGGAAAAGGGCTGGATCAGCCAAGTTTGAAGCATTATGAGGAAAAACAGGCAGTTGCAATGTACTTGTGACAACATCATAAACTCTTGACAAGTCAGTGAGTGCAGGTAAATGGAAAGGATGGAGGAAATGTATAGATAATGTACAAGTCTAGATATAAAGCACAACAACGTAAGTTATGGAAAAGGTCATAAAAAGAAAAATGCTAAAGTGCATCTGGATAGAAAGCTATCCACAATAGATTTATGAGTAAAATGAGCAAATCTTAAAACTGTAGTGTGGTGCTACTTTATTTTAGCATGGTACAAGTGGGTACTATATAAATAGAGATATAGTCAATGTAATATAGAAAAGATCTGAAGAATATGCTCTAAAGATAATAGTGGGTTTGAATGGTAGATTATATAAACTTTCACTCAGTGCTTAATATATTCTAACATTAATTGAGTTTGCTAAAATAAGCATAATGATGCTTCATAACTTAATATTAAATGTTTTAGAATTCTTATGTTGCTAGGTTCCTATCAGCTATTTACCAAGCTAAAAAGTTAACTAGGAATAATAAAAAAAAAAATGGGTGATGGAATTTACCAGGGAAGGAATAGGCAGGCTTTTTAAGCCAAGGTCAAAGAATAGAAAATTAAAAATTAAAGATGGCAATGTATTTTTAAAAAAACAAAGCAAAAAACTAATTGAGCAGCAGAGGATGTTGTAATCCAAGTGCTTGTGGAGAAGGAATCGTTCATGAAGCCAATTTGCTAAGAAAAGTTATTTAGAACTGTGATATAACTATATTGTGCGTAGGGGTGGGGGAGTGTTACATAATGAGATGGTCGGTGTGAGAGCTAAATCCTTAGCTACATAAAAAGGAACCCAGTCAGGCTGTGTCTAAAATTAATGAGAATTAATATTAGCATATTCAGAAATGGAAGCAAATACCAGAAGATCTAACAAGATTTGCAAGTAGTGACCTCGGGAAAGGAAGACTGGGCATGGGAAGAGAAAGGTGATGAGGCTCTAAGCCTTTATGTCTACATGACTTTTTTTTTTTTTAAGATTTATTTATTTATACATACAAGAGGCTCAAGTACAAGCCAGAGGCAAGGGAGGTGAGAGGATTCACCAGAAACAGAGTGAGGAGTAGAACAGGCAGATCAACTGAAATACACTGGAGAGGGAGCAGCGGGTGAGGCAGGAGAGGTCTTCTGCACCATGTAGGTCCCCTCCCTGGCCAGGGTTCGAACTTGCACTTGCATACTGCTGTGCTGTGGATTGTCTCACAGTGCTGCACTCAACCTGCTACGCCACCAGGGAGGCCCTATGTAATTTTTTAATGTATGTTCAGCTGTGTATGTGTATTATTGTTACCATGTGGAACACTTAGTTGCAATGGAAAGAGGCATCACTGTAAAGCATGATTAGTGGAAGAACTCCAATAGGAGTTTGAGAGGGCAGGACAAACAGAAGATAGTGCATTAAGAGAAATGGTATAAACTAAAGAAAGAATCCAAAATTGGGGGCCTTAGCCATAGCTATAAATGGCTATGTTGAACTGCAAACCTAGAAGTGCTAAAAACATGTATTACCTGGCATTTCAAGCTATGCAAACCATTTCCCAGCTAATTTAATTGATGTGACCAGTTTCTTTTAAAAAAATTAATTCAGACAGCCATTATAACTGTAAGCTTTCTGGGGCCTCCCTGGTGGCACAGCAGATTGAGCACCGCACTGTGAAGCATCCACTGCACAGCAGGCATGAGTTCAATCCCCAGCCAGGGAGGGAACCCACATGGCACAGCAGACCTCTCCTGCCTCGACCATTGCTCCCTTCTCCAATGTATTTCAGTTCATCTGCCTGTTCTGCTCCCCATTCTGTCTCTGGTGAACCTCTCACCTCCCGTGACTCTGGCCTGTATGCATAAATATTTTTTAAAAAAAACAACTAAGCTTTCTGAACAAAATCGCTGGAGGTATCACATACCCTGATTTCAAGTACATTACAAAGTACAGTAATCAAAACAATATGGTGCTGGCATAAAAACAGACACTAATCAATGAAACACAACAGAGAGCCCAGAAATAAGCCTCTGCCTATATGGTCAATTAATTTATAACAGGAGCCAGAAACACATAAGGAGGAAAAGACAGTCTCTATAATAAGAGGTGCTGGGAAAACTGGACAGCCACATGTAAAATAATGAAACTGGATCACTACTTTACACTATACACAAAAATCTGTTCAAAATGGGTTCAGATTGAAAAGTCTGACCTGAACCCAAAAACAAAGGCTGTTAGCCACTTGACATCAGTCCATGATTTTTTGGATTTGACACCAAATCCAACAAAAGCAAATGCAGTTTAAAAGTAAACAAGTGAAACTAAAATGTTTCTGTACAAGGAAACCATCAACAAAATGGGGGGAGGGGAAATAATTGGAAATCACATATCTAAGGGATTAAATTCAAAATATAAAGAAGTCGTACAACTCAATAAAAAAAATCCAACTAAAATATGGGCAGAGGATCTGAATAAGTTATTTTTCCAAAGGAAATATATGAATGGCCAACAGATACATGAAAAAGTGCTCAATACTACCACCATTAGGGAAATGCAAATTAAAACCGCAATAGCGATCACCTCACACCTGTTAGAATGGCTATTATAAAAGATGAGTAATGGACGCTGGAGAGGATGTGAAGAAGAGAACCCTTGGTGCACCGTTGGTGGGAAGGTAAATTGATGCAGCTACTATGAAAACTATGGAATTTTCTCATATAGGTAAAAGAACCACCAGATAATTCATCAATTCCACTTCTGGGTATTTAATCTGAAGAAAATGAAAACACTAACTTCAAAAGCTACACATGCACCCTCATGTTCATTATAGCATTATTGACAATTGCTGAAATAAGAAAAACAACCAAAATATCCATCGATGGATGACTAAAGAATGTTTATATTTAAAGTGGAATATCATATAGTCGTAAAAAGGGAATTTGTGACATTGATGAACCCTGAGGACATTATGCTGAGTCAGAAAAAGACAAATACCACTTGACTTCAATTATATGTAGAACCTAAAACAAAAATAAAACCCTGGACTAAGCCAAAGAAAGTTGGTTAGTGGTTGCCAGAGGTGGGCAGGAGGATAGACTGAAGGGTGGTAGTAGTGAGGATGGGGCAGGTCAGAAGGTACAAACTTACCATTTTAAAACAGTCCTGGTTGTAATGCACAACATGGTGACTACCAGTTGTTTATTGCACTTTTGAAAGTTGCTAAGAAAGAGCTTGAAAGTTCTTATCACAAGAAGAAAAAAATTTTAAGCATAGTGCTAGATGTTAACTACTCTTATCGTTGGTATAACTTCACAATATATACAAATAGGGAATCAGGGCCTCCCTGGTGGCGCAGTGGGTTAAGCAACGCACTATGAAGCAAAACACAGCCACTGCAGCACGAGTTCGATCCCTGCGGCCGGTCGGGGAGGGGACCCGCATGGCGCAGCAGACCTCTCCTGCTGTGCCCGCTGCTGCCCTCAGCAGTGTGTTTCAGTCAGTCTGCCTGTTCTGCTCCTCGCTCTGTCTGGTGAATCCTCTCACCTCCCGCGTGACTCTGGCCTGTACCCCAGCTCTTGTGTGCATAAATAAATAAATCTTTAAAAAAAAAACCAAATAGGGAATCATTACATTTTGCACCCAAGACTAACATGTCATTTATGCCTCAATAAAAAACAAAACTTTTGCCCTTCTGGTCTTGGTTCTCCTCCTCACTACACCCACATCGGTTTTGGGAGAATGAAACTGAAAGGTTGAGTCTGATATGCTCTCCATCTTCAATTCCAGTTCCTGGGCTGAAAGTCAGAAGACTGAACTTAAGTGGGCTGTAGAAACAACTTTCAGAAGGGTCCCTCACCCGCCCCATGGGCTGTTACAGCTGTCTCTTCACTTCCTTCACGTGTGAAATACTGTAAAGGAGATAAAAGTGGGGCATACAGTTCATATAGAGACGAATCAATGCCTAGATAAATCCCAATCCAAATATCCACAAGACATGTTAATCAGCAACAACTGAAGTTATCATTTTGGAAATGTAGCAGATAATATATGAACATGAATACCAGGTGTCATGGAGGGAGGGAATAAGGAAGCAAACTAATTGTTTTATGGGCCAAGCTTGGGATGTGAGGCCTTGCTGAGGTGAGTTCTTTGATCCTATGCTCTCATCCTAACCAGCTCTGCTGTATTCAAACTGAGCTTTGAGTACCTAAGTTTGAACTTCCGCTTCTATCAATATATATAGGCTAGAAACACTAGTTTGGGAGTTGAGGGTTCTAACCATCCAAAAAAAGCTATCTACCTAGTAGCTAGTACAGAGCCTGACAAAGTAGCAGCACAGAAGATATTTGTTGAAAGAAGGGTGGAAAAAGACATTTAGGACAAATACCTCGTAATAAAATGTAACTTTAAAATCTGATTTAGGAATGACCTAAGAATGGAACCCCTTACTTATAAAATTACTTCCTCTATCCTGTAACTACACTCTTGTTTTGTATATATGTGGCCTATAAAGTACAAATAAATGCAATCTGAGTCAAGGTTCAGACTTCATTATAATGAGGGGCAAGCATTTCAGATCACAACCAGAAGTCAAATCAAGCTTTTAGGTATATTATAAATTATACTACTACTAAATCCTTAATATACTAAACCTTAAATTTCAACTAATAACCAGTGAATATGGCAATTAGACAAAGCCTTAACAATAAACTTTAAAATATAAAAAAAATGGATATGCTTATGCTGATAATTCTTTGAACTTGCACTGCTACTACTTACACTCAATATTCCAAACATTCTTTTCTGAATGGCCTATGCTGTGGAAAGACTTACACAGACTATTTTCTGGATGAAAAAACACCCATTCCTTTTTCCACTCATGTATTTCACTGGATTTTCATCTACATAATTGTAAATCATAAGGTTAGCTTAAAGTTGTGGCCTCCTGGAAAAATTTAATTGGTCTCTCCCTTTGATTTTGAGGATTTTACTGCTCAATACCAAGGTAACAAATATGAGGTCTTGACCACAGCTCTGCCTCCAGAGCTCTGCTAAACATTGCTACAAAACTGGAACTCTTCCCCTCCAAAGGCCCAGAACAGCCTCAGAAATTCACTTCCACAGAGCCCCCAATAGCCACTGCCAAGTGATTAATTTGCCATGGCTGGAGAGAAATGAACACCCTCTCTGCCTTATCTGGAGACAAGAAAGGGGGTCCTGAGCTCTCAAGTATTTGTCTCATGGCTCCTATGCTGTGTGATACTTCCTACAGCCAATCATGAAGGTCTTCAAAACAGCTCATCATATACTCAGGATTCTTTAAAAACTTTGATGCTGTGACAGTGCAAACAGCATTCATTTTATTGCTCAACTTCGGCATGGGCACATACATAGTTAATTTTTAAAAACCATTTTTACAGATGTTATTAATAAAGCTCATGTAACAACTGAGTGAAAATACAAAGAATATCAAAGCTAAAACACTCTGTAATAAATACAAATACAATGAAAATGATAAAACTTTGTTTTTAAAAGTCAGTTTGAGAAAAGGAAGAATATTACATTAAGTGAACTACTTACATCTAGAAACAAAACAACTCAGCATTTGGTACAATCATCATCCTAAACATAAGAATGTTAAATACCACAAATGGCACCCGCTGACTGTGTGCTGCAGCTTAAAAATAGAAGCAGGAGCTGCTCCCTCAAACTAAAAATGGCTGGAACAGTTTCTAACTCCCATCAATGCAATCAGTTCAATGCACCTGGGCAGTTCTAAGCCGACTTAGTGTTATAAAATAAAGCAAATTACACTGTATTTAAAAGGAAGCTTGTGCTCTGGACTGTAAATATAAGGGGGTGGGGAAGGACTTGGTAAAAATAAAACCCATACAGGGTAACAAACTATGTGCAAAACAAAATGTACACTATACACAGCACTATTTAAAAACTCTTTACATCAAGAAATAAGACCATCTGAAACAAAACTCACCTCTGAACTACTAATGAGCTCTACAGAGTAACCTCTTCAAAATTAAGCATTAGTGATGGAAAGGCAATGTATGGAAACAATGATATCACAAATCTGAAATAACTAGAGGAAGGATTAGAAAAAACCCAGTTAAGAGGAACATCTGGAAATAAATATTCACATTAAACGTGAGGTGCAAGTCCAAGGTTTAATGACACCTGGGGAGTCTGTTTGCTTAGCACCTATTTGGAAATAATCAGGTCACATAATTTGAAATGGAAATCTAAATCATTATGTGTTTATAAATTATGTAGGAGATATCATATACTGTTACAGGGTATTTTCTTTCTTTTAAAGCTCTATTAAGTCATTATTACAAGTTAAAAAGGCACTCAAAAAGCGATGGTATTTGCCTGCTTTGTGTTGTACATTATTCTAGTAGCATTTCATGATTACTGCATCTATCAGCCATGATTTCTCTAATGTGTTATGTACTTTTTACTAAGAGATAATAAGGAGGCACAATTACACTGTACTAGTGCTTTAGTATAAAAGAGAGATTGGTCCTACCACGAATAAGATACTATCATGAAAGCCGAAAACTGATAATTGAATAGTATATAGAAACGTCTCTACATTTCAAGATGCTCTTCAGTACTGAGAATGCAGTAGGAAAACACAAAAATGTTTGGGAAGAAAAATATCAGCATAAGCACATTACCACAACACAGTTATGCCTGACCAGTTTGCCTATAGCAATCAAATTTGGCTGAATTAAACAAACTTAAATAATTAGAAACCACACAAGTAGTTCTCAAATTTTTTAAAGCAGCAAAATTTCCATTTTTCATTTCACCCATATCTTATCCTCCCATCTTCCCACCCCTTCCCATTAATGTTTACTTCCAACATATCAAAGAAAAATTGGAGCTGCTCTGAGTAAAAGGGGTTAGGGGTGATGACCCCCTCAAACATCAACTAAGCCTTTCTTCTTTCTGTCCCTTCTCTCTTAAACCATTACTTCTGAAGCACCTCTGAGGAACAGCTTGGCTCCAAGAACAATCTGAAAACTAATCCACCAAATGAAGAATACCAAGGGCCTAGTCACTCGATTCATTAAACTGCAAAATTTAAGCATAGCTATCTCATCATAATTTGCTATTCTTAAATTTCACGTCAATGTGAAAGAAAAATAGTGCATATTTCTATGGTTGAATTTTTTTTTTTTTTTACAATCCATTCATGGTTTCAGATTCTTCCAGTCCCTCCCTCCAAAATTTTTGTTGACTTCTGGACCATGCAACATACCATACATGTTGAAAATTAAACCTGGACACTTCAAAATCTGATGCTACCTTTAATACCAAGCAAACTAAGATTCCCTTATACTTCAAAAATTAATTCTTCAGTTCTTTTAGGCAATTTATACCATTAAGTCAGAATCACTGTTTTTTTTTTTCTTTTAGCAATCACACCCCTTGCCCACCACGCCCATTTCATTTTTTAATTAAAAGCAGATTTTTCTAAGCTTACTATGTAATCCTTACAGCAAAATTCTTCCTTTTTCATAATTTTAGCTGATTAAAATAGCAGCTAAATGAAGACTTGGATGGTTTATTTGATATCGTAATTAAAATATAAATTAGGTGCATTTGTCATAAGAGACTTTGGTTTACAGAAATATATGTGTGTGTATATGTATACGTATATATGAGATAAACTGACTTAGCAAAAGAATGAAAATCCCATCCACATTATCTGAAGAGCTATAAAAATGCAGTATTTCCATTTAAGATGAAAAGTAAATGCAAAATACCTGATCATATTGAGTGAAGATAAAAAATAAGATTTTTTTAAAGTCTCTTAAAAACAGGGAGGCCCTGAATATATCTTATTGAAGCAATTAAGCTGCTAAGTTTACACTAGATGGTTGCATTAGGAATCTGACAACCAAAATTATAGAGCTTTATTCCAGGAAATTTGTGCTTAAAAAATATAACAAAGACTCACTTAGGCTAGATTGAAACATATGTGTTTAAAATACACTTTGCTATAGAAAAATGTAACTAAACATGTAATTTTTAAAGATGATGCTTTTAGCCAATTGTTTACAAAGGTAAAATAATTCAAAATAATTTTATTTTAATTTTTTACAAAGAGCAAGTACAGGAGCTATTCAGAATCATGTATTCAATCAAAATAAAATGTGTCTTGTACCGACTGCTGAAGTTGTCTTGATGTTTGAGAGTCTTGAAATCTGTGAAGTGATTTGAATAGATTACCTTTTATAAAAATAGTAGTCTTCTTTAAGTATAGAATACTGCCTAACTCTGGAAATGTAGGAAAAGTCAGCATTCTTTAGGTTCAAGATATTAATTTTAAATAGCAGCTGAATATGGCCTCATGGCAAAGCATAAAGACCTCTTTTTTTCCTTGAAAAGGAATTTCAAAATCGTCCTTTCCCCTCACAGTGTCTTAAAAATTTTAAGGGGGGGAGGGGGCAGGCATTTTCCTGTATTTCAGCATTCCTTGAAACTGCTGAAAGGAGGCTGTCTGTCAAGGGTATAAATAGAGTCCTGGGCGAGTCCTTGAAGTTCCTCATTCCACAGCAAATCCACACGTTTCTTCGATGGCTGTTAGCAGCTTTTCATATAACTTTTCATAGCTTTCATAGGGTGGAATGTCTATTCGATTGAAGCTGTGAACAAGCAAATCAGATTTTACACAGTTCATTCAAATAAACTGTAGGCTAGCAAGTATACACTAATATGGACACATCACTCTGTGTCACAAAGAAAAATGAACAGAAAAAGGTTAATGTGTCCCTAAAGTATTTTTTGAGGAGTTCCTACCAATTTCTGAATAGTAATCTCAAATCATTTAAAAGAGTTGCTTATCATCTTTCAGATGTCTATTTAGTAGTAAGAACAACTGATGAAAAATCAAGTCTCTTTGAAACTAACACCTACCTACATGGGATGGCGTAAAAACACTACAGAAATAGCTTACCAAGTGTGGGCTTTTGGAAGGTGGTTTGTACAGGCATCAATCTGATGTATGGTGAAGAGTCGTGGGCCTGCGGCACCTGTTAAAAAAGAAAATGTAGTTCAAATCACTGCAGGTGCACCTGGATGAGTCTCCAAACTCTGAGGACAAAACTGGTACATAAAGCACAGAGTCTCAGGGAAGGAGAATAACTGACTCCACATAAACTGCCAAAAAGCAGCAGGAAAAGAATATGAGACTGACTTGGATAAGCAGGATTCCTTTGCACACCAGCATTTCAATTTGAGTAAAGTTCAAGATTGAACTTTTTATCTTCTATAGAAAATCAATGACCCAAAATTATGAGAAGAAAAACTATAGGTCAAATCCAAGATAAAAATATAGATGCAGACATTAAAATGAGGCAAAGTTAGGTATCATGACCCAAACCTGGCTAAGAACAAAATATCAGCAGTCCGTAGAATAAATTTCATTTAACATAAGATGCCCCACACAGACATAAATAGAAATTCAACTTCACTTTATCCATCTGGGAGGTCTGATAATGGTGAGTTTTCCGCAAGGCGAAGGAAGTGCAACTCCAAGTACGCCTTTACCAGGTCTCTCAACGCTGTTGAGTTATGTACCAGTCTTGCTTTGCACATCCTCAGTGAGCACCAGCAACAGTTTGAAAATGAAGCACCTCAGAGGTTAAGGAAGCAACTACCACCCAGTGAAGTCCCACAATCATCAGCAACATCACCAACTCATCCCAAATGAACTCATCCCAAACAGAAAACAATTCTTAAAATGGTACATGGTTGGAAATCAATGGTCTGATGCCATGCAATAATTAAAGTGCTCTGGTCAAAAGTATGGCTTCCATGACTCATGCTGCTCTTTCTATGAGGATAAAAAAGAGGAGGAAGAAGCATCCCAACTGGGTAAATGTTTCAGCAGGTTAAGATGTGAAGAACATGGAAGCAGACAGACTTCCTCTACAGGAATGTGCAACAAAATTTAAATGCAAGATGACCGGAAGACAAGAAGCAGGGCATCACCACATCCGGTCTCTAGCGTGCGGCACTCACTACAATCACAGAGACCCCAGCAGAAAAGGCTCTTGGGAGGGGAACAAAGGAAAGGAAGGAGAAGAAGGTATCAAGATATGAGAGTTACAGATAAGAAACAGTGCAAAGAGAATCTGTTTATAAGCACATGGTTTATAAACTATATATGCCAAATAGCAACTCCCTCCCCCAAGCTGAGCCCCTGGCTTTTTTTTTTTTTTTTTTTTTACCTTGTAAAGCTTTGAAGCCCTGCAGAGGCACTCTAGATGATCCTGTCACAAACTGAAGTAACCGTGCTCGTCGCTCTTCATCAAAAAATTCCACAGCTTTCCAGAACCACTTGACAACATTGCTGTCTGGTGTACAGTGTTTTAACCGGGTGTTTACTTTCCAGTCATTAACATCTATCTTCCCAAGTCCACAAATAATGAGCTGTTAAAATAGTGCACACATACTGAGCCAATGGAAACCCAAGTTAAGCCAAATATTCCTCAAAAGAGAACTTCATATTTGCAGGGTCAGCTCTCATGTGGTAGTTCCCCCCCACACACTTTTTTTTTAAACATGAAATTTTTTAAAGATTTATGTATACAAGAACTGGGGTACAGGCCAGAGGTGTGGAGGGTGAGGATCTACCAGAGACAGAGTGGGGACCAGAACAGGCGAATCTACTGAAACACACTGCTGAGGGGAGCAGCAGGCCAGACAGGACCGGTCTGCTGCACCATGCGCAACACCTCCCTGGTTGGAGATCGAACTCGTGCTATGACATGAAGCTGTGGATAGCTTCATAGTGCTGCGCCTTAACCCCTGCTCCGCCAAGGAGGTCCTAAACATGATAGTTCTAAATCAAGGGTACACGTCAAAATGCAGATGGCGTTTCAAGATACACATACTAGGTCCTCTGCTCAGATACTCTGATTCTGTGGGTATGGGATAATACTAAGGATCTCTATTTTAAGAAGCAACATAGACATTTATTCACAAGTTCCCAGCCAGGATAACAAGATGAATGTTCTATAATTTCAGAGAAATGAAAAAAACTTTTAATGGACAGAAACTAAACTCAAAGAGTAAATACCATTCACATATGCCTTCTTAAAATCTGTACCACAGTCTGTTTTCAACACTTAGTAGCTTTGGAAGTGATGGTTTGGTTCCTGTGCTGGAATACGGTAGTAACATCTACTACACTACATCCTATGAAAGCAACCAGCAGTGCACAGGAACTCCAGAAATCTGTGTTGAACAAGTCAAACACTCTACTTGATAATCTTAAAATTGTATCAAAGTTCAAAATACATAAACATATTGATATATAGCTTTGCTTGGCCTCCTGATGCAGGGTCATTATAAACTATATAAAAATCACTTTAATACTATTAATATATCTTCTTAATGTTCAAGACTAATCTTATAATATTTATAATGGTGCATTATGGTGGTGTGTAGTATAAGACAACTGAACTTGCAAATCCTAATTATAATTCTATTAACTCAGTAAAATACTAATGTACATATTTTTATAGAAAGTTTAATTTCATAAGCAGTACAAACTACATAATTACCCCAACCCTAATGAATAAAATGTCCAACAAAATTTCTATAAAAGGTTCTAGAAACATTACTGACTCGCAGCCACAATGTATAGGGAAGTAGTTATCCAAATAGGATTATAGAAGTTTTATAATACACAAGATTCCTCCTAAATTCTTTTCTTTGGTAGAGGTTAACTGTAAAGCCTTACTGAATGTACAATAAGAATAGACTGTATTTCAACTTGATTGCCATTCCCCCTATGTCTTCCTCTTCCTTTTAGTCAATTGCAAAAGGAATAGAGATATGCATTGAGTCAAACATCTTCTGAGATTTGTTTGCTAATATGTCTGTTAAGAGATTATTAGAGGAGAACAAGGGGTTAAGTCTCAGCACTATCAAGCTATCACCAGCCACTGCAGCATGAGTTGGATCCTCAGCCAAGATGCTGACACACATGGTGCAGCAGTATCACCTACTGCTCCCCTCAGCAGTGTGTTTCAGTCAATCTGCCTGTTTGCTCCCCACTGTCTATGGTAAATCCTCTCACCACCACCACCCCTCCACATATCTGGCCTACACCTCAGTTCTTATAGGCATAAATAAAAATAAATCTTTAAAAGAAGAGACATTAGAAAGGATATTGATGAATGTAATAATACTTGCTTTACATTATTTGCAACTTAAGTTACTTATCCCAAAATCACTAATTAAGTTTGGGACCTCTGCTAGGATAAAACCTCATTTTTTTTTTTTTTTTTTTCAACTGTCAGTGTAATTCAGATATATTGCTTAAAGGTCCTAAAACAGAGCTAAGGTGTTTTAAGGACCAGCTTTAATAGAAAGCAAAATTACAGTTAACTGTGTATTATAGCTACTATTAGTAATGAATGTTTACAAAAATGCTAAGTATGTTTACTAAGGAATCGCTACAAAGTGTTTTAACTGTTTCCCCTATGATCCTTTACCAAATGCTTTCTTGTGAAGTTTAGTGTAAATCCAACTGAGCCCTGACTTTGATCCCAGTACTTTTCAATATGGTGGAGACCAATTAACAAAGCTTTATTTAACTAAATAATCATTTATTTAGGGGGGTGAATATAAGACATACAATCTGTTGAAACAAGAAATGAGACATGAAATTGATTGAAAACTAGTTAAGGATGACATACAAGGTATACACAAGAACTTTCACAATGTAAGAGAGATTGCTTATTTGTAGAAATTCCAAACTATGAAAGGCTTCCAAAGTAACAAAGAGTTCTCCTGGGCTTAAGAATTCACACAGGGGACCTCCCTGGTGGTAAAAGGGGTCAAACTGCAGTACTATCAAGCAATCTGCAGCCACTACAGCACCCCAGCCAAGGAGCTGACCCACATGGTGAAGCAGACCTCTCCTGTCTTGTCCATTGCTCCCTTCAACAGTGTGTTTCAGTCAGTCTGCTTGTTCTGCTCCCCACTCTGTCTCTGGTGGGTCCTCACACCCCCCCCAACTCCCTACACACACACAGACCCCTCTGGCCTGCACCCCAGCTATTGTATACATTAATAAATCTTTTTTAAAAATAATAAAATAATTCTCACAGCATTGTACCATAAAACTTCAAAGGCACCAGAAGTACAATCTTCCTTTTAATGCTAACAGAAAATTCTCAAACTTTTCTTGTTATATATATTTGATGATGTCATGATGTTAATATACTGACCTCTAACTCCTTCTCATCAAATGTCTTCAGCAGATGCTGTGGAATTACTTCATTAAATCCTTTTTGCAGAGCCAGAAATTGTGCCTCAATGCCTCGTAAAAATCTCCAGTTCACATACAGCCTGTAAACAATGGGCAGTGGTTTCACATGATCAAATATATTACCTAGTAATGATTTGGTGATTATTACCCTTTTTAGCAACACTGCACTTTAGAAGCACCTACCATTAAGAAGTTAGTCTAGGGCCTCCCTGGTGGCGCAGTGGGTTAAGCAGCGCACTATGAGGCAAACCGCAGCCACTGCAGCACGAGTTCGATCCCTGCCACCGGCCAGGGAGGGGACCCACATGGCGAGGCAGACCTCTCCTGCCTCGCCCGCTGCTCCCCTCAGCAGTGTACTTCTGTTGATCTGCCTGTTCTGCTCCCTGCTCTGTCGTGGTGAATCCTCTCACCCCCCACACCTCTGGCCTGTACCCCAGTGTTTGTATGCATAAATAAATAAATCTTAAAAAAAAAAAAGAAGTTAGTCTAAAAGAATCTCAGATTATTGAGGCTTAGTGAAATTAAAATATGGACAGAAATTCTTTCTAAACTTCTAGCACGAATAACAAAAACTAGGAAAAAAGAGCCCACTTAACCAAAATTGACTGGTTTTCTGGTTTCTCCTAAAAATATAATCTCAAAGTTTTAGGTGAAACTTTTTCTGATTTTTTTTATCTTAAAACTATATATGGCAAGGGATAATGGTAGTAAACTATAAACATGACTAAATTCTGTAGAGGAGACAAAGGAACCCAGTAATCCACTCTAGATACTGGAAGTGACATACTGCTAAATTTGGGAAATTCCAGTCATTCTTTTAGTTTTTAATTATAATGTAATTCACACTTGTTATATGTATGCTAAACCTTGGATAACACAGGTTTGAACTGCACAGGTCACTGAGACACAAACTGTCTTATAAAAAGATAGCACAAACATGTGGTAGCAATAAATGCCATACAGTAGTATAAATGTATTTTCTTAGTGATTTCTTAAAAACATTTCTGTAATTTACTTTATTGTAAGAATACACTATATAATTCATTTAACATATAAAATACATTAATCAACTGCTGATGTCACTGATAAATAGCAGGCAATTGACCCTCCTCAATGACCCTGGGCTGGCATGCCACTTGTATTAACCGAAAGCATACAACAGACATGATGTTGGCCAGTTACAGGTTTAGGCATTGAAATGACCCAACAACTTCTGCTTTACTGCTCCAGAAAATCAATCACAAATAAGTGGGAGAGACTTGCAGGTGAGAGAGACCATGGCTTTGAGTGACAGGCCCCTGTAAGTAAATGGGGAGAACTAGGCCCCAGACAACGACCACTGGCCCTGTCAGTCAGCCCCCAGCTGCTGTAGCCGTTCTCACTGAGGAACCAAATACGTGAGCGACTGACACCACCTGGAGGAGTGGGGTGCTATCCCTGGTGTACTCTGTCCAAATTACTAACCCATGGAATTGTGGAAAATAAATGGTTGTTTTAAAGCCACTGAATTCTGAGCAGTATTTTGTAGTGGTAAGTAACACTAACTAAACACTTAAATGTTTTTCGGTACTAATATTTAAACAATTCTCAGGCTTCAGAACATAGACTTGTTTACCTGACATATTCTTTTTTGTTTTCTTCAGTAACAGGGATACTCTTGCCATTTGGTTTAAGTTCATGCTGAATAATTTCACCATATGCATTATGTTCTACACAGAAAGTGTGGTCCAAAACACCTGTAATATCATTCTCACTGGAAAAAAAAAAGAGAGGCAAAGATGGAAATGGAAAATAATACAATAGATGTATTAACAGCGAGACATAAAACTAGTTTTATGACCTAAAAAGTACTAGGTTAGATTTCTCTTACTCAATCCCTATGCTTACTCAATCCCTATGTATCTTAGTTCTTGAGCAGAAAACTAAAAGACATTTGACTTTCATAAACACAGGAAAACATTTTACTTCCTGTAAATGGAGAGATTTGGCCACAGCTGGCCTTTATATAGAGAAACTTTAATTGTGTTTGGCATTCAAAAAAAGAGATCCCTTCTAGAATCTGGGTACACCCCCCACAAAAGACCAAAAACCTGAGTATTCCTAGTGAGAAAACTACTTGGATATATGGTAAAAATAAGTATGGCCAATGTGTATCTTCATAAATAAATGACCTCTTGCAAAAAACACTGGTCCTTAAAAATACCCTTTTAACAGTATGTCAACAGTTACCACTTCAGTAGGCATTTACTATGCAAACTCATGCAGGCATGAAATAGAACTTGCCTTACATTGAGGAAATCATTATATATAGTACCTTTAAAACAGAATACACTAGATTTTTTTCCTTTCAAAAGTAACACTTGATGACTTTTAAAAATTCAAAATATACAAGAAAGTAGTAGAAAGAGGAAAAGTTTAGTCTTATCACTCAGATAACCACTCAATATTTACTGTTATTTTAATTAAAAACAGTACATCCATTTTGAAATGTTATCTTTTTTAAAAACTCAGATTCTAAATATAATGAACAGATACAAGACTCAATACATACAGAATCCACACTAAACTGTTATGAAGATCTGGATCAACTAACTCCATGTCATCCAAAGTAATTGACTTCCCAAGCAACTGTTTATAAAAAGGCAATGTGAAACCACCATCGATATAATGTCCATGAAACACAGCCATTCCCATTATTCGTCCAACAAAATGGAAATATGATAAATGTTCCTGAAATTGAAAAGTTTACATAAATACTCAAATAGAGAGGGAATTTTTAAATAAAATATTTAAGCAACATTAATCTTTTTTTATAGTTAAGTATCAATTTATACTCTAATTTACAACTCTTTAAATGGAACCAGCTATTATGAAAGCTCAAAAATCACTGGGGAATTCCTATTAAGCATTCAATAGATTCTCTACATTACTAAATATTATAGTAGAGTCAATGCATCACTCAGAGTATTCACTCCATAAAACTTATCTTTGATTTAAATCCAAACTACACTTCCATGACAGCTTCATTATAGAACTTGCAGATCATGTTCTCTTCTTTTCCTCTCACCTCCTATTGAGTCCTGTATAATTCTGGCTCTGTCATGAGGGAAAAAAATCCTACCTATCAATTTAGCTATCAATCCTAAACTTCCTATTTCCTTAGCCTAACCAGGAATTGAAAACATTACAGATTTAGAGCACAGCTTTAAAATCTAATGTTGGCTAAAGTCCTGACTCTGCCAGTTATTAGTTAGGCAAATTTGGGTAAGTTACTTAACCCCTATAGGGCTAATTTTTCACATGAGGAAAAATGTGGGAAATAGTATCTAAAATGGGTTTCCATGAGAGTAAAATAAGATGACAGAACCTAAGGTGTTGGACCTGGCACACAGAAAACACTCAACAAATAGAGATGTTGTTACCACAGCAGTATAATGGGCTCTTCAAGCAAAGCTTCCACTTAAAAAATCTTCCCTTTATAAAGGGAATTCCCTGCAATCCATCTAAACTGTCTATCTACCATGTTTGACGTATTTGATCTTTCATAATATCACATTGTTAGCTGGATATTTACACTTTAAACTTCTTTTACTTTCTAATAAGTAATCTTCAAGATCATCTTTAAGCCTCCCTTTAATCTTAAATTTTTTTCTTTTTAAAAAGTTAATATATGTTAACAAAAAAAAATTTAGAAAATACAGACAAGAAAAAAAAAATCACCCATAATCTACTACCCAGAGATAATACCATCAATATTAAAGTGGAGAGTCTTTCAAAGCTGACACTTATACAATTTTCCCAAAACTGTACCACAGTTTGGTGATCTTCTTTTCAATTACTGTATCACAAATACCATCTTTACATGTCATTAACTATTGTCCCAGAACGTCATTTTAATGGTTGTTGTATAATATGACCTTAAGTGGAAATAAATAATACACTTGATCTTAGCCAAAAGGTCAAGAAGCAATGGAAATAAATAATATAAAAATAACAAATTAGTAATAGCTGCTAACTTTTGTTGAGTAATAATTTACAATAGGGTTAACTGGGATCTCTGGTGGCGCAAGGGGTTAAGCACCACCCTGTGAAGCATTCACAGCCACTGCATCACAAGCTCGATCCCCAGCCAACGAGGTGACCCACATGGAGCAACAGACCTCTCCTGCCTTCCCGCTGCTCCCCTTAGCAGTGTATTTCAGTCAATCTGCCTGTTCTGCTCCCCATTCTATCTCTGGTTAATCCTCTCACCCCCACACACACTTCTGGCCTGTACCCCAGTTCTTGTATGCATAAAAAATAAATATTAAAATAGTGTTAATAACATATAGCACCATGCTAATACTTAATGTGCAGGGCCCTATTTCATTATCACCTTTGATTTTTTTCTGGTGTACAAACTATTATTATTAGCAAGGATAAAGATGAGGCTCAAGTCAATGAATTTGCCAAGATCAGGACAAGATGTCTTTCTAATTCCAGAAAATACGCTCTTAACCACTGTGTCATTCTGCTTTGTGTCACCATTTAATCAGCACTATTTCCAAGTGGAGCTACTGTAAATACTGATGCAGTCACATACAAATACTTTAACCCTACACATATCCATAATCATTTTTTTTAGATAATTTTCTAGAAGAGGAACTGCTGAGTCCAAGGGTGCTTTAGAACATAAGAGAAATCCCACGTCATAAACTACACTGATATTTAAAAGTGAAAAGCACTGTAAGTTATAAGTAAATTCACAGCATCATAACCATCAATCATACCGGATTAACTGCAGAATCAGGATTGATTTGCAATGTGTAAATATCATCTCTGGAATACTGGAAGAGGCCATAGTATGGATTCAACATTTCATGTGACAGAAGATATAACCACTCCCTAGAAAAGAAGGTAAGACAAAGGAATTGCTTTGTTAATGAATATATTTTTATTAAGATATGCTTTCAATCATTTTAGCAGATAATTTTTAAATAAAAAATATCACTAATTATAGTTATATAAGAATAATCTACCATGCCCAAGTAGCAAATGAAAACTCTTACTATACTAAGTGACTTCTCACTCAATTTTGGACAACTATATGACATTTTATGCATCAGAGAATAAAAGTGTGCTGCAGACCAGAGGTCTGTTACTTTTAACTGATAAATAAATTTATAATCCATATAACAAGCGAAGAGAAGAACATGACTTTATTTCAAAGTGTTTGAGTGATCTATACATCCCAGTCTGCTCCCATCATGGCAGATCTATACTAGTCTATACAAGTAACATTTACTCTCATTTTTGGATAAAGATATATTTTGTTGTTGGTATTGTTTCAATAAGTAAATGTTATTATCCACTTTCCATCATCTTTTATGTGTAAACCCTAAAATATACCAAAATAAAAATACTACTATTCAGAGACTACAAGGCATTTAGTATATTAAGAACACAAGGACAATCCTGAACTTTCTGGGTATCACTTCTTAAATGTAAATCAGTATTTTAAAACCTCATAATAAAAAGTACAATCACCTTAAACTTATTAAATCCTTTTTATTTCTCAAAGAAGAAAGATGATTTGTTATTCATCTTGATGCAAATGACTAATGTAGGACTTAAGGAGATGTAATTCTAGTCTCAATTCTTGTCATGCCTTAAGTAGGAAAGGAATTTAAATGATAAATTCTGATACTATGGATTAAACAGGTTGACTAAAAATTTTCGCAACTATAGTGAAATATTAACAAGTAGTTAAAGGAAAATATTTCAAAGTTCTATAATGTGGCAGAGTCCACATAACTAACTTTTACATAATATTTGAAAAACCCTAGAAATTAAAATTAAGCAATCTTTCCAATACATTTTAACAGTCACCTGATGTTTCCTATATGCTTTTTATGCATGTAATTTGTTTTAAAGAAAATCCAATTTTTGCTTTGTTTCACTAAATATTTATAACATGAGTTAAGGGTAGAATCCAACGAGTTTTGGATTCTACTACAGAATAAAGATCAGAAAGAACAGTTCACTGCAACATCCATTTAATCTGCCCAAACCCTGACAACAATAAGGTTATGGAATGATCAACAAAAAAGTGTACTACATTCTTAGTAAATATATGCAATTATAGAGCTTAAAGCCTATCAGCAGATAAGTTTTCCCAACAAACATTCAAAATCTACTCATGAATAAATCATAAGATCTCCACAGAAAAGGCTAGCAAGGCCTAAGTAAAATGTACAAGTGACCAATGCAAAAATTCAAACTAAAAATACTAGATAAAAAGGTCACAGAATGAAAATAAATCTATTGGTAAAAATAAATAATGCTGGGGCGTCCCTGGTAGCACAAAGGGTTTTTATTTCTTGTGCTCCCTGGTAGCACAAGTCTCAGCACAATGAAGCTACCGGCCATGTCCACATGGCATAGCAGACATCTCCTATATCACCCACTGCTCCCCTTAGCAGTGTATTTCAGTTGGTCTGCCTCTTCTTTTCCCCACCCTGTCTCTGGTGAATTCTTTCACCACCACCAGTCCCACACCTCTGGCCTAAACCCCAGTTCTTGGATGAATAAAATAAATCTTTTTTTAAAAAAGTAATGCTTAACAACAACTATGGGAGTTGATGGGAAACACAAATTCAATTCATGTTGGATTTAGATTATGGGAAGCAGACTTTTCATCACCGTCAACAGAATGTTTAAATACAGAAGAGACAATGTTTCTGCTACATTTATATCAAGTGAATTTTGCAGAAACATCACCACTTCTGTACTAAAACATCTTAAGGACTGTTTATGATATAAACATACACACACAATTTCTTTATAGGGTTAAAAGCATGACAACAGAAAATAGTATTCAATTTAGATTGCTATGTTATTAAAGTCTCAAGTCTTTAAACAAAGGGAACAACATACAGTGAAAGTGATAGAGAAGAATAGGGTCTGCTTACTGAGAGAAAAGTCTCACTGGGCTATCTGATCTATTAGGAAATTCTCAAATACCGTTCTGGCAGCAGTACTATCTTACTTTTTCACAAATATATCCATTAAGACATCCTTTTTACTGCAAATATCAGGGAATATCATACTAGGAGATAAATATCAGTGAGAAGTTAATATTGTAGGAAGGATTTAAACCTGGATATAAGGATCGTGCATCACACATGACAAGCAAGTCTTTACCTGGCAACTCCTCCATAGTCAAGGCCTTCTTCACCCCGAAATTTTATCATTAATCGCTTCCAGAGGTCCTTTGGTCTCATTTTCATGACCTGTCGGTAAGATTCCTGAAAAAAATAATTTTAATACACTATTATTCCTAGATGCTTTTAGACTACTATTTAAACCCTCCCCTCCATCCACAAAATGTTTATTTAAATCATGTGAATCAACAATCAAATCAATGGATAAACTCCAAGAGTATGGAACTTCCAAAAACAAAATGGATATAACTTTATACAACTGAAGTCAATTCATTTATTAACTATTATATTAAAAAGCTACTAAGGGCAAAACTCCATGTTTAAGTTCTATGAGCCACAGCAATGATTCCACTCCATTAAGAACATTTGGCAGAAGAAACACATTTTTTAAGCTGGACTTAATTCTAGATCTCAGGCATCAATAGACAGTAAAGGTAAGGAAAAATTTCAAAAGTAATCATTAAGGTGACCTTCATTAAATTGATTGTTATTTTAAAATACTAATAACTGACTACAGAATCAAAATTGTCCTTATAAAAAAAAAAGTTTCTCCTTTGGGAAAAGAATTGTGAGTCCCTAAACATCTCTTGTCCAGGAATCCTATAACACTTGCCTTAGACCTCTGCAACTTATTATATAGAACTTTGAAGTTGACATTAAAGGTATAAAACACAAATATAAAAGGATATGCTACAAAGAAAGATTTTCAGTAAATTAAGGAAGTAATCTAATAGTAACTAAATGAAATTATTTTTTGGTTTAAGACTCCCTTACCTTTTGGAAGAATAAGAAAGGAATAGTGTGTGGTCTCTTAAAACGCATTAATAGTAAGTATTTGCAATGCAGAAACCAAGTCAAGGCAACCAGCACATCTCACACTCTTTGTCCTATTTAAATATTTCTTTTTTTTTTTTTAAGATTTATTTATTTATGCACACAAGAGCTGTGATACAGGTCAGAGACCAGGGAGGTGAGAGGAGTCACCAGAGACAGAGCAGGGAGCAGAACAGGCAGATCAACTGAAATACACTGCTGAGGGGAGCAGTGGGAAAGACAGGAGAGGTCTGCCGCACCATGTGGGTCCCCTCCCTGGCGAGCGGCAGGGATCAAACTCATGCTGTAGTGGCTGCGGTTTGCTTCATAGTGCATTGCTTAACCCATTGCGCCACCAGGGAGGCCCCAAATGTTTATTTTCAATGTTAAATTAAATATTAAATTTCCTCAATATTAAATATCACGGCCTTTATTTCCCACAATAAAAAAGACATTAATGAAAAGTTTCCCATTCTAAAGACTTAAAAGTCTTCTTAGAACACAGAGTAAAACACCGAAATTAATTTTTCTCTACTTTAAAATAAGATTTGTAAGTATACCTCAAAAATCTCTTCCCTGGAGACTTCAATGCGGCAATGGCCAGCCTGAGGCTGTTGCTGGGAAAGTTCTTGGCGTAAAATTTTTAGTTTCTGAACCAGGTCTCGCTTGTACCGTGGGACCGTGAGACACTCTGGGTCATCAGGACATAATGATACCACTTGCTGTTGTTGCTGGTCTTTTAACTGGTTCTGCCGACTAGAAATAAACAGAAATTAATAAGTATTTTAAATAAAACACATTGAAAATATACATTTAAAATAACATATTATAAAACAATCTAGCCATATTCCTTTCTAAAATATATTTTACTCCAAATTTTTATCTGGTTCAGTGAGGCACCCTTTATATGATTATATTGCAATCAGCATTTTCTCATTCCTAAATGCTAAAACAGGGGAAAAAAAAAAAAACACTAACAACAACAAAAAAGCAACCTTGTAAAAATATTTATACATATTATAACAACACAATCCATACAAAACAAAATTAGGACAAAGTTCATACCAATTTCTTTAATTCCAAATTAGTCTCTTATCACCATTATCCTATATTCTTTGCAGAAAAACCCACATTAGATCTACCAAATTAAATAACAGGATATCTAACACTCACAGACACCGCCTTTAAAAGGGATCCCTGTGGCACAATGGCAGCACATCTGAGTCTAAAACTCCCTCAACACCATCTTAAAAACACACAACTTACAAATCTTTTAAAATAGAAATAAAACATCAGTAATTAGGAAAAAGCAAATTAAAATCATGACATGCCACTACACCTCATCAGACCAGTAAAAATACTTTAAAACCCAGTAATACCAAAGTCTAGCAAAAATCTGGAGCAACAGAAACTCACATATTGCTGGTTAGAGACCAAACTGGTTGAACAACTCCAAAAAAAGTTACCTTTATAAAATAGTCCACCACACAGTAATTCCACCACCAGGAGAGCACCTACGAGCAAAGTTGCTCAAGTGGTAGGTCGCAGACTCTCTATCATGCTACGTAAGATGTAGAGCTTAACTTACAGAAACAGCTCGTGCTTCTTTGTATTTCTTAGTGCTGACACATAGCAATGTCTACAAATATTTGCAGACTTCATTTTTAGCCAGTTTTAGATTCTTCTGTCTACAAGCTAAGATCTATTGACACAGGGCCACTAGGGTAATTATATATATTTAAAAGGACAGACATAAAACAATGACAGGCATTTTAAATGCTTTCACCTGTTATCCTAAACCACTGTAATTTAACTTTCTGTTTTACTTAACCTAAGCTCCAAAAATTGATTAATAGAACAAGGATATTTTCAAAAACCATCGTGGATGACAGTCTTTTTTCCTGACATTTTTATACACATCGAACTTAATGACGAATGAGGAAGGTAAGAGTATGTGTTATCATTGGTTTGGAGAAGCAGAGGGAATTATACAGGGTGACATGGTCTGTCCTCTAAGTTCTTATCATAAGCAAGACTTCTGTGTTGCTATGTATCAAAGTGTTTTTGCTAGAATTATTGAAGACACCTCTACTCCTTTATTTAGTAATGAAGTTTCCTTTTCTCTCTTTCCTTTCTTCCCTTCCTCAAAAAGCAAGGCAAGTAACTAAAAAGAAAAAAACAAAAACTAGGTAGTTGGAAAGAAAAGAATTGCAAAGGGTGCAAAAAATACACAAGCATACTCAGTAAAGTGGTTAGCGGCAGATCAAAGTCAGTATGTCTGGATTTGAATTCAGACCGGTACTACTGCCTGGTGACCTACTGAAAGTCACTTAACTTCTATGCCTCATTTTTCCTCGTTTACACAAATGGCCAAAAAATTACCTTATAAGTTGTTCTGAAAACAAAACCGCTAGTTTATGTAAAGTACACAGGACAGCACTTAGTATACAGTGAGGACTATGGAAGGGTTTGCCATGACTGCCAAAATTGGCCTCTATTCTGTCAAACTACTGCCTTTGAAAGAGAGAGACCCACTCTCTCTTTAGCACCACTGATAAATACCCTTTTCTTAACATTTCAGGACCAGTTCTTATTTAAGCAAAGTGGGATTAAAACATTCATATTAAAGTAACACTCTTCTATCATTTTATTTACCAAAAGCAATTTATCATTGAAGATAGTAGACTTTCTAACACACTGTATACACAAAGCAACTATCAGTCTTCTCTTGTTCAGATTGGTGTTTTAACATGTACTGTTTCCAAAACTTACTTTAAAACTAAATGCAAGTTAGCAGAGAGTCGAGGATCTGTAAACTGTGTTGTTCTGTTGTTATGGTCAACGAAATAAACTCTGCCTGTGGCTGTATTACGGATCTCCCATCCAGGAGGCAATGGACCAAGCTCTTCACAATTGATGTTGCTAAGATCCCTGCAATAACAAATATAAAATGAAAAATACATCATTGCTGGGCCTGCTGAGCCAGCAAGTGTGACACAGAACAATTCCATGAAGTCTTAGACAATGTATTGTTTCAGAAACTTGAGATGTTCAGTTGGAATCTCTAATTCCCAATGGCTTAACAACTCACATAGTCAAAATTCAATCCATAAATGGTCCAGAAACTTATCATACAGCCTACATTTTTAGTGAATTCACTCCTGGGCTTTAATGTAATACAGATTTTAAATTAATATAAAAGTAATCACAGCATGTGCCAATATAAACTATACTTCATACTTGTCTGACAGAAAATATTGTTTTACAAATGTCAGTGACATAAGGAATTAAATGTTTTCTAAAATTTCCCTTCAATTATTTCTTTCTTTACTACACTACAAATTTGTAAATAAATGTCCATTCCATCAATCATTTTAAGCCTGCCAACAAAGCAAAACTGAAAATATTAAAATTATGATTCTAAAATTATAATCAAAGCATATTTTAAAGGATAACTGCTCCATTTTGAATTTTAAAATTTGCAAACTAGTGAATGAAGAACATCTAAGGAAGAATGTTCAGGGCCTCCCTGGTGGCGCAAGGGTTAAGTCACAGCACTATCAAGCTACCAGCAGCCATTGCAGCATGAATTCCATCCCCTGGCAGGGAGGTGACCCACATGGCACAGCAGACCTCTCCTGCCTTGCCTGCTGCTCCCTCACACACTTGATACACAAAGCAACTATCAGTCTTCTCTTGTTCAGATTGGCATTTTAACATGTACTGTTTCCAAAACTTACTTTAAAACCAAATGCAATTAGCAGAGTCAACAATCTGTGTTGTTCTGTTGTATGGTCAACGAAATAAACTCTGCCTGTGGATTTCTGTAGATCTGCAGTGGATTTCAGTAGATCTGCCCGTTTGCACCCCACACTGTCTCTGATGAATCCTCTTGTCCCCACCACACACACCTCTGGCCTACACCCCAGTTCTTACATGTATAAATTTTAAAAAAGCATATCTTTTTTGAAAATGAAGAATGTTCAAAGCTTACTGCTAAAAAAAAAAAAAGACTTTTAATGTACCAAAAACCACTAATATTACATTACACATTCTTAAAATAGCACTATACATATACAAAATTATACAGGACTTTAAAGAATGAAAAAAAGCAGCAAGATCAATGTAAACTTCAACTATCATGGATAATTACAATGATAAATCTCATCAAACTGTTAACAGTTGAATTAGAAAAAGTTTTTCCCTGAAGTAGCTTCTTAATAAAACACAAAGTGAGCACATATATAAGCACCCATAAATTTTTAGAAACAGTGATTATGACTTCTGCTTATAAGGTCTCCAAGAGACCCTTTACAGATTTTAAAATTCAAAATGGAACAATTATCCATTGAAATATGCTTTGATTATTTTTAGTCATAATTTTAACATTTCAGTTTTACTCTGTTGGCAAGTTTAAAACATTCTACCCTAATGTTTAGAAAGAATACATGATCTGAATACTACTAGTCTTACAAGAGGCAAGAAAAGTTAAGAATTCTCCTCAAATTTAATTTAAAAAAAAAGAGAGAATTGAGCTGGAGCTGAAACCTGAGTGGCAAGCAGGCAGAGGGACGGGACTGCTGAAAGGTGGTGTTCACTGGGAAACTCAGTCTCAGGCCAGCAACACAGCTGAAAAAGGAAATCTGGAATTTCCCCACTAAACTGGGGAACAAATTGATTCCAGGAAGATTTCCTAAATTCCTACTTAGGTACACAGAAATCCAACCAATTAAAAACAAACAATAAACTCATAATAGATCACCAAACACTTCAGGAAGGGAAGTCATGATGACCAGAAATTAGTGGAAACAAAGCACTAAATTAAGATACCCAAGTACTGTCAGAGATCAAACAAGAGAACAGCTATGATATGCAATGTTTTTTAAAAAAAGATTTTATTTATGCATACAAGAGCTGGGGTGCAGACCAGAGGTGCAGGGTTTGGTGTGGGGGTGGCAAGAGGATTCACCAGAGACAGAGTGGGGAGCAGAACAGGCAGATCTACTGACATACATTGAGGGGAGCAGTGGGCAAGACAGGAGAGGTCTGCTGTGCCATTTGGGTCAGCTCCCTGGCCAGGGATCAAACTCATGCTGCAGTGGCCGCTGCAGTGGCTGCCGGCAGCTTGATAGTGCGAGGACTTAACCACTTGAGCCAACACGGAGGCCCCCACAATACTTTTAAAAAGGGTACAATCTCAAAGACAAGCTATCAACGGAAGACTTTTAGGAATGAACATATATTTTAAATGGAATTTTAGAAATGGAAAGTAATTATTGAAATCAAAGAATAAATATTTCTTTTGACAATGCAGAAACTGATTTTATATAATTTTATATACCTATAGTAGTATATTAGAGAGCTCTTAAAAAACTGATTAAAAGTTTAAACAGAGGGCCTCCCTGGTGGCGCAGTGGGTTAAGCAATGCACTATGAAGCAAACCGCAGCCACTGCAGCATGAGTTCGATCCCTGCTGCCGGCCAGGGAGGGGACCCACATGGCGTAGCAGACCTCTCCTGCTGCGCCCGCTGCTCCCCTCAGCAGTGTATTTCTGTTGATCTGCCTGTTCTGCTCCCCGCTCTCTATGGTGAATCCTCTCACCCCCCGCCACACCTCTGGCCTGTACCCCAGTGCTTGTATGCATAAATAAATAAAAATCTTTTTTAAAAAAGTTTAAACAGAAAACTGGAAACAAGTCTTAAGTCCAAGTGAGACATAAGAAAAATAGAATGTTATACAGTCATAAAAAGTAATACTGATCTGTATTTCCAGACCACATAGTGTTTTCAAGAAAAATGTAAAGCATGATAAAATGAAGATCCTCAAATAAATGTTTACTGGACACCTTTAAATACAGCTAATTTTTAAATGTCTAAGTTTAAAATGTCTTTTAATAGTGATTACAGTATAATAAGATGTATATATAGTCTACTTTAATAAAAGATACTCCATAAGGGCCTCCATTGGTATAAGGGTTAAAGTCTCAGCACTATCAAGTTGTTGCCAGCCACTAGTTAGGAGTTCATCCTGGCAAGGGAGCTGACCCACATGGCATAGCAGACCTTTCCTGTCTTGCCCACTGCTCCTGTCAGTGGATCCACCTGCTCTGCTCCCCACTGTCTCTGGTGAATCCTCTTATAGCACCTCTCCACCTCTGGCCTACACCCTAGTTCTTATATGCAAAAATAAATCTTAAAAAAAAAAAATACTCCATACAAAAGACATATTTACTAAAGGAACATCAAAAGTAAAAGATAGTACTGTTTCGAGATACCAATTTGCAATACCAAGGCTAAAGAAAAATAACCCAGAGAGTTATTTTGTAAAATCATTATTTAATACTCAATATGAAATTAAACTCTTAGACTGTTACAGAAACATCTTCCTAACTAATGGAAAATTGACATGTTTCTTAGGAATAAGAAAAACAGCAGTGTCAAAATCGCTCTCAATGCCAGCCAACATATTCTTGCAACACGTAATTTAAGATCAACTTTCTCACGATTATAAATCATTCATTTTAACAAAATCATTTTCTTATATACATTTCCAAGATTTAAAATAATTTTACAGTATAGCTCACTACTGAGCTTCAGTTTGATAAATGAATCCAAAATATAATTTACATAACAAAACTCTTGTTTCTCAAAATCAGGCCCTTGGATTTTTTTTTTTAAACTAACAGTTTACATTATCAAGACACAGAAATGGCAGTCTTCATACAATTATTAATGACAGCACATTTATTTCCTTGGTTGTTACCCTCAAAGGGGAGTTCTAATTAAGCTCTATAACAAACATTTTCATTATAATAGGTTTATTTATAAAGCGTACCAAAGCAATCCAAGATCAGCCAGTAACATCTGTTTTTGATTCAGATACATGATTCTTGAAAAATAGAACCTTGAGTATAAGCTCTAGGCAGAAAAAGATCTCCTGACTCTCCATGAGTCCTTCTTTTTGGAGAGGGGGGATGTTGTACTTAATATATATCAGCTTACAAAGGTATATATGCAACTTAATTCAGAATTTAATTAGATTTCAACCTTTCTTTGCTTCAACATGACTACTTGGCATTTTGCATTTGTTCATTAGAAAATAACTCAAAATAATTAAATAATGTTTTAAAAACTTCTAATTTGATACTAAAATGTTTTGAAAATTAATAAATTGGTTGGTGTTATCACTCCACCTTCATAAAATTAAAAGAGAACTGACATTTTGGTCATTAAATGTACTCTATGATGCCTGCAATTCCAATGTATAAGTTTTGACATTTAAAAGAAATTTAATTAGTTCATTTCTTTTCCACATGAAACTAAGACTTTATTAAGGAACTTATAAGAAAATATTCAATACACTTTTATAAATTAAAAAAAAATTCAACTTAAAAAACACCTAACTAGAAAATAAAATGTCAATTTACTACCCTTTAGAGGGGGTATGACAGGAAACATAATTTAATAATGCAATGCTTAAAAATTTTTAAGGACATGTATTCTTTGTAAAGTCTTTCCCTTTTTCCCCCCAAATCAATTTTCAAACTCTAAAAATACCTTATTTTTAAACCAATTTTTTAAGGAGGAAAGGTGAGAAAGACTGTGGGGTAGGCCACTGTAGTAGGATTACAGAGAAATAGGTAAGACGTTTTACTAAATGTCAAACTAAAACAACTGTCAGAAAGACCCAAACTTTTACATAAACTACTTTAAGAAGTTAAAAATTAAATAATCTAAGAAGTCCTAGGTAAGATATTCAATCATAGGAAAAGTATTTAGAATATGTTCTTACCTAGGCACTCTTGGATCATGCCATGTGCTCACACCAGTCTGAGTATGTAAGAAATATACCTGACCTTGCTGTGTTGTCCTCTGTTCTGTAAAATTAAGAAACACTAACAATAAAAACATATTCAGAATGTCCAAGTCAAATACAGTTATAGACACTAGGATACTATATTAATAGGAAAATTCTCCAAATTACAAATTTACTTTATTACCAAAGAATCACTTTACAAATCATCTGTTCTGAACTTAGAATACATTTTCACCTGGAATAATCTTATACATGGGGGTGAGAGTCACAGGCCAGCTATCTAAAAGCCAAGGGCTTTTATAATGTGGCTCAGACTCTAAACATGTTGCACTGGGAAAGTAGAAAACAAGATTGTGACAATACCATTATATAAAACAAAGATGAAGAAACAAACTTTTATTTGCCTTATATGTGGAGCCTAAGAGGAACAGAAGAAGGTTCAGAGGAAGAGGCTAGTCAAATTTGGGGAGATAGCAAAGGAACCTGCAGAAACTTAAGAACCTGCAGGTTTGTAATGCTTTTTAATTATGCCTAATTTTATACCCATACTTAAGTTTTTCTAAAGTATGACAGAGGTGTAATCTCAGTATTACATCTGTACTCAGACAGAAGCCAAAAACAAACAAAAAGAATACAAACGAAACACTCCATAGTCAAAAATAGGCAACAATGGAAACATAATTAGGAAGAGAAGGACTAAGAGCAAATGTGCATACTCCGGAGGAAAAAAAAATCAAAGTGAAATTAATTCAAAGTTCTTTGGAAGAGGAGGAAGCTAAGACAAAAAGAAGGAATCTGTAAAAATTTCTTCAATGGTATTTTTTAAGCAACAGAACCATGCTTCTTCAAAAAAAATCTAATAAAAAAAATTCCGACACAAAGTAATTAAAACATTAGTTAATAGCGCAAATCAGTTTATAAATCTGTAATTCAATCAACTCAAGCTTTAAACTTTTAAAATTACATAAAAATGTTTTAAATTGTTTTAAGTTAGATTTGCATCAATTTCAGATTTGAAAACCACTTTAATCCCATTTTGATTGTATAAAATTTTTAATATAAATATTGTGAAAATATAATCACACCCCCACTCCCAACAGTCTGACTCATAATCTCAAATAAACAGAAATAATAGGAGATAATTTATTCTAAGGTTGACCATTAATAACAGCTAAAATTTACTAAGTGCTTCCTCTATACCAAAGAGTATGTCAGGCATTTCACATAGTTATCATTTACTACTTGCAACAAACCTACATGGTCGCTACTATTATTTTTCCTATTTTATAGGGAAAAAAGTAAGGCTCGAAAAGGTCAAACAATGTACCCAGTGTCAAGTACTATGTGGCAAAGCCAGAATACCAATCCAGGTCTATCTCCTACACTACTACTCTAATCTAATCACAGGTCCGATTAACCTAGCAGCGTAACTAAAAAGTTTAAATATGTTTAAAAATAAAAGATTAGAGTTGTGCATTTACAGAACAGTTTAAAATATATTCTAAGGTAAAAAGAAAATGTCAGATCAGGCAATTCCCCATGTTGGTCATTAGGTGTCACCATGAGACCAGAATAGTTTATCCACAGCCTGTAAAAAGGCAAGGATGCAAAAAACCTTAGTAAGTTCTTTAGCAAGCAAGAATTCTCTGTGTTTTCAACATAAGACTAATTTAGAAAGTTCTGTATCTACTATAAGATTCATGCCTTCTACCATGTGAAATCCTGTAATTCTATGAAATTATATAAGATAATAATTTTACCACCTAGAAGTGACCAATTCATTTACAATAATAACCCACTCAGATAACCCAAAACTATAGATAATACATATACATAAATACCATCAGAAACATGCCCTGAAATTATTTCTAAAAACATATGCCTAGGAAATTACACTGGAGGGCTGAATTCAGTTCACCATTACCAATAACAATACTGTCTCACCTTTACACAGTGCTTAATTACAAAGTAGTCTCATATTGTTTCATATGCTCCTCACAATATCCTGGTGACAAGGAGAGGCAATATTTATACCATTTCATTATAAGAGAGCAAAAAGGCTGAAGTTAAATGACTAGCCCAGTTCAAACTATTGGTTAGGTAGTCTTTTGTTGGTGGAAGGTTTCCACATTTACTTTCACTTTCATGCACAATCTCTAAACCCAGATTAACAACTTCTTTAAAAGTTGATTCCTGACTTTTCTTAGCAAGCTGAAATCAGCAAACCACATTTTATAGTTCCTCTGCTAGTTGTCATTACCATAGCCTTCTGGTAGGTCTGGAGGAGTATGTAAATGTGTCCTGCTCATGTAATTTCTATGTCGTTGTGACCTGACTCTCCTCTCTGCCAGCCTGGGATCTGAAGACTGTCCACATGTTGCACCATTTGTTCCACTAATTGGAGTGTTCTCATCAACAAAGCAGCTAAGAGGTCTGCCAGGACTAGAGTATTCAGATGCCGGTCTATTGAAAAGTAACAGGGGAAAAAAAAGTTACTCAACTCAGATATTATATGTAGAGTTCTCTAGACAATGTATATACTGCAGTAACAATAACAAGAAAATGGAGTGATTAATAAAAGCACCAAGATTTCAAAAACTCTGAAAAAAGGCAAGCCAAAAGACTCCTAAGCACCAAAGAAACTCAAGTGAAAAGTAGGTTGTCATAACACATTTAAATCACTTTATAATAATTTTAACTACATTTTATATGAAATCCACATATATTTAAAGATGTGAGTACTAGTTTGCAAAGCACTACTCGATTTTGCTACAACTCACCTCTCAGATCTGTTTTAGCACCAATCTCCCATTCTGCTTCTGTCACACTAACATTCTTGTTGCTTGAACTTCCCAAGGTCATTCGACCTTTACTGGGGAGAGTATATTCCTTCCAGCTAAATTGTTTTCTCTTCCTATTCTCCCTAGGACAGGCTCTTTTTTGTCAATCATACAATAGCTTAAACTTAAATGTTGCCTTTAAGAGGTTCTTCCTGACCTGTGAATCTAAAGTAGTCATTCAAGAATTTGACTATATACCCCCTTATCCCTCAACATAGCAATTATTTCTGAAACTTTTTTCTTGCCATTCTCACAATTTGTCTTCTCCCACTATATTTAATACTGAATATAATCTGCCTAGTTTGCTCCCATATATATGTAGGCTATGAATACTTGTTAATGAATGAAGGAAAGAAGATAGTTTATCTCTTCAGAGCTTCCATCTATTTAAATTATCTAAACCAAAAGGACAATCAAGTTAATTTTTAAACTAACATTTACAACAACAATCAACTTTATACATGTGGAAATTAAAATCATTTTATCCGTTGAATGAGTCAGAAGGAAATTGACTTCACTAAAACACTGACACAAGGTCACATCCATACATGCTGAGGCATAATAAAAATGGGCTCTGACTTCAATAAAATTCTTGGCAGTTGAACACTAGAAAGCACAACTCCAAAAAAAATGTAATTTTTTATAAATGGCAATGTAAGCTAAGCTTTTACCTGAGAATCATAACACTGAGAAAACTCTGATTTAATGAGTTAACCAATTAACTCTCAATTGGTAAAAGGTAATATAACTAATAAGAAGCATTTCATGTTCTATGCAAGATACCTGTCCTGCTCAGAAAGAGGGTAAATATAAAACACTAAGCAGAAATGGTAAATAAACTTTGTTCTTATTTTTAAAAATAAAAAGTTCACTCAGCCACTTATCCTGTTCATTTTCAGTTACTTAAAAAGCAGTTCTTTGCAATTTCTAAAAAATATCTTGTATACTCTTATCTTTGTATACTTAAGTTCCATAAAGAAATGCCTTTCTGGGCCTCCCTGGTGGTGCAAGTGGTTAAGTTGAAGCACTATGAAAATATCTGCAGCCACTGCACAAGTTTGATCCCCAGCCAGGGAGCTGACCCACATGGCACAGCAGACCTCTCCTGTCTAACCCGCTGCTCCCCTCAGCAGAGTGTTTCAGTCAATTTGCCTTTTCTGCTCCCCACTCTGTTTCTGCTGAATCCTCTCAACGCCCACACCTCTGGCCTGTACCCTAGTTCTTGTATGCATAAATAAATAGTCTCTAAAAAGAAAAAGAAAAAAAAAAGCCATTCTTCCTTGTTATAAGTTAATGTTCCTTTCTTCATTGTTATAGCCCAAATGCGCCAAGCATATGATCACTTGGCAAGTTAAATAGTGGCTGTTACCATGCACTGAACACTTTTTATCTCCTTCCCCTTACTTAGCCAAATCCTAACATTTTTCAGGATTTAATTTAGAAATTCCCCTCCTTCAATTTTTCTTTGAAACTTTACCAACCCCTTACCCCTACTCTAAGTCAGGGGGTAGCCCTTCATATGGTCTCTGAACAACTGGTTCTTATTTTCATCACAAGTTTACTGGACACACTATAACATAATCATTCCCCTACATAACTAAATGAATGGAAATTCTCTGTATTTTGCCCCAGCTATTTAATAGCAAACTCAAAAATAAACTAAGAAAAAATTTTTAAGTGTCTCAGAAATAAGATGACTTCTAGGATGACCTACTAAACAGTCTTCACCAAAAAACTATTTTTAAAAATAATAATGGCATTTACTGTAAGATTTACTATCTATAGCAATATATACCAAGAAAAGAAGTCTAGTAAAGTTGATAGGTATACAGAAAGGAATAACTTCAAAGCATATCAAGATATTTCTATGTTCTTACCGTGTTGGACGTTCCCACTGTGTAGTTCTTGTTATGTGGTTTAGATACTGGATTCTTCCAGAAGCAGTTCGCCTTTCTTCCCAGCTTAGATAAAAATATTGAGAGTTAAGGCATTAATAGGAAGCTGGAAATAGAATGTTTTCACTGCAATAACCAAGGAAAGAAGACATCTGTTGGTATAAATCAGGATTGTCAGACTAAAAGATCAATAGATAGAATAAAGGAATTTTTTTCTTATTTTAGACTGTATCTTCTGGAATTCTTAAGCTTCTAAGATCTTTACATTGAGGTATGACTAACATTTTCCATCAACCAGACTCGGAATTTTTCAATAATATCAACAATGGTCAATTAAAGTATATTAACGTCGCCACAATTTAGTGGAAAAATAACCATATTAAAAATAAAAATCACACATAAATTTTTTAAAATTTTCATTAGAAAAGTACATACATAAAAGCTTTTCAAAGTACGTAACTTACCCAAACAAATATTTAAGAAACCCAAGAGTGCCATTTCTTCCTCAATATCTTATTTAAAAAAAAAAAAAAAAAACCACCAACAGTTTTTTAATATTTATTTATGCATAGAAGAACTGGGGTGTAGGTCAGAGGGCCCAGAGTGGCCAGAGGTGAGAGGATTCACTAGAGACAGAGTGGGGAGCAGAACAGGCAGATCTACTGAAATGCACTGCTGAGGGGAACAGCAGGCAAAACAGGAGAGGTCTGCTGCACCATTATGTGGGTTAGCTCCCTGGCTGGGGATTGAACTCATACCATGGAGGTGATTGCGCTGAGATTTAACCCTTATGCCACCAGGAAGGCATCTTATTTTAACTGGTATAATAAAAAATGGGCAAGTAATCATTACAATGTGGCAAATTTAATATTTCCACCAGACACAGGTTTGGAGTTTTCAAAAAATAAAAAGATGCTGGAGGCTTTTTGCCCTGTGATTATAATAATGTAGCACAAGTTCAGGATGATAAAACTTTTAATACTATAATTTCTCAGTATCATTTTATTTCCCTCAAAAGTGCCATAATCTACCTCACATCCATAAGAGTTAACAGATACATTAAGAAGTTAAAATGACCTATAAACAGCTTAAGTTACAGCAATTTTAACAGTTTAAACAAAAAGCATAAAAGTCATAGCTTGAATAGAAATTACTGTATCAAAATTCAATCAATTATACACTCCACTTTAAGTAGATGTTAATGCATGTAACTTAGACCTAATTGAAGTTCATTAAAAATAACTTTAAAGGTTAAAAATAAAATCAGAAAAGTGAAGAACTAGTATCAAAAAAAGAACAAGTGAGGGCCTCCCTGGTGGTGCAGTGGGTTGAGCGCTGCACTGTGAAAGATCCACTGCACAGCAGCGAGAGTTTGATCCCTGGCCAGGGAGGGAACCCACATGGCGCAGCAGACCTCTCCTGCCTCACCCACTGCTCCCCTCAGCAGTGTAATTCAGTCAATCTGCCTGTTCTGCTCCGTACGCTGTCTCTGGTGAATCCTCTCACCTCCCATGGCTCTGGCCTGTACCCCAGCTCTTGTATGCATAAATAAATAAATCTTTAAAAAAAAAAAAAAGAACAAGTGATAAAACAGTATGAATTCCGGAATCGAGGTTCAAGTTTCTGTTCTAGTTCTGCAATTTACTATGTGGTTTTTGGCAAGTTATCTTACTTTTCTGAGTCTCGGGTATCTGTGAAATGAATGAGGGTATAACAGCAATAGCAGTAGTAGTAACAGTAGCCATTTGTTTATTAAGCATTCTATGCAAGATACTATACTAAGAGCGTTACAGACTGCTTCATTTAATTTTTACAACAATTTATGGCATATATAGTTATTATCATCCTCTTCTATAAATAACTATAAACCAAACTTAAAAAAAGAGTTAAACTGATTAAATTTCAGAAAGCTAGCTAAGCTTAGGAGTAAGGAACCAGGGGACCTAATTCCAGAATCATGTGCTCTGAAAGTTAAATGATATAATGTATGTAAAGTATTTTACTGCAATATATGACACAGACATGTTCAGTAAGTATTACTATGCTATTACAACTACTATTACCCAAATTCTCTATCCCATTCTTCTAATTACAGCAGTTTCAGATTAGCACCACTGTGTTTTGAAAAATTTATTCAAACAAGTTTTTCTTAGGAAAATTATATCTGCCAGTAAATTCATTTATCCTCTAGTCAAAACTCTTAAAAATTATATTTAACAAAGCTAATTTATGTCTAATTTTATAAATCCCTAATTTTCCAAGTACAAGCAAAAAAGTAGATTGTGGAATTGATGGGAAAAGTTTTCAAGTACACAGTAAACACCAACATATTTCTCATTACTTTAAGGGTATTATATAAGTATTTCTCAATTCATTTTAGCTTACCCATCTGGTAAATCATTATCAAACAAACGACTGCAGTCCACAACTTGTCCTCCTGTGCCTATTCGGTCTCTGGACTGAAGACTTACTAAAATAATAAAAACATCACTAAGAGAGTCATAGAACTAAAACAAATAATTAAAACTTAAGTACTTATGTTTAAAGACCTAGCTAAACTTATTTTAGTATTTTAGAATGAACTTTTTAGTTTCTACCAAATTCTGTAATTTCTCTAAGTTTCTCCCAAAGGAATATGGAAATTTTAAGATTTTTCTGTACTTTTTATCATGCTCATAGAGAAAAGTAATTTATTTTTTCCCATCTTACTAAGGCAAAGCAAGACAACTACTGCACTTAAAAAGAGGCACTGCACATGACTAGTGAATTTATGTATAAAGGAAACTTGAAAAGTTAACTTTAATTCTTAACCCATCTTTTAAAAAACATGATTCTGACAATAGGGCAGACCTTAGATTCCATGAGTTAAACAGTACCTAATCACCCAGTGTAACATAAAACCACCATTGTATACCTGAAAACTAAGAGATGTGAACTACAAACTACAGACCAGGCTCAACCTATTGAGTTTAGTGCTTTGACCTTGAACAAAACTCAACATTCTTCAGGTTTAGACAATCCCAATCTGAATAATGAGGAAGTTAAGCTAAATGATATGCCTTAAACCCTTAAGGTTTTTACTTTAATTCTATTTTTTGGTGATTCTCACAAAAAAAGAGAAGAGATACAGGCAAATGTGACTATAACACAACTTTTTAAAGAATAGGTTACTATATAAAATATGTCATCTTAAGACCCTTCTTTCTAGGAAGTGTCTCAAAATTCTGAAATTTTCAAATTCTGTAAAAATTTAAGAAAATTCAACACACTGATTCTTTATTTAGGTACTATTTATAGAAGATAACACCCTTACATCTCTGTGAAGTAAATGAACAACATGAAAAATGTAGTAGAGAATTATATTAATCACTTTTATTAATGTTTATACAGAAAATCTAATTGAAATGCTTGCTAAAATATAATCATAGTAAAAACAATGTATTTTCTCATTAGCTCTGCTTAGAAAAATATTAAGGTTCAAAGCTAAAGAATTTCCTGAGCCCCAATTTACTTCCCCAGAATACTGTATTACAAAACAACTACGTAATTTTTAAGTAGGACTGTTTATAAATGTCCCAATTTTAGCAACATATAAAGTGAGTCAAAGAAATAATGTTTATCAGAGCACTGTTCCTAACATTTAAACACCAAAACCTAAGTATCTAGTAATAAGGAACTGGCTAATTATTTGCCCATCATGGACTACTATATAGAATGCTACAGAAATGCATCCATATAACCAAAAAAAAAAAAGAAACCCATAGTATATTTAGAACTAGTAAAAACAGGTTATTTTAAAACTTCACCATTTAATCTCATTTTTAATAACAAAGGAAAGGTATACATGAAGGTAATGACAATGATTACATATTATAGATGATATTCAGGTTTTCTGTCTATATTTTCATTTTATAACAAAAAGAAAAACTTTCACAAGTGATAGAAAGAATTGAACAGTGGATAATGTTTGTAATCCTTAAATCCATTACCTCAATTTAAGAAATTTTTTTTCCTAAGGTAACAATCCAAAAAAAGTGTTACGATAAGTATCCACAAACGTTTGCAAGTTTCAAAGTTATAACAGCAAAAAATGACTTAAAAGTCAATAATTAAGTTGATATAACTCATCCTTTAAAAATCCTTATAAATACTAATGTATATAAAAATATAAAATATAAAAATACTAGAATGAGATATATTTTTTTAAGTTGGTATCCTAGTGTGTACTTTTCTTCATTTTCCAAAAAAGCATTAGATATATCTATTTAGAAACACATTTCATAATGTGTAACGCATGAATTCAACTTACTTCTATTGTGAACATCAAACTTACACAAGTTTAAATTCAAAACACTCATACATTTTAAAGTAAATGTTTTTTGTTTGTTTTTTTAATGTAGTATATAGTCCAGTAGGGATATTTATATACACCTAACAAAGAAAAGTCTATTTTGATAAAAACAATTTCACACCTAGCAAACTGTTTTGATTACTACTAGACATTAATTGGCAAGAACCACATAGCAAACCAAATCAGAGTAGAACAATTAGATATAGAAAGTTCTGATGCTAAGATATATTTTTGGGGTATTCTGTACTCCCTTCTCAACTTAAGAATGACAGGAATTATCAATAATGTTGTAGTGCAGATAAGATACCTCCCTGTGATGACAGCCAATAGAGCTTTGTTATATTGCTAACACTAACAATTCCCTAACTATGCACCCAATTCATTGTCTTGTAAAGTGAGTTCTCTCTGACAGCTCATAAGGAAATCAACTTTACTAAACTCTGCTTTATAATTAAGTGCTAAAATCCCTATAGCATTTTTCCTTCTTAAGAAGCCTCAAAGGAGTCTACCTCAATGTCCTAGGATGCTATGTATCTAGATTAAATCTCATTCCATCAATTCTTAATCTGATAGAAAGTCTTCTCTGGGTCAATTCAAAATAGACCAATAGCCCAGGAGGTAAGGTAAAAATTCTTCCATTTTCCAATCAATATCATACTACCATTCCTTATTCTATTCTTTTAAATTTGCATAGATTATTTTAAAATTATAAAGCATAAACAAAGAGTTCAACAGAATATTCTCTTCTTGCTCAAAAGTCAGTTTAAGAATTATTGTTGAAAACTTTTATTGTTATATAATAGCATCTGTCTCAGTGCTCTACTATCTTTATAAAATTTAAAAGAACTCCTTCCTCCCTTCCTTTTGGCCAAAATGCCATCTTCCATTAAATGGCCAAAATGACCAATACAAAGGGAAAGAAAGTCTGTCACTGTATGTTCTCTGAGTTTTAGAAAACATAGATTTGTTCCTTTGGCCACATACATGAAATTCTGTAAGAAGGATGATATTGTAGACATCAAGGGGATGGGCACCACTCAAAAAGAAATGCCCTGCAAATGTTACCATGGCAAAACTGGAAACACATATGTTGCCCAGCATTGAGTTGGCATTGCAGTAAACAGACAAGTAAAAGGGAAGACTCTTGCCAACAGAATTTATGTTCACAGTGCGCCTAAATAAACACTGATATCTGAAAATAAAAAAAAAAAAAAGAAGGCAAAGAGAAAGGTACTTTGATTCAACTGAGATGCCAGACTGTTCCACTCAGAGAAGCACACTTTGTGAGAACCAATGGACAGAACCAATGAGCTGGTAAAACACAGAACTATAAAGAAAAAATAGAAAGAAATCCTTCCTAAAAAGAAAAATGTCAGGTGGTTTCACTTACAGGTAGTATATAGGAAAAACAAACAAAGGGTTAGGAAAAAAAGAAAACTTGCAAGCTGACCATAGTCTTGAGGTAAACAGTAGGGAGGGGAAAGAAGAAGGGTTAAAAGAGGGGAGGGAAGAGGGACTATGGTGGACAGTTCAGGGTGCTATAGTGGCAGCAGAACTATGGGGACTACATCCAAAGGGAGAAAAATATTTAAGAATTTAAAAAATTTTAAAAAAGGATTCCTTCCTAAAAGAGCAATGATTCTTAATTCTAGGCAGTTTTTTTTCATTATTCATAGTTTTTTATTAATTAATTGCCCTGGACGCTGGATCCACTGTCAAAAACATTTTACTTGATGCACATTAACTCAGACAGTACAATGAAGCTAGTGACTGTACTTTGATTTAAAAGATATTGAGGTCAGCTTGAATGAAGCCAAAATTCACTTTAAATTCCATACTTACCTACTATCTGCCCTCTGACTGTATCATTGTCATTTGGCCCAAGTTTGCATAGATCCAACCTCTGATCTATTTCAAATCAACAACAAAAAAAAGCAATTAAAAATTAAAAGTAATACTAACTTTTGCAGAATGATAATAAATTTCCATTAACTATTATTGGAAGTCAGGTCTAGCATTTACACAATCATGTTTTACTGATGAAACATGCTTAAAATGTTTTAATAGTATATGTAACTAGTATACATATCTCAACAAAAGTTTTGATAAATTCAAATTTCAAAAGCCATTAAGACAATGGTGTATACATTTCCAATGTGCAGTTATTTTAAGATTTCAGACTACTGGGCCTCCCTGGTGGCACAATGGGTTAAGCTCTGCTCCCCGCTCTGTCTCAGGGGGGAGAGGATTCACCACCAGTCTCTGGTCTGTACCTCAGCTCTTGTATGCATAAATAAATAAAAACCTTATTTTTTTTTTAAATAAAAACCTTAAAAAAACATTTCAGACTACTTTATTCTGAGTCTTGTTTTGTCATTTGATAGCTACTGTTCTTAAGTAATTTATCCCTGATTCTTGATTTTCTCATATATGAGGTATTATTTCATATTTTTTAAGAATTAAATCAGATTATTATGTAAACTCTTAGCTTAGTACCTGGGACATAAGTATTCAAAAGATGTTAGTCATTCATTATTATTACTTTTCATCTAACTATTTCAAATGACCCCCTCACAAACAAATTTAAGCATTAATAAGAAGTCAAGTATAAATTATAAGATAAAGGTTTGGGTCAGTTCTGCTACTAACTTATTCAGGTCCACTCTTTTATTATCTCATGCCTCACATATAAAACATACAAAACTGGCCTAGCCAGTTACAGTAAGGAACCAGGTCCCCTAAGGCTGATTTTACTTTGATTAAAGCACTTATAATTGAATTCTTTAACATTTGTCTACTTAAATAAATGGATTGTGAACTGATAAAAAGGATAACATATCTTAGCTGTTGTATTTGCTACTACAGCCTGACCAAATACTACATTAGGTACTCACTAAATGTTTGACAAGTAAACATTACTGGACATCAAAAAGTCAAATAAGAAATGCCTCTCGTATCACCTTAATAAAAGAAAGCAAAAATACAAAATTAAATGTGCGCATGTGTGTGTGTGAAGGGGGAGGGGGTGTCAAATAATTAAAGCAATGAAACAAACAGCAGAAAGAAAAATCCATGCTCCAAAAAAGCTCCTGGTTATTCAGACAAAAAATAGACACTTTTCCCTTTGAAAAACAAATGAACACTACTAAATCAGCTGCACAGTGGACCTGTGCAAAGCAACTCCTCTTCTCCTAAGTCCTTCCATGTGTCCTGCTCCCTGTGCCAGTATGTCTTTGTCCTTACCTTCTTAGGGGACACGATTCATGCCTTTTTCACCTTCTATCACCAGGGTTTAGAACAGTACCTGGCACATTGAAAGTTCAATAAATGTAGGTTTACTGAACCTGAGATAAGATCATACGTGTGATCTATAACTTTTCAGTTTGCCTGCTGGGTTGGAAATAACACAGCTTATGAAATTTTCCAATCCCAACATCTTACTGTCGGTCCCTTGTCAACTCAAAAATAAGTAAGACAGTCTCAGAAGTCCTCAGATTTCTCTAACTCAGAACTTTAAGTTCAATTTCTTCCCTTTCTTTTTTCAACAAAGCAATAGTTATATAACAAGGTGTGGTATCTTACACACAACATTAAAAGAGGTCATCTCTTAATACAGCTAATATTCATGCCTAAATTTATTCTACTTAATTAATTTTCTTAGCTAGATTCTATGTAAATTTGTTCAGCATAGGCATCTGAGCTAAAATCCCATGACTAGATAAAATCACATGACAATGATTGTTTTTTTAAAACATTACATAAAAAAGAATTTTGGAGAAACAACGAAAAATCTGTTGAAAAATATAATTTCATTTATGTCTTAATGGAAATACTTCCAAAGAGATACTTTGTCACCTGGTTACATCAGTTATATGTATGCTAAGTCAATTCATCAATCGAATATAGAAATCACTCCCAATGTCTAATCTTTCAAATGCCCAAGTTGGTGAAAAACTCAGTTATAGCTAAGCAGTTAATACAGTCTTAAACTCAAAATGTTTTACCTTTCTGTAACTATTTCTTTCACAGCAGTTTTATGTATGACTCTTATTCACTAATAATAGCTCTTTAACTTTCACCTTTAAATATCCCAATTACCTAAAATCTACTTTGCCTTACAAATCCACCAAAAACAGATAAAGAATTTTTTAAACATTTTTTATTTATGCATACAATAGCAGGAGTACAGGCCAGATCGCAGGAGGTAAGAGGATTCATCAGAGACAAGAGTGGAGAGAACAGAGACAAGAGTGGAGAGAGATTGACCGAAATACACTGCTGAAGGGAGCAGCGGGCAATGTAGGAGAGGTCTTGCCTTGCCATGTGGGTACCCTCCCTGGCCGGGGATCGAACACACACTGCTATGCTGCAGATGCTTCACAGTGCAGTGCTCAACCCGCTGCGCCACCAGGGAGGCCCTAGACAAGAATTTTTAAAAAAATATATATACTTCAACAACTTTCTTTTTACTTTCCCATATATTAACATTTCATAACACCCATAAATTCACTGGAAATTAAGCATCAGCTCTGATTTAGTTCTAGTTTTCATACATTAAAAGCAATTATATTTAAGTATACATAAATTTAAGTCTAAATAAATTTAGACCAGAAATTTAAGCCACAAGCAGTTTTAAGTTTTAGAGCCACTGCCTTCCCCCAAAAGTGTATACATGTGTGTTTATGAATATGTGTATGTATGTGTGTGTGTTTATATATTTAAATTATTTAAAGCACTAGTATCTACTCACAACCAGTATCTTTTAGGCGGTTGATGGCATTGGAAAGAAGACGAACACAACCAAGAAATCCAGCACCTTGTTTTTTATGGATCTTCTTGTGATTCCATACACTGATTGTAACTGAATCAGACTTTCCAATATACCTAAAAAACAAAATTACCACATGAGTAATTTCGCAATTACAAATAGTGTAAATTTTTTCTTTTGTTTTGTAGTGTAAAGTCACAAAACGCTTCAAAGCATAGTTAGATTATGCAAAATAGGTTTTAGGTTCAATCAATTCATAGGAATGATTTTAATTTTTTAAATTTTTAAAATATCCTTTCTTCACATCTGTCATTCTCAGGTGAGATAACAATTTTTGTTAGTAGAAAAAAAACTTTTAGTAGCTAGTGCTTAGTAACACTGAAAATTTATGATGATTACTTCATTTCAAGAACAAAAATCTTACAAGGACTTTTATCACAATCATCTTTCAATGACATGATCTGTATTACCTCAGAAAGGACTCAGTTGACTCAGTTCATTTTCAAGGGGCATTGTCAAGGCTGACAGACCAAAAATCTGACATACCTGGTATGTTTTAAAATGTTGCAGAACAAAAGATGTTTGTAACGCTTTTCCCCTGCTTCTTTCCTGTATGCATGCCTTGAGCTAGCAGGACTCTTGCAGATTTCACTTCACTGCCTGCAGACAAGCAGAGCAGGGAAAAGCGTTACTAGACTTGTCCATACATATATCTGCAAGTATGTAAAAGTTCTACCACAATTGTTAACATGGTATCAAACCATGCAAAAATATAATAATGACATCAGTAGAATCCTAACTATATTTCAATGATTCTAAGAGGTCAAATTTTTGGTCCAGCAACCTTGACCTTACAGTATCATTCAGTAACGAACCAGAAAAACCTAAACCACCTATATGAGGAGTAAAACTTTTATTTTTTTATTTTTTAGATTTATTTATGCATACAAAAGCTGGGGTGCAGGCTACAGGTGCAGGGGTGAGAAGATTCACCAGAGACAGAGTGGGGAGCAAAACAGGCAGATCTACTGAAATGCACTGCTGAAGGGAACTGCAGAGGAGGTAGGAGAGGTCTGCTGCACCATGTGGGTCAGCTCCCTGGCTGGGGATAGAACTTGTGCTGCAATGGCTGCAGAGAGCTCCACAATGCTAAGACTTAACCCCAGTGCTAAGACTGCACCACCAGGGAAACCCAGGAGTAAAACTTTTAAATGAGGAATACAGAATTTACACTTGAGCCTCTGGGTCCAAGTGTGCTTAAAGTATATTAATTCCTGGACTTTTAATTATGCAAGCTAATACATTTTTTTTTTTACACAAAGCCAACTTAAATTTTGTTTCTTGCAAATGAAAAGATCTGTACTAAAATATCACTCAGCATGTATGCATCAATTTTCTAATAAACCTAACAGACCTAACCGGCAATTGAGACACGGTATGCCCAAATTGCAGAGCTAGAATGAAGTATTAACCAGCTAAATCACCCCAAACCAAACATCTTTAAAAATATATTAAATCAGTTTCTGGTAAATAATTTAAAGATATGTTAAAATATTTGATTCCCTACAGTCTCAGAGTTGGCTTAAGCATCCAGTCAGAGGCTGGCTGTCAAGGTAGAGAGGGAAATCTTGAGAACATACACTGGAAACAGAAGACCGTATGTCACTGAATGACTGTGTGACAGTGTCTCGCCACTGGTCCAGCCAAATGGACTTTACATACAAGGTACACTTGTACTGCATTATCCACTGAAGATCTGGGGTTGTCTGCTGCATCAGTTAGCCTGCTCTAACCAACACAGTGGACAAACCATAAATGGCCTTTTCAGTCATGGTATGAACTCTGGCTTTTATCCCAAGTAAGATGGGAAACCAGTGGGGAAGATTTGGGACAGAGGACTAACAAAATTTCAAATATGTTTTAGCACAATCACTCTGGCTCCTGTACTGAGAAAGACTAGAACTCTTGCTAGAAAAGCAAGGCTAATCTAAGGCAAAGATCAACAAACTACGGCCTGTGAGCCAATCCAGCAGAGCACAGGACATAGTAGTACTCATTCATATTCTCTCTCCACTATCTCTCTCTTGCTTTAAGGTGATTAAAAATATTTAGAGTATGTATATCTTTCCACTGACATATTTTGTAACACATTCTATTATCATTTTTCTAACACAAAATTGCATCTTCTACTTGCTAGATTACTCCACAATATCAGACGTAGTTTCCTTGCCACTGCTGCTTTCTTCTAAGCCACTCTTTACATTATAGCCAAAGTGTCCATTTAGAATGTAAATCTGATTATAACATTTTCCCACCTAAAGCACTGTCATTGCTCTCCACTGCTTTTAGGACAACATTCAATCTTATTAACAGGTTTCCAAGAATCTTCATGAGCTGGTACCAGGCCTGCCTCTTTTCACTTGTCTTTTATCACCCTTGCCTTACCTTGCTGTGTATCTGAACTGTTTTCAGATGCATGTTCTCTCTCACTCTGGTTCTTCACACAGACTACTTTCTGCTTCCCACCTTTTCCTTTTCTCCTACTTAATACCTAATCTTAATAATGCTACTTTTTCTTAGAAGATCTGTCAATGCTTAAATCAGTGAAAAAAAGTATGTATTTCCACAGAACTCTACACATCCCCATATTATTACCACACTGTTTATAATTTCCTACTTACTTGTCTTTAAACACCACTTAACTGGGAAACTAAATGAAAGCAAGATGAACTATGTCTTGCTCACTATTATAGCTGGGTCTATGGCTAAATTTAATATGCCTGAAAGTAAAAGAAATGGCTTAAAACAATCTGATTAAGAACCAAAGGTTTAGTCAGCAAGATAGTAGCTTATTATAGCTGTTTTCAAAATTCCTAAAGGTTAAATCAAGTAGTAAAAAAATTTGTGACCTGAAATACATTTACTGAAAGCACCTAACATTTGAAAATGTACTAATCTGAGTTACATTTACTAGTTTAGGTACCTTACTTGTACTAGCTCATGTAATCTTCTTCATCAATCATCTAACAGTAGGTGTTATTGTTACTGCAGCTGTAATTATTACCATTATACAATTAACTGATGATCACACAGTAAGTGATAAAAGTGGGAAGTTAAGTAGTCTTACTTCTTTTGATTCCCTTTTTTTTTTTTAAAGATTTATTTATTTATGCACACAAGAGCTGGGGTACAGGCCAGAGGCGCAGGAGGTGAGAGGATTCACCAGAGACAGAGTGGGGAGCAGAACAAGCAGATAGATGGAAATACATTGCTGAGGGGCGCAGTGAGTGAGGCAGGAGAGCATCTGCTGTGCATGTGGATCTACTCCCTGGCTAGGGATTGAACTCATGCTGCTGTGCCCAGATGTTACACAGTGCAGTGCTCAACCCACTGTACCACCAGGGAAGGCCCCTCCCTAATTTTTTAAAAGTTCCTATTTACATGTATATTAACCCCAGTTAGAGTACCCAGAGGTATACAAGAAAGCATATCCTTAGGGGTCTCCAGGTATCTTAATACAGTAATGGAAATATGACATCTGTTCACATGTGGTTTAGAAAGTCAAACTAAAGTAACTGACCAAAGTCCTGGCTGAGCTGGGTACTACACAAAATTTTAGAGCCAACAATTGAAAAAGTAAGGGGGTGAGATGTCAGGCATAGAGGTTTTGATGGTACATCTTAGTTTTTGTAGGTAAAATGAAGTGGAACATTTTGAAGAAAAATTGAAGCTAATAAAGAGTGACAAAGAATGACCATGAAGCTTAAAAGGCTAAAGGATTAGGAAGTCAAGATCAGGAGAATTAACATGTTTATAATATGAAAGAGGCTGACAAAAAGATGAAAGTTTAGAGAGCAGATAAACATGTGATAACTGGATTAGCAGCTTGAAGGAAATTAAAAGCCTGCAAGGAGTTACCGCAAGAAGGAAGACCAAACCCCTGAAATATTTCCAAACTGTAAGCCCAAAATATTCTGATGGTGATGGAGGAACTGAAACAGAAAAGCTGGTAAAAATATCTACAAGGAATGGAAAGATCCTGAGTCCCTTCCTCTACCTACTTCATTCCCAGTCCTGGTAGGAAACCAAAGCTTTATTATCTGAAACATTCTCTGAACAGGTACACTAGGCACAACTGAGGAAGGAGGTGAAATTCCTTAACAAAAAACAGGGACAAGAAGGCTAGTTTAATCTAATGAATGGATGGTCTTCCAGCATCCTTGCACTGTAGAGTTCAAGAACAACACTAGCATCCAAGAATACAGCAGCACCCAGGCAGGAGATGCTGGAGGGAAAGGACATCTTGAACAAATTCCACAAATAGGTTTTATGGACCCAACCCCCACCCCAGACCAAAGAAATCCAAGACAACAAGGACTACAAACCCCCTAATGTCATCACCACCGAAGGGAGGATTGCTGGGAACTGAGGGTGGAGTTAGCAGCCAGGTTTGGTATATAACCACGTATGTGGGCCTTGCGGGCCCTTGGTTTTTCACTGGCTTTCAGTGTGCTTTTGGGGTTCCAGCTCAGCCAAACTAGTAGGATGCATTCACCAATTTATCTCTTTCTCTTTTTTTCCTGAGTTATTCCTTCCTTCATTTCCCCTTTTTGTAAACAAACCATTTATTAATCTTTCTGTGAATGCCTGCAGTTGAGTCTCATTATAAATCCCTTTTATTTAGGTGCAAGGGTGAGGAACCATAGTCAGGTCAACCCATTTCACACTGGGGCTGCCCTGTAATTCTAAATGTCATAGTCAGACCTGATCACATTAGTAGGATGAACAGCTCTACCCACGAACACAGTTTACAATCAATATTTAAGTACCTCCCTTAAAATACATGACAGAAACTAAAACCAAACTAACCAAAAAAAGGTAACTCTTAGAAATCAGAGGCAATACAAAAACAGAAGAAAACTACAATTAATATTCATTTCTCTCATCTGAAAAGATACATCTAAGACTTAAGAGGAAATTATAAATAAGAGATAATAAACAGGGATTATAAACAGGAAGCAAAATGATGCTGGAAGTTTAAAATGTGTGAGTAGAAATTATAATAAATAAGAATACTGGAAAATAAAGTTGGGGAGACAGCTCAGATATCTCATTGTGGTTTTTAACTTTTTACCAGAACAATAAGATTTTCATTAACACTTTTTTCCCTAAAAAATATAGGACATCAATTCAGAAGAAGTATCATTCATGTAACAGTAATTTCAGAAAAGGAAAAAGTGAAAGAAAATGGAGATGAGATCATCCTTAAGTGAAAAGAAAAAAGAAAAATTTCCCATAACTAAAGAGTTTAAGTAAACAGACTAAAAAGCTCCACTATAAGTATCTAGCATTATGTTTCAGATATACTAAGTTCACACCAAAAAAATAGTAATAATGATAAAAACTGCTTAGGCATTAAAATAATACTCTGAAATCTTGTGGTGAAAAGAAATAATCATGAAGTACCAAAGTCAGGAAGCCGTTAGAGACACTCCAAATCCACACTGGCCAAAATGGCTGCCACCAGTCACATCGAATACTAAACTCAGCCAAGTCCAAGTTGAGGGGCTCTACATCAAAACAAACCCCTAACTTAAAAGACTTAGTTCTAAAGGCTTTTTTATACATGTATATATCATATGTAGCATAACAATAATTATTTTAGATTGATTACATATTGAAATGAGAATATTTTGAATATATTATTAAGCTTAATATTTCATCTGTTTCTTTTTACTTTTTCTTAATGTGTCTATTAGAAAACTTTAAATTAGAAAATAGATGAACTTCCATTGTATTTCAACTCAACAGTGCTGAACTAGACCTAGAAAACAACAGGGCAATGCACAGAAAATTTTCAGAGAAAGTGATTTCTCACCTATAAGACTCTGCTTAAATAAATTATCAATGGAGAAGACAAGATAGCAATGAATTTTTTCCCATCTTTATACTTTTAAGATGACAATGGAAGACAGACTTTACCAAAACAGGGACATTAAAAACAAACAAAAAATAAGTCACTGGACCTAGTAAAGTCAAAAGGAAATTGCCAAAATAATGATAAAGCCAAGTTCCAAAACAACTGTGCAGTAAATCTTACAGCACCACAGACCAGACTGGAGCAAGAGGACAGAGGCTCCAGGAGGCAAATCTCCAAGAAGAAAATAAAGCCAGTGGAATACACCATATGTTTGAACATGTCCACAGGAGATGTTCAGTCCTGTAGGAGAGTTTAGGAATTAATGAGACAGAAAATTAAACAAACAGCAAAGTAAGACAGCTATGAACTTCAAAACAAACAAAAGTTGGTGAGAAAGTAAATACGATCATTGCAGACCACGACTCAGTTACAAATATTTACACGATCATTATAACGTAAACACAAAACAATAATTTAACCATAAAGGTTTAAATAACTATACAGGACAACTGGGCAAAAGGAAGGGGCATGTAGGGATTACAGAAGTGGAGATAGAAGCTGTCAGTTATAAAAGCTAGACATCTTTATGGTAGGAAATTTAAAAATATCTACAACTAAATGTAAAATCTTGAGGTGCTATAAAACATATATAATACCTAGTAAAAGAAGAAAACACCAGAACAAACAGACAAAGTTACTGAAAACTGTTAACTTGAGGATGGGAATCAGGAACAAAGATGGGGCAGTAACTGCATTTTCCCACTCAAAGTCTTACAGTACCATTTTTGCTCTTTTTAAAAGGGACATACACTACTATGACTGAACTAAAATTTAAAAGAAAGAATGCCTAAGAGTATATCTATCCTAATTCTGACTTCTGGTCTTATAACTGACCTGAAGTGAATTAACACTTTTATTTAAATGAAATATGGTGGTGGGAGTGGGGCTTGAGGGGAGCTAAACACACTGTACATACACTTTGTTCTTCAACAGCTTATTAAGGGTCCTTATCTTCCAAAACTAGCTTTCAATAAGCAAAAATACCTTCCCACTGGGTTTTGTATTCCTCTGTGAAGATCTAATTATACCACAGATGATTTTAAGTGATTCTTTTCAAAGACTATGTCAAATAATATTGATTCAATGTTTTATTTAAAAAAAAAAAAACTATTTAAACCTACAGGTCATAATGCTGATTCCACTTTGGATCGAGTGTATTCTTCACAGTATCTGTAGAATGGCATTGTCCAGATCCATCAACCACCACCTTAGCAAATGGATCAGGAAGTCCTGTGAAAAAATGTCAAGATTTTTTTTCATTAAAGAATATTTTGATATGGAAGATAAAAATCAATTATATCAACATTACTATTGGCTACAAAAGATTATTTTAGTCTTACAAAAAGTTTAACATTTTGCTAGAAATGTTAGGTCTTAAAGCTAAGATTAAAGTCAATTCTACATTAAATATAAAAATCTTTTTTTTTTTTCTTTCTCATGTCTCACAACTTCCCAGCTTAAACTACCAAAAAGTCTAGAGGGCACCTCCTAACATGGAATTTTCTATGGCTCTTGCCAGCCCTTTCACCCCAGAAAGGTGAATGCTTAAATCACTGGGAGTTTTCCTACAGAGTTCCCAAGTTTTCTTTAGTAGTATATTTAAACAAAGTGCTGGTTAAGGATTTCACATAGAAAGACAGACTATAAAGAAATCAAATTAACAAAAAGTTTTACTAAGTAGCTTCCAGAAAGTAAAACAATATATCTAGTAGCTTGCCTTAAAAGAGTTTACTATCTAACTACGAAAAATAAGAATAAGCAAGTGTTTCTACTGATTACAAAGAAAGCACTTTTAATATTATGTCAGTCACTATTCTAAATGGTACTTATTATATCTCTCATATCTTAGAATAACTCTATGAAACAGATACTGATATAATCTATTTTACTGCTGAGAAAACTGAGGTACAAAGGAGTTAATTAAACAAGCCCAAGGTAATACAGTATAAGTGGCAGAACCACTTTAGTTGAGATTCTAAACCCATGTACATACATGCTCTTAGCCACTAGCCTGCATTATACCTCTCACTTACTAAGTAGTTCATGAGTAGAAGTCAGAAAGGGGGGGGGGGGGGGGGGTGGAGAATAGTTTGAAATTTAAACAATTTGAGGGCATGGGATTCATTTGGGTTTTAAAGAACACCAAGGAGAGCAAACTAATTTCTAAAGGACTCTAGAGTCTAATTAAAGCTTTCATGCTAAGGTATAAATATAAATATTGTTGGAGAGAGAAGACTGATTCATGATTCAATAAAAGAGATTTAAAAATCCAGAAAATGAAAGTCTGAAATGACTGAGGCAGTAATGAAACCATTTTAGGTTCTTGAGTATGACTATAAATACACTGTTGTGTTTTTTTGTTTTTTTTTTTCCCCTACTGGAGGTATTCAGGAGAGACTGGGAAAAGGAAAGACCCAGAGATAGACTATCCAATGAAGCTGCTGTAAAAATATAGCAGTGGGATGCAAACTAGGGAATTCACACAAAAAGAAAAAAGGACATGACAGCTAAGAGAGCTATTCTGAAAGCTCTAATTTGAACTTATAAGAACCCATGTCAACAATAACACTTCAATTCTCAGCTCAAAGTAACTAAGAAAATAGTGATCCTTCTGAGGAAGGGGGAGGGAGAGACTGACTAAATAAAACATTGAGATAATGTAGACTTCCTATGGAGTTGAAAATGCTCCAACAAAATGTTGGTATTGTTAACTAAAGAAACTCTGTGCCTTGATATCTCTGCTAATCTTTTTTTATTTTTTAAGTTGGAACACTAATTTGCTAGGATTCAAAGCCAGAAAGATATCACTAGTTACACATTTCTGAGTCTATGATCTGTCAACCTTAAATAAATGTAAGACCAAAATTTAAGAGTACTAGTTAGTGTATCAACTATTGAACTATATTGTTTTTGAAGTTTAGTGCTATTCATATTATCTTAATAATATCTATTATAAATGAGTTGAATGGAAAAATATATTTCCCTCTACCTTCTATAATATTAAGTATTTTCTCTTGGGATGAATCTACTTTAGCTTATTCTTCTGATTCTATTAAAGAAATAAGCATATAAATATATTTTATAAGCAAAAATAAACAATTACATTTCTTTTTTTTTAAGATTTTTTATTTATTCATACAAGAGCTGGGGTACAGGCCAAAGTACAGGGCGGTGAGAGGATTCATGAGAGACAGAGCGGAGAGCAGAACAGGCAGATGGACTGAAACACGCTGCTGAGGGGAGCAGTGGGCAAGGCAGGAGAGGTCTCTGCCTTGCCACGTGGGTCCCCTCCCTGGCCAGAGGCAGGGATTGAACTCGTGCTGCAATGGCTGCGGTTTGCTTCATAGTGTGTTGCTTAACCCACTGCGCCACCAGGGAGGCCCAACAATTACATTTCTGCCTTTCCCTTTGGATGCTGTTTAAAGAATTAAGAACTAAGAAAAAACTTTGTCCACAAAGAAACCCTAGATGTGGCTTTCAGACCCTGAATTAAATGAAAGTTGAAGTTACAGCCTCCTATGTTTCTCTACTATTAAGTAATATAAAATACGAACTCTATATGTTAAAAAATAATGATTATATCACACACACAAACAGGCGCTCACACACATTTACGCATACAACCCTAGGTTTCGACATAACCTGATTTACATTACCCTGCAAAAATTTAACTTATGAGTCAAGTTACCCGAAATGTGGTCAAAAGCAGTCAAGTTTTCTGAAGTTAGTGAGACCTCTAGTGGTAATACAATGTGGCTAGTGTATTTTCTGTATTTTTTGAATGGTCTCAATTCTCCCCACAATTTCAGACATATAAAATAACTACAGTCCGAGAACTAACACTTCATAAGCTTAAAAACTAATGAAACAAAAACCTGAATTGAAAAGTGATTTACTTTACAGAGTAGCTAAAGCTTTATTTTTAGCTTAGAGGAAGAAAAAAAACATTTATCCCACCATGTTGCTTCTGAGTGACTAGTCTGGTTCCTATACAACACCTTAACACAGTGTCTTCTTACACAGAAATCTTTTATTTAAATATTGTACAAAAGACACTATGGAAACAATCTTTTAAAATCACAATGTTATAACATTAATGGCAGAATCTAGAAAGTGAAGGTATTCACTATAAAATTCTTTACATGTTCAAGTATGCTTGAATGTTTTCCTGCTAAAATTTGGGGTGGGGAGAGTGAAGGAGGGAGAAATAACTTATTTTTAAAAGCCAAAGCCTCTGACAGTTTCAAAGTTAGAGTTAATGAAAACTTTTCTCAGCAAAGGTAGTTAGTACCAAGGAATAAATAACATTCTCAAATTATGCAAATTACCCGACAAAAGAAAACAGATGGCAGTGTATTTTTCCTATACCTAAAAAGATGTGTTTTTCATTACCCCATAGTCATGCTACATAGTAAAACTGAATCAAACAAAAACTGTTTCCATATCAATGATGATAGCATTCTGCTCAATGAATACAAATTCAAATTTAATTAATAGGTTTAAGAACTTAATTTTTCCTCTGAAATTAATAATTCAATTTTTAAAATTAACTTATGAACGTATAAATTCAACTTAAAAAACAACTCTAAGCACAAACATAAATCTACCAAGCAGGGGTTAGGAGAATCCGAAGTGTTCCCTTTTCCAAGGGCATCATGTGTTTCTTCCACCTTAAGTTTTAAAAATAAACAGTTTCCCCTAATTTTCTTACCCCTGAAGCAAGCTCACAACTTTTAAAAATTTTTATCAATTTTTACTACCTACACCAATGAAACAAAAAGACTTCCATCTTTCCTTCTATTTTTTATCTACATTTTAAGGATAAAGAACACACAAATAGGCCTCTTTGGTGGCACAGGGTGAAGTCTTAGCACTATGAAGCTATCTATCTGAAGCACAAGTTTTATTCCCCCCACTCCAGTGAGGTGACCCACATGGCGAGGCAGATCTCTCCTGCTTCGTACCCCAGTTCTTACATGCATAAATAAATAAATCTTTAAAAAAAGAGAAACAGAGCAGAACAAGGGCACAGAAACAGGTCCAAGTGTGAATTTCTCAATTTCTGCTTTTTTCTCCCTGTTACCTGCCTACCCAGTCCTATTTGCCACTTTGCAGTCCCACTGCTCTAAATCCTACCTCAGATCATCCTCAAGAAGTTGTAAAGAAAAAGAAAAGAAAAAGAGTACATATTCTGTTATCAAGTTATTACCAACATGAATTAGTGAGCATTCAGTAGTCATTTAGGGAGAAAACATTAATTGGTGGCAGCATAGACAGAGGCCACTCAGCTCTCCTACAAGCAGTAGGGTGTAGGTCACATGGTACATAAATTGAATAAAGTTCTCACCTATCCCAAATTACCCTATGTAACTGCTATATAAGCACAGGACAACATAAAAAAATTTAATGGTAAGTTTTATAAAATGTCAGTCTATTCTAGAAAGACTGCAAGTAGTTTTCAAGCAGAATGAATTAATGATTTTTAAATATAACAAAATTTAATTTCTTTCATTAAGCCCCTAAAAGTTAAAAGGTCATATTAAAGTAGTATACAGAGTCAATTTTGTTGGCTGGTAGAATTTGAATTTAAAAACCACAAAAAAATTCACAATAGATTGGAAAAGTACAAATATAGGGAACCAGATGTATGCTCTGGAGTCTGCAACATAAGAGGATCTACTATCAAATGTGGCGGGGATTTCTTACCTACACTGTGAAAATTCCAAGTAGGTTGAATGACTTCCTACATTTCAAGAAATAATGACTTTATATAAAAGTTTCTGGGCTCTCCATGGTTGCTCAGTGGGTTAGGCTTCAGCACCATGAAGCTATCTGCAGCCACTGCAGCACGAGTTCAATCCCCCTCCTGGGAGCTGACCCACATGGCGCAGCAGACCAGACCTCTCCCATCTCACCAACTGCTCCCCTCAGCAGTATGTTTCAGTAGATCAGCCTACTCTGCTCCCCACTCTGTCTCTGGAGACACCTTTCACACCCGCCCCATGCGCCTCTGGCCTGTACCACAGTTCTTGTATGCATGAATAAATAAATCTTAAAAATATATATATATACACACACACAATTTTCTTAAAAATGTTAAAAAAAAAAAAAAGAGGGCCTCCCTGGTGGCGCAGTGGGTTGAACACTAGACTGTGAAGCATCCGAGAAGCACTGAGAAGCACAAGTTCGATCCCCAGGCAGGGAGGGGACACACAGACCTCTCCTGCCTCACCCACTGTGCCCCTCAGTAGTGTATTTCAGCAGATCTGCCCATTATGCTCCCTGCTATGTCTCTGGTGAGTTCTCTCACCTCCTGCGCCTCTAGCCTGTACCTCAGCTCTTGTATGCATAAATAAATAAATCTTTAAAAAAAGAATGTTGAAAAAGAAAAAAAAAACTTAAAATAACCTCAAATCTTATTTAGGAACTTAGCAGTATGCACATCTTCAATATACATTGTACACAACTACATACTCACACCTGCACACACACTCACACATATTTCACACAAATATAAGGGGTGGATGATATGATGCGAAAAGGTTCTGAATCAAAGCATTCATAAAATAACACTGAATATAATTTTGAATAAATTCCTAAGCTAGACAACAGTGAAAATACTATTCAAAAAAATTTACACATACTATACAAGATTTAAAGTTAATTTACTTACGGAAAAAATCCTTTTTCACCAAGTTTTTTGCACAGAGTACTGTAAAGGAAACAAAAAATACATGAGAAAAATTAAAATAAAATGGTAAGACTGTATTAGCAAATTTTACCTTAAAACTCCATGTGCCTCCCCTAGTGGCGCAGGGGTTAAAGTCTCAGCACTATCAAGTTATCATCAGCCACTGCAGCATGAACTTGATCCCCCTCAAGGGAGCTGACCGCTCCTGTCTTGCTCACTGCTCCCCTCAGTAGTGTATTTCAGTAGATCCACCTGCTTCCCACTCTGTCTCTGGTGAATCCTCTTACCCTCTCCCTACCTCTGGCCTACACCCCAATTCTTGTATACATAAATAAAAATAAATCTTTAAAAATACTCCATGAATAATTAAACACAAACTATAATGAAGTATTTTATATGAACATGAGGTTTTTTTTAAAGACTAGCAAACATAAGACAGATGAGTCAGTGGTTACAACTTCAGCAACCATCACCAGCAACAGCTAAGGCACGTTTATAAACCCAGTGTTCTGATTAGGATTCAATTCCTATCTTCCATCAAGACCAATTCTCCACAGCTCAGTAGCATGCAGAGCTAAGGAAAAGTAAATAATTCTGGTTATGTGTATTTTAAGGATATAATAATTTTCTCTTGAAGAAACCATACGTAAGATAACTTAAAGCTGGGGCCTCCCTGGTGGCACAGTGGGTTGAGCAATGTGCTGTGAGGCAAACCTCAGCCACTGCAGCACGAGTTCAATCCTTGTGCCGGCTGGGGAGGTGGCCCACATGGCGTGGCAGACCTCTCCTGCCTCACCCGCTGCTCCCCTCAGCAGTGTGTTTCAGTCGATCTGCCAGTTCTGCTCCCCGCTCTGTCTCTTGTGGATCCTTTCACCCCCCTGGATCTCTGGCCTGTACCCCAGTTCTTGTATGCAAAAATAAATATTTTTTTAAAAAAGATAATTTAAAGCTTTTGTGATATAAATGAAAATTTTTAAATGTCATTTCACCTATATCTAACCCCCATTGAAACTACACAGCACAGATAAATTACCTTCTAAATCATCTGCTCAATGACTAGACAGATCTAGCACACCTTCTAAAAAATTAATATATTGAGCTAGAGACCCCAAATACATACTTCTGAATTATCTTATATCAAATTATTACTTAATAGTAATGGATACATAACCTTGTATATATGCTAAAAAATCACTGTAATGTATTTTATATTTATAGTACATGATTTATATGTCAATTAAAATTTACTGCTGCTAGTCATAAACTTAATTCAAACAATACAATTGAAGGGAAAACTCCAATTTCCACATATTTATATAGTTAATTCATAAAATATATGTGAATGTAAAATTTGGCTAATTTCTACTCACTTCAATTAAGTTACACTTCCGTTCAATTACTTACAGCTATTGGAAATTTAGTGTATGAAACCTCATTTAACATAACAAATCTTGGAAATAAGTCTAAATATAACTAGTGAATTTAAAGGTTCAAACAAAAATCCTTTTAAAGGCAAACACCATTAGTATATAAATAAAACTAAATAAGCAAAAGATATTAATTTACTAGTCAGAGTCTCATAGGCCTTTATTTTTTTGAAAAGATTTATTTTATTTATTTATGCATACAAGAGTGGGGTGTAGGCCAGAGGTCAGGTGGGGTGGGGTGAGAGGATTCACCAGAGTCAGAGTGGGGAGCAGAACATGAGGACTGACTGAAATACACTGCTAAGGGAAGCAATAAGCAAGACAGGAAGTTTGCTGTACCATGTGGGTCACCTCCCTGGCTGGGGATCAAACTAGTGCTATAGATAGCTTCATAGCGCTGAAACTTAACCCCTTGTGCCACCAGGGAGGCACCATAGGCCCTTGTTTTAGAAGCAATTTTGTTTTTAAAACATGAAAACTAAGGGCATAACTAAGAATACCAAATCATGAGCCTAATTTAGAACTTTTTTCTACACAGTTGTTATCATATAAACTCAATCCTTGGGATCAATACATATAAAACATACACTTACATCCAACTTATAATCTTCAGTGATGATGAATCAGTCTTTTTTTAAACCACCACCCTATGACTCAAGGAGTGAAATGATTTTATGCCCTACTTCAGAGGAACAGAAAATACATTTGAACTCCTCCAATTTCTTGCCAAAGCTACAAACTTACTATTTTTCATACCCATCCATTTTCCCCCCTTCTACTATATTTACAATTTCACTCTCCTAACACTGTCCTCCCCCACCCCCTGTATCTCATACCCAAGCCATTACTTTCTCAGGGTCCTCATCTCTTATCTCTTCTCTTGACCCTGGTAATAAGTATTTAAACTAAATCTATTCAAATCTCTGCCACCCCTTTACCTTCCAGCCATCACCCGACCTTTCCTTCATAATAAAATTTCTTTAAATTGTCTCTACTTTGTGACTCCATTCTTTATCTCCACTACTAATGCCTCAATTAACTGTAATGTGGCTTCTTCTCTTACCATCACCCCTATACTGCATCTTCAAAGCCCTAGTGACCTAATTACTAAATCCATTCAACCGACATTTCATTACACTTGACACCTCAGGGTATTTGCCATTTACTGACAGCTCCCTCTTCTGGAATCCCTCTCAAGAATTATTTTGGTTTCCATTAAATTTAACACCATATTCATGTGGTTTTGCACAAGCGTAAGATTCACGCTAAGTCTTCTTTGCCACATCTTATTCCTATACTCCATCCATGAAAGTTAAGGTTCCTTGGGGTTTTCCTTACATCATCATCTTTTGTTCTATGATCTGAAATCACAGATGCCTATCTTTGTAAACCTTGATATTATGTGTAAACTGTTATATCTATGTGTATATTTCTGGGGTGAGAATTCAAGTTTTCTTGGGAGTAAACTCATAATTTAACAAAATAACAAAGTTCTTCATCCCCTCCCAAAAGATAAATTCAAAGAGCCACTTTTCCATATATTCTTCCTCATCTTCACTATTTTGATTACACCTAAATCCATAAGTCCAACCTATTGCTCTCTCCTAAACTCTAGATCCACACAGGCAAACTAGATCTGCCCCAAAAATAAAATCACCATCTCCCCTTTACCATAAACCTGCCTGTCCATTTTCTTTCAACAAACAGCCTTGCTTTCCAATTCCATTGCCCCAGTCAGAAACCTCCATAGAAATCTTTTTTACTACTCTCTTTTCCTACCTCCTGGAAATTACCAATTCTAATCAATTCTGCCACTGAAATAGCCCCAGTGATCTACTCCTGTATATTACCAGTGTCATACTCTATTTCCAGGCCACCATCAACAGGTTATTACCACAGCCTCCCATCAATCCCCACCAAAAGCCTTAACCCCCTCCACTCAGTTCTTCACACTGGCTCCAAAGTGATCTTTCTAAAATATGATTAAGTTCTTCCATCCACTTCCCCCTTTCCCCCTCCTAATAACATTCCCCAGAACCCTAAGACATTCCTCAAAACTACCCTTCCACCTGAATCTCATACCAACCTCCACTTTCTCAGGGACTTTCTTTCCATCCTTCATCCTTTAAACACCCTTGAGGTTTTCAGTCCCAACTTTAGATTGGTTTACAATGTCCTTCAGGACCAAGCTCCTGTTTACCTATCTGACCTCATTTTCATCAAAACCTCTCCCCCCTTAAAATCCCAAGATTAAGATCCAGCCACAATACTTTTCACTTTCTCAAATGTTCTCCATTCCTCACCCCACAGCCTTCAGGTGCCATTCCCCATGCCTGAAACAGTCTTTCCCAGACTTGCCATTCCCCCTTGCCTGAAACATTCTTTCCCAGACTTCTTCACCTGTTACAGGGTAGGTAGAAGAGCACCCCAGAATCCTTAAGACGATCCTGTTACACACCAACTTATCTTTCAGATCTCAAAAGTGAAGGTAGTCTTTTGGAACATGTTTGTCTCAACCCTCTACCCACTTGTATTTTCACAGAAACCCTCACTTACACAGGTACTCATCACACTTTATTGTAATTGTTTAAGTTTAGAATGTTGCTCCAAATAGCACAAATCATTCTGCCTCATTTCTTGTATCTCCAGCATCAAACACACATATTCACCAGTCATTTATTGAGCACTCAATAAATAAGTTAAATGAAACAGAATCCAAATTTTAAAGTAATTTCATTGAAAAGATAAATTACCAAATGTTAAGTCATCATTATTTTGACTTATGAAATCTTATTTTTATAATTTCCCTTATTTAAACAATCTGACAAATTCTTTAAAGGTCACAAATAAAATATTGCTAACATGACAAAAAATTTCAAAGGGCAATTGAAAAATCAAAAGAACAAAGAACTTTACAGTCAGGTTCAAAGTTTATGAAGAGAAAATGAATTTTAATACTCCAGAGACTGGGAAAGATCATATCAGGGTCCTATGAAACAAGTTTAATTTATAGCAAAGATATATCAGAACTGATCAGATTGCTATCCTCAAAACTGGGTCTCAGTGTCCCCAGTCAGTTTTTGCTTAAATTATTAAAATTATTATTATTCAAAGGAAGATTGTTGAACATGACTTGAAAATTAGTAATTTTATTTGCATCAATAAAATAAGTCATTGCACATTTTGGAGTCTTTACTGACTGTTCTTTTTCAGAATGCACTCTAGATACTAGAACCACAGCCCAGTGCTCTTCCCCTCTTCAGTACCAATTATAAGAGCTCAGTAAATGATCCATGAATTAATGTTTCAGTATATAAACTCCTGATTATATCATCATAGCAAATGTCCAACTAAGGATGTATGTATCAGAATCTCCTAGAAAATGTACATACATTATCATATAATTTTATATTTGTAACACAATTTTATATTTATATTTGTTAATCGATCTTTTTTTCTAACACTAACCAGAAAGGCAGGCCAACAATGGGAATCATGAGGATAGGGACTGGAGAATAGGAATTGTGGCACTAGAGAGGAAGCAGTGTAAGAAGTTTTGGTTTTGTTTCCCAAGTGTTTATTTATTAAAGGAGAGAGGTAAAAATAATGTTAAGAAACACTGGGTTGGGGTCTTCCTGGTGGTCTAGAGTTAAAGTCTCAGCACTATCACCACTATGTCCTATTACCCTCCGCGAGGAAGCTGACCCACCCAGGGCAGCAGACCTCTCCTGCCTTGCCTACTACTTCCCTTAGTGTATATTTCAGTAGATCTTCCTGTTCTGCTCCCCACTCTCGTCTCCAGTGAATTTTCTCACCCCCTGCACCTCTGAACCACACCCCAATTCTTCTACATAAAAATTAAGAAAAAAAAGAGGAAGAAACAAACACTGGGCCAACATACTGGAAGGGACCAGCAGGAGAGAAATCTTGTAACAGATCAAATGCTAAGGATTATAAACTTTCCCCTAGACATCTGTCAAAATTTCAGTACCTTTAATGTTGGTAAGCACTATATTGAATTAATTACATTAACATGCAGAAATCTTAAGTATCTTATACAATGAATTTTCATAATGCTTGTATTAAAACATACTGGAATCCAATCATGTGTCAATTCTGATTAATCTAACTATAAACATTGCATTACACCAGCACAGTACCATTATGCCAGGACCACAAAGGGTGCTGCAGTGGCTGCAGATGCCTCATAGTGCAGTGCTTAACCCCTTGCACCACCAGGGAGGCCCCTAGTGGTTGTTTTCTTAAATGTTTTTAAACTTAGCAAATATCTCTTGTATTTTATTTGGGGGAGTGACTAGAGAAAACCATCTGCAGCAGTGCATATACAATAAATACTATCAATTCATTCACTTTAATAATTTCTTTTCTATTTGGAATAGAGTTATCCATAAGCAAACACACCATGAATTAATGTAAGAGTAAATCCCCGCTGTAGAAATAGAATACCATGTTCTTACTGTTCTTGCTGAGCTGTATTTAAAATGAGTGGTTGTCTATGTGTATTCTGAATAAAAATCCCAACTGCTTAGTCTCCTCTTGCCAAAAACTCCCCTCCCTCCAACTTGGACTTGCATTCCAATTACACTGCTGATTGGAATGAGACTGCCTGAGAAAAAGAAAAAAACTCAAGAGATCCCATCTTCCTCTACCCCCAAAAAAGATTTTATAATATTGTTGGTGCAACTCAAAAGTTGTACAAACTGTTTTTGAACAGATTTTTAGTTTCTATTTTTCTTTGAACTTGTATTATCTTTGTAAAATAAAACTGAAGTTCAAGATAAATTCCTATATGAATTCCAGCAAGATGGCCTAATGCTTCAAAAATGTCTACTAATAAGCACCTTTCCTGATCACTGACACATGACACTAATTTAGATCTTTCTGCTCCAAGAAACAACCTCTATCTCAACTCCTAAATGTAAAATGAAAATGCAATTTAAATACCACAGAAAGCTTGTGCACAATATAATTTTATATGTATTTGTTTTAGTTAATGTTGCTTGAAACAGGAGCACTACACCAAGATTCACTTTCAACTGTAATTACAAAATGGTGCAATGAACAAAACAATCAGATACATCCCTGAGGTGACAACACAGTTATAAGGGGCCAAGAAAGCATGTTGAAATATTACTACACAGTCATTAAAATTATGTAAACATATTTATAAAAAATATTTTCTTAACATGCTATTCAGAGTAAACATTCATTTATGAAAAAACACATTTAAGAAAATGTAGTTTTAGTAAGGAATATAAAAATATCAGACAATATTTACTGAATAGTTACTGTGTGCAAGTGCACACCAACTATTATGTGAAGAAGTAATAGTAACAGTAGTAGTAGTACGTACATTTTAAAAATGAAGAAACAGGTTTAATCAAAAACGCTAAAATTGAGATTCCAACTCAGAAATCACAGAAACCATATCTACTTACAGAAACTCTTAACTATCATACACTGAATGAAACAGACTCTCAGGTTGGCTATTTCATCTTACAGAACCTTACACTAGTTAAAGCAATTACTGGGGATGTGTGTTGACAAAATAGCTACATGAAACCTAGGTTGCAGAAGAAACTTCTCCAAAAGATTACTAATTTCACTCTTTCAATAGATATAATTATGTGAGAGCTGCTTTTAATTAAGTACATCCTACCACACTGTTCAATTGAGGAATTTTAGGCAATTCATTTCATGCACCTTGCAAAATAAACTGGGTCTCTACATTTACTTTAATGTATTCAGTATTGGGAAGTAGCTAATTTAATCAAGCTATTGGATGAGGTATTAAGAACAAGAAAGGGCTCTTTTCATAACCTGGCAAGAAGCCTGTCTTTGTCATAACTCAGGCTCCTACAACAACTATAGAATAGGTGGCTTAGACATTTATTTCTCACAGTTCTGGAGGCTGGGAAATCTAAGATGCAGGTGTCAGCAGATCTGATGTCTGGTGAGCACCCTCTGTTTTCCAACAGCCACTTTCTTGCTATATCCTCATATAGCAGAGAGAAAGATCATCTCTCTAGAGTCTCTTCTTTTAAAGGCACTAATTCCAATCACAAGGGTTCCACTCTCATGACCTAACTGCCTCCCAAAATCCCACCTTCTAAGAGTACTGTCACATTGGGAATTAGAACGTCAACATGTACAATAGGATGGGATTGAAGGGCAGGAACACACCGTGGGGTCAATAGCTAAGTTTACCTACTAACTAGTAACAAGCTTACCTAGGAAGCTTTCAGTACATATTAAGTGAGTCTCAACCTAGCCCCACTCCTCACCAAGTCCACATTTCAATTTCCTACCATACACATGTATTCATTTGGTACTTCTCCAGCACTTCAAATTATACTTATTCAAAATTGAGTTGATCAGCTTCCCTAGTGGAACCAGCTCTTCTTCCTTATTACCTCCCATCATCCAGAAAGCAATTATCCTTCTTAATCTCTTCCCCTCTCTGATCACCTCACATCTAAAGCAGCTACCAGATTATATTAAGTATCAGATACTTTGTCTACTATTTTCATTTCCAATGCTCACACTCAAATAATATATTTTATAATGTACCAAAAAATCTTTCACACAAAGCATCTCTCTTGAACCTTACAATTTTCAAATTATGTTCTAATATCCACAGCAGAGGAAACTACAATTGAGAGTTAGCAAATTGCTAACAGTTTAGGCACTTTAATATCAAACTCCATCCTATTTTATGCATGAAGATCCCTTGCTCAAAGAGTCAGTGATTCTAGCTTTTTTCTCTCATTAGTTCATGGACTGAAAATTTCATCCTCTTTTTCCCCCCAAATAAGCCCAGGACTATTCTGCTTTTGCCTTTATTAATAATATCCCTTCCAACTTAAGTGCTATTAATCACTGACTTCAGAATCTAATCCATATCAAAATTTAACTCCATGTGAAAGCTTTTCTGATTCTCCTTCCTCAGATATATTTTTGATCTCTCCCTGCCTGTGAATTTCCAACACTTAACTCTAACTTGTTTTGTCCTCTCTCACTTTGCGTGTATTATTTATGTGGTATCTTAACCGTCCATGTTCCACTAAGATGTAAATTTCAAGATACAGTTGTGACTTATTTTTATTTCTCCTACAGTTTATTATACAATATTTTAAATATAATGTATACTCAAATATTTGCTAAATCAATAAAAAACCCAAGAAAACCACTGATAAGATATAATGATGAGCAAATTAAAAGACAAAACAAAAATCACACCTTGCTTCCCTTAACCTAGTAGTTGCTTTCATTCAAACCAAGATGACTTCCTCAGTTACTCCTAAGCATTGTCCTTACTCTAGGACTGGTCCAATTACCTTACCTCCTAGAGTCCTCTTCTACTGACAGATCTCATTGAACTTTGTCTCTCATTCGCAGGGGGAAAAAAAAAGGCATACTGTCACATAACATTCTCCAAATTATAGTAACTTGCTGAACAGGGAAAAGCTTCCAGGTCTTTGTATCCTTCCAGCCTCTAACAACTGAAATCAAACACCTGATGATCTACTAACAGAGCACAATGCCAAAGATAATTAGTTTTCCAAACAGACTCCATTTATAAACACAGATCATTAGTACAGAAAAGAAAGTCTCCTATTATAAAAAACAGTATAATTTGTAATAAAACACTTCCTTATAGTTTCATATTTTTGAAATATTTCCTGGAATGATAAGAAGTTACTAAGTTTTGGGGCCTCTCTGGTGGCGCAGTGGGTTAGGCAATGCACTATGAAGCAAACCACAGCCACTGCAGCACGAGTTCGATCCCTGCTGCCGGCCAGGGGAGTGACCCACATGGTGCAGCAGACCTCTCCTGCTGCGCCCGCTGCTCCCCTCAGCAGTGTGGTTCAGTTAATCTGTTCTGCTCCCCACTCTGTCTCTGGTGAATCTTCTCAACCCCTGCACCTCTGGCCTGTACCCCAATGCTTGTATGCATAAATAAATCTTTAAAAAGAAGAAAAGGTCTCCCTGGTGGTGCAGTGGGTTAAGCAACACACTATGAAGCAAACCGCAGCCACTGCAGCACGAGTTCAATCCCTGCCGCCGGCCAGGGAGGAGACCCACATGGCGTGGCAGACCTCTCCTGCCTCGCCCGCTGCTGCCCTCAGGAGTGTGTTTCAGTCAATCTGCCTGTTCTGCTCCCCACTCTTGTCTGGTGAATCCTCTCACCTCCCGCAATTCTGGCCTGTACCCCCAGCCCTTGTATGCATAAGTAAATAAATCCTTAATTAATTAATTAATTAAAATAAAATAAATAATAAAAAGAAGAAAAAATAAGTTACTAAGTTTTTTAAACTTTATTTTAGAATAAGTTTAGATTGACAGTAAGTTGCAAAGATAGTAGAGTGTATCTATATACCCTCATACCCATTTATCTTATAATTAAAATCCTGCATTAGTATAGTACATGTCACAATTTTTTAAAAAAAATATTTATTTATTGATGCATACAGGAACTGGCCAGAGGTGTGTGGGGGTGAGAGGATTCACCAGAGACAGAGTGGGGAGCAGAACAGGCAGATCAACCAAAACACACTGCTAAGGGGAGCAGCAGGCGAGGCAGGAGAGTTCTGCCACCCCATGTGGATTCCCTCCCTGGCCAGAGGCAGGGATCGAACTCATGTTGCAGTGGCTGTGGTTTGCTTCGTAGTGCATTGCCTAACCCACTGCACCACCAGGGAGGCTCACATGTCGCAATTTAATGAAACTGTACATTTAAGTAAGTTCACATTTTATTCAGATTTCCTTAGTTTTCATATATTGTCTTTTATCCATTTCAAGATTCCACTGAGGATACCATATTATAGTCAGTCATTCTGTCTCCTTAGGCAACCTTGGTTGTGACAGTTTCTCAAACTTTCATATTATTGTTTTTGACTTGTTATTCATGACCTTGACAGTTTTGAAGAATACTGGTCAGGTATTTTGTAAATGTCCCTCAGTTGGATTTGTCTCAATTCTTATGGTTAACTAGGAATAAGACCTTAAGGGTAAAGGTACTATTCTCATAACCGGGCTATCAAGATTGAATACTATAGTGATTTATCACCGTTGACATTAACCCTGACCTGGCTGAAGTAGTGTTCAAAAGTTTCTCCACTATAAAAGTATTCTTCTATCCTCCTAATGTACTCTTTGGAAGGACACCAATAGTGCAGTCCACATTTAAAGAGCAGGGCGTTATTCTCCCTGTTCTTAAATATAGAATACCTAGATAAATTATTTGGAATCTGTGTGGGAAATCTGTCCATCCTCCATTGATCTATTTATTCAATCATTTATTGATATCAGCATGAACTCATAAGTTTATTTTATGCTTTGGATTCTAATCCAATAGTACTTTATTTTGTTCAAGTTTTTCCAGTTTTGCCCTTTCATTCTTGTGTTCCTTCAACATACTCATATCTTTGGGGGTAGAGGGCAAAAACTACAATACTTTTTGACACTAGAAAATTCTCTAGGTTCATCGTATATCTCTTGCTCTAGTGCCGGAGTTAGTCATTTCCTCATGTAGTCCTAGGAATTACCAAATTTAAACATTCATAGAGACATACATTCTTAAAATATAAACAGTTAATTAACTCTTCAGTTCCTAAGGTCTTCCCCTACTAAAACATTAAACTCCATAATGTCAAGAACTTAACTTTCATCTCCATCACATCCCCAAAACCTAGAAAACAGTGCACACACTAAGTGTTCAATAACTAGTATAAATATTGAAGTCTTACAAATTCTAAGGCTCCACCAGAGAATTCACAATCTAGTCACTATCTAAAAGTGCAAAGATGTTAAACCCAAAAATCAATAATATTTTAAATTCACTTATATTTGTAATATGTAAGTCAAAGTTTTCAAATATTAGCCCTAATCTTAAATTCAACAAAATATTTGTGTTCAAAAAGCTATGCAGACAGAACATACGAGCATAAGAGAATGTTGCAGTCAACAGAAACCTCCATGCCATAATCACAGCAGTGATTATACTAATCAACATTAGTGTAGACTACAAAGATTAGTATAGCTTATGGGCCAACATATACAGAACTAGTATTTGTTAGACTCTCTATCACCTTGAAGTCACAAAACTCAAACTTTAGCAGGCATCATCTAGAGCGCTTGTTAATACACTGGAAGGAAGGGAGGACCACACTATGGAATGTGGTCTTTCAGAGTATCCAGGCCTGGTTTTGGTCCCAGGACTATTCCCCAGTTATGCTTAGAAGCTCATCCACATATTCTAAGAATTTCATAAAAATAATAAGTCTTACATGCTCATGTTTCCTGAGAACATTTTGGAATTTTTACCTAAGGTTTATTTCACACATTCATTCTGATTTTTTCTTAAAGAGCATGGGTTTTTTCACTCAAATTACTAATATAAAAATGGAAGATTCTGTTTTTAAAACTTATCTGAAAATAATTTCTCCTTGTCAGAAAATAAACAAAGGTGTATCTACAAAACACAACTAAAGCTCTACCTAGATTTAATTAAACAGGAAAGAACATTTAAGAAAAACTAATTAGGCTTTCCTGGTGGCACAAGGGGTTAAAGTCGAAGCTCTATGAAGTTATCGCAGCCACTATAGAATGAATTCTATCCCGGGCCAGAGAGCTGACCCCACACAGTGCAGCAGACCTCTCCTATCTCGTCCGCTGCTCCCCTCAGCAATGTATTTCAGTAGAGTCTCCTATTCTGCTCCCCACTGTATCTCTGGTGAATCCTCTAACCCCCTGCACCTCTAGCCTACACCCCAGTTCTTATATGCATAAATAAATCTTTTTTTAAAAATCTAATTTATCACAAGAAACACACACACATCCTCTCTCTGGATTAGAGCTGATAAGTTCTTTTCTATGAAGACTAGCTCTAAAAAGCAAATTCTCCACTGGAACCTACACATAAAATCCACCATATCTAGACAAAGTTTGAGAAACTCGTTCTCTGATAGCTCTCTGGGCCACTGGAAAAAACCAGACCCATAAACACTTTTACATTATATAATACTCAGATCATTTATTCTACAAAGATGGAATATTTAGGACATTTGTTCTGGTGTTTGTATCCTCAAAGTTGACTAAAATGTGGCAGGTACTGAATAAAATCTGTAAAAAAATGAAAAGCCATACCATTTTATTATCTGTAGTTCATAAACTTTTATTTCCACATTTGGAGGATCCCAAATAATATTTGAAGTTTAGTAAGGTGTTCTTTAAAGGAATTTAGGATACTTTTTAAGACAAGTTATTTTAATTAGTATAGCTAAATAATTTGAGTCCCTCCAAAATACATAGGTTGAAATCTAGTAACTTCCAACATGATAGTATTTGGAGTTGGGTTCTTTTGCAGGTGATTTAGTCAAAAAGTTAGAGTCCTCACAAATGAGATTAGTGCCCTTAAAAAAGAGACCCTGAGTGCTACCCCTTCATTTCCACCATGTCAGGACACAGTGAGAAGACAGTCTTCTACTAGCTAAGAAGCAAGCCCTCATCAAACACTGAATCTACAGATTCCTTGATCTTGGACTTCCTAGCCTCCAGAACTTTGAGAAATAAATTTCTGTTATCTATAAGCCACCCAGTCTATGGTATATTTGTTAACAGCAGCTAAAATAGATCAAGAAAAAGTATATATCCTTTTTTAAAATATAAATGAGTATATATTTTAATTTGAATGTTTCACAAAAATTCCAAATCAACACCACCATCACCTCCTTTATTATTCTCTATTAATCATTATTTCAAAGGATTTTCCTATTAAAATTTTTTAAAATATATGTTTCAGATTATATTTTCTGCAAACAACCTATTAAAAACTACTAAATTCTGATAAATCTTTATCTGATCACCTAGTCTATTAATGCCAATACAGCAGTAGGTGACATAATGGTAACTCATATATATTATATACAAAATAGAAGCAGCTCAATATAATTCCATATCACAAATATACTACAAGCCATTTCTAGCCAGTTCAGTTCTTGCCCATCAACATACTCTTATCAGTCAATCAACGACACTCAAAGATTAGCTTTTTCCTTTTTTTTTAAAGATTTTTATTTATTTATGCATACAAGAGCTGGGATACAGGCCAGAGTCTTGGGAGGTGAGAGGATTCACCAGACACAGAGTGGGGAGCAGAACAGGTAGATTGACTGAAGCATACTGCTGAGAGGAGCAGTGGGCAAGACAGGAGAGGTCTGCCTCACCATGTGGGTCCCCTCCCTGGCCAGCGGCAAGGATCGAACTCAAGCTGCAGTGGCTGCGCAGTTTGCCTCATCCCAATGCGCCACCAGGGAGGCCCAAAGATTTAGCTTTTCTAATGACTTTAAAGAACCTACCCAATTTCCCCTATGCTGTACTTCATCCCTGAGAGTCTGCCTAGATTCCAAGCTAGATCAGGTTCCATGCTTGACAAAAAAGCTTTTTCACTTAGTCATCTTCGGCCTCTAATAGTCATTATGCTTTCTTGACAGGTCTGGAAGTTCCATGAAGATCAAGATTGAGCCAGCCAGTGAAGCTGACAGATGACACTTAAGAATTCAATGAGTTCTGAATTTGGTGGGTTTGGAGTGATCCAGCTATATCAGCTAGGATTTTGTTCTATTCTCTCTCACAAGTAAGTTTGTTTACTGTGGTTGACATTGATGTGGTTTGTGATGAACAAAGAGAAAATTTGATCTCATTCAATGACACAGAAAAGGGAATATATCTATTCTGTAATATTGTTAGTTCACTTACATCTTGTCTAAGAGATTCTCAAAAAACTTAGGGCTTAGACCAGATTCTAGCACTAAACTAATGGATCTATCTCAATTGCCTAGGTACTCTGTGTATACATTTGTCTACTAAATAGTAAAGCAATCTCCTTTTTGGTATTCGTTATAGGGGTTATCAATTCAAAGATTCATGTATATGTATATTCACTATAGTCCCAGTTGATATCAGGTCTAATATGGCATAATTACACCAAGAATAGCTTAAATTACAGCAACCACTTTGGGAAAATCTGTGATTTCAACAAGAGCTTACTTGTATTTCTGCACTGCCTTAGAAACAAAAGAGGTGAAACTTCCAATGCAAAAATCTCCCTTCTTAACTGGTACACCAAGAAAACAAAATGCCTCAATAACTCAAAGTTAACTTCCTCAAAGGATTACATTACAAAAGCTTAAGAAAAAAAAAAAAGGCAGTCTAACTTCCTGCTTCCAAGCGTAACCCTTATCACACCTTCTAAAATATAAATTTCTGACTCTCCAGGTGAAGATAGCATGCTCATTTCAGAACTTCTCTATCATTATGGGTTTCCCTAATATCTTGCTCCAATAGATACCAAAGTGCTAGCTCCTCTCCTACTGCTGAGCATCTACATATTGAGGGATGATATAACAGTTTCCAACAAGGATTTAACCCAACTCTAAAAGATCATTATGCTGTTGTTTTTAACCTTTGGTTCCAGACAGAATCCCTAAGCACACTGAGAACCAAAAGTTTTCTGAAAGCTTAGAATGCTTCTAGACACCTATGTTCCCAGGCCAGTCAGAACTTCACACACTTGTATACACTACTAGTTTCCCCAAAATATCAAAGATGGTTCAAAAAAACAAGCCAGGATCTAATGCCAACCAGAGACCACAAATCAGAAGTTAAAAGAAAGCTAGGGAAACAGAAAAGTGTTTATTCCTAGCCAGCCCAGAAGTCTTTACTAGAGTAGACTAAAATTCAAAGTTGCAAGAAAAATCATTCATAATCACTAGATTTTTGAAACGTTTAGGAAACTTTTGGCATAGACATAAAGGCAAACCACTACAAGGTCTTTCCAACCCTTTTAATAGATTAAAGCCACAAATATCCAGCTTAATGAAGAAAATGTCAGTGGGCTGGCAATAGATTATTTAGATGGATTACAACAGAATACTGTTCAAAGAAGTTTAAAAGAATGAAAGGGGGTGGGAGCCTATGTGTCCCTTTAAATTAAACAACTTATTCTAATACTCTCTCCTATGAAGATGAGGAAAAGAACTGTCCTGGGGAGCTGGTAAATTCATAAAGAGCTCAGCTGCTAAAAAGTGACTATTCCTTTAAATTGGTAAAGAAGTCCAACAAGCCAAGTTAAAGATATAGTGAAGATATACCTCTGAGCAGTGCAATAACACCCTATTAAGTTCTCTACTATTGCTAGCCATAATAAAGTTAATTTCCTGTTCAAGGACAGACCTAAAAAGTCCTAGTTACCACAAGGTCTTCTGTTTCTGCCTGAAATATCTTTGACTCTTCCTCACAGTACTCTGAGAGCAACAGTGACAGTATTACAGTTTTCCCAGTCTCAATTTTTACTAATTTTCAGTCATCCTATTAGAAAACAAAGACACCTTCCTACAGTATGACTCTGTTTTAGCTAATTCACTAGGTTGAGACTTGTTCTTTTAGATAGCACTGCCAAATTAAAGTCAATCAAATAAAGGGCACATATTTAGAGATTCCCCATTGAAGAGTGTACACAAAACCGATTACAGCAACCTTAGTCACCCACATTTTCTTTATCATACTGACCTCTCAGATATTTGTACTCTTTGGGCTTAAGATATGTATGACATAGGCAGCCGTCTTCTGTCCACCTGTGATTATGCAGGTGCTTCTCTTCACCGACTCTCTTCTCTGCAGGACAGCAGCCTCCTGCCTGCCTGTGACCTGTATCCTACCGGGGCTACTCTGCATGGACCTCCCTCAGTGGAGGCAACTCTCTTCAAGACTGCCTGCTTGCAACCATGCAGGTCTCTCTCAGCAAACCTGTCCCTTTTGGGGCAGCTCTTCCTGCCCACCTGTGTCTATGCAAGTGTCCTTTATTCTTCTGCCCCTTTTTCTAATAAACTTACTCTTTAAAAAAAAAAAAAAGATACAAATGACAAAGAAGAGTTCAAATTGATCCTTAAACTTTGGCTTCATTTACTCCACTATCCATTTAAACCTAAAGAGATTATCAGAAATAAACCTCACATTGAATCTTTATTGGAACAATGACTGTCTTTTGTAATTCTCCCCTACTGTCCTTCAAAAAATCAAATGGAAAAGACTACAGAGTTGTTCATGAACTCAGGACAATCAGAAATGTGATCCTTAGACTCCCAGTAGCTCTTACTCAAACACATCCCAATCCTCCATTCCTTCAAGTAATCTAACAACACAGTTCCCACCAGAAGCCTATGCTCATCTTGCTAAAACAAACCCTCCCAGTTTGTATTTGGTGCCACTTTTCACCACTCACTTGATGAACCCACTATACTATGCAATGCAATTCTTGTTACTTCTAATCAACATTCAATACTTCTGTCAACCACGTGCCCTCTTAAGAAATCTTTTTTGATTCTCTTTGAGTATCACTTCAAATCTGTTCAAAATTCCATACTGAAACATTATTCCCTTTCCAGATGAAGAACTGCTTGAATAACTCAAATTAATTAGCTTCAATCTATGATAACCATTTTGTCAACTGATTTAATATTATTTGTGAAAGGACATCTTAAAATGACAAAGGCATTCATGTAGGACATGCGGATGCCCACTGAACATACGGGCACTGACAAAGGTTCACTGCTTAATGCAACAGGGGTTACAACTCCCACCTTCCTGTCATATAAGCAAGAAATCCATTTCAGAAAGGAGTACAAGAGAAATTGTAACATCCTTCTCTTAAAACAGAAATGCCACTATTTATCTTATCCCTGAAGTTTCAAGTACCTTTCTTTTTTCTAGCCTAAAGTGTTGCCATTAGCACTAAAAACCATGCAATCAAACCCTCAGAGCTCACATGTACTTTCTTCCTATGAAATCATAACAATATACCCAACACAAATGAAATACAACTCCCCCGAAATCTGGAGTTTCGTACTCTTACATGCAATCTAACTACTATCAGAGACTAATCTGACTTATGCAGTCTTACATCCAATATAAAAGGGACCTTCCCTGGTGTTACGGTGATGGGGAATACATGGGGATTACAATTGATGTCAAGTATATGTAAATTTTAAAAAATTATAAATTTAAAAAAATAAAGGACCTTCCTCTCTAGAAAAAGAACCTCACCTAATAGGACCACTTCAGATCCTGCTGCCAACAGCTACAATAGTCAAACTTCAAGCTATTGATGCATGGGTTTAATGTTTCAGAGAAAAAAGCTACCAATCCAGGTCAGTAGATTTCCACACCCCTGTGTGATCTTTAAACTGAGTCTGATTAAAAGGCCACCAGAGGCAGATGATTCCAAAAAACACCACACTTTACCCCAGAATCACAGATCAAGTTGATGGCTACTGATATTGATAGCTTCTATACAAAACACTGGAACAAAACAGAATAATTTGCTCTTATTTGCTCAATTTAATTGTTAAGTATTCTTCTGGTCATTTACTTCAAATGCCAAATGATAATTGTTTTCTCTGCCACAAAGAGACTGGGCTTAACAATGTTTAGTTCCTGGTACAGTTAAAATAAATGTTTACAGGTAGCCTTGTGCACTGGCAGCTAAATTACAAGTAATCTCAAGACAGGCACATGTACACTTTCAGGACACATACACAGTCTACTTCTAGTCAGTCAACTGCTTAGCTGACCAACAAATCCATGTCACCAGCCTATCAACAATGAGTGATTTTGTTTCCTAATATACAACAATGATATCTTACAGTTTTAGGCTTTAAAACCTACTCTATTACTCCTTCCTTAAAGGTTATCCCCCAGAGCCTACCTCAGCTCTTGTACCCTTGGTAGTAAAATTCTTCAATGAGTGTTCAACTTTTGGTATCTAGTAGTCTTTATTTTTCTCTTTAGTAACTGTTACTACAGTTCTCCCCACTATTAAACTGCAATTTATCTTTCCCTCTCACCCTCTTTAAAGCATCACCAGTTCACGTCATCAAGTATGAGTTAATCTTTACCCATCATCCATATCATTCCACAGGATACTTTCTAAAATAAAACTCAGACTATCACTTGTTAAAACCCCTCAGTAGTTTGCCAAAATACCTCAGCATACACACAGTAATTTATGATTTGATCCTTGAATACCATCTCCAACCCAATTGTTCCTTAAAGCCTTTATCCACTATACTCCTTCAATACAGACTTGCCTTCTTCCTACTCCGTAGCTTAACCCTACCAATCTTTAGAAACTGAGCACAATCATTTCCCAGTAGAAAGTGATCCTTAATGCCTACTCAGACCTCCACTGATCTGGCCAAGTTAGGGCTTTCTTCCATTATCTTGTGGTTCTGTTTTTTTCTCTACCATAGTACAAACATATCTTGAAATATCACACTTTAAGCTACCTTAAAAACAAAGTTAAATGATGTCTTAAACTCTTCTCCTACCACCATGCCTGCTATGTGTCAAGTATCCAGTATTCTTTCATTAAATGAATGATGCTTTCAGTAAGTTGGACTGTCACTAGTGGTCTAGAGGTCTCTTTCCATTTTTTCCAGCTTTATTAAGATATAATTAACATAAAATATTGTGTAACTTTAAGGTGTACATGATAATTTGACATACATATATTATTACATATATTATGACATACATACATACATATATATATACACACACAAAATAATTACCACAATAAAGTTAGTTAACTGAGATCCATTTCTTAAAGATGGGGGTAAGGGGTGGGGTGGGGAGGGAAACTTTGGTTATATAGAAAGTAGAAAAATTGTATCTCTTAGACATCATTTTCTTTTAATAAAAACTACCCTTTTAGTTCCAACAATCATATGAGGTGACCATGATTTTACTGATGAAACTTAGAAACAGAGTTTCAAAAGTACTGTGAGAAAATGATTTAAAATTCACATTTTTCTCATTTCTACTTCCTCATACTCTTTCTACATTTTGCTGCTTACCTATGGGTAAAATCTAGAGAGAAAATTGCACTCCTCATCTCCCATGGCAAATTCATCCACCACCACCACCACCACCACCCCACACACACACAGTTATAAATTGTAAAGAGTATCTGAGGCAATTATTGCACTGGAATTTACAATCAGACATAGGTAAATCACCAGTTTGTAAAGAGGAAAAATTCCCAGAGGAACCAACTGTTGTCCTGGAAAAGAATCTTGAAGACTATGAATGATGTTCTAGGTCAGAATCTTCTACAACATTGTTGTAGAAATAAAGGTTGGAAAGAATAACTGGTAGTTGGTTGTAAGAAAAGAGGATAAGATGAAAAGCACGTATATAAAAATTTTTTAAAGATTTATTTATGCATACAAGAACTAGGGTACAGGCCAGAGTTGTGGGGGTGAAGAGGATTCACCAGAATCAGAGTGGAGTGCAGAACAGACAGACTGACTGAAGTACACTGCTGAGGGAAGCAGTGGATGAGGCTGGAGAGGTCTGCCACGCCAGGTGGGTCAACTCCCTGGGTGGGGATCAAACTCACACTGCAGATGCTTCACAGTGCATTGCTTAACCCCTTGCGCAACCAGGGAGGCCCGTAAATAATTTTTAAAACAACATAAGTAGGGCCTCCCTGGTGGCCCAGGGTTGTTAAAGTCTCAACACTATCAAGCTATCTCCAACTACTGCGACATGAGTTTGATCCCCAGCCAGGGAGCTGACCCACATGTCAAAGTGGACCTCTTCTGCCTTACCCACTGCTCCCCTCAGCTGTGTATTTCAGTAGATCTGCCTGTTCTGCTCCCCATACTGTCTCTGGTGAATTCACTAACCCCCCATACCTCTGGCCTACACCCTAGTTCTTCTATACATAAATAAATATAAATCTAAAAAAAAAGAAAGAAAGAAAACTGCCTATCAAGAAAAAGTTAAAAGAGATAAAATTTTGAAAACCTAGGTAGGTCCTGGTAAAGAAAGAAAAGGCTCAGGCTCTGATAAAGATGTTTTGACAACTTAAAAAGACAATAACCTTGGGCCTCCCTGGTGGCGCAGTGGGTTAAGCAACGCACTATGAAGCAAACCAAGCAAACCGCAGCCACTGCAGCACTAGTTCGATCCCTGCTGCCGGCCAGGGCGGGGACCCACATGGTGCAGCAGACCTCTCCTGCTGTGCCCACTGCTCCCCTCAGCAGTGTGCTTCCGTTGATCTGCCTGTTCTGCTCTCAGCTCTCTGTGGTGAATCCTCTCACCCCCCCACACCTCTGGCCTATACCCCAGTGCTTGTATGCATAAATAAATAAATCTTTAAAAAAAAAAAAAAGACAATAACCTTAAGTGTTATTAGGTTTAGATTAATAACCTGGATCACAAAGGGGTTAGTGATTTAGTTGGAGGGAATATTTAATACTTTAAACAAGTGTCAGGCTGAGAGACATGAAATTACTTGTATTTCAATTTTATAGTTTGAACTCAGAAAAGCTCTCATAATATGGAAATTAGCCTATAAACCAGACCTCAGAGAACAGAGTGGTGAAAGGAAACAATAAGTGACAGGAAAAATTAGTCACTTGAGGTGACTGGTGGGAACTATCATCTTCTTTTCCCTCCAGATAGTGAAGTAGAAATGTTACAGGGCAACCCTAATATAAAATGGGTTTGCCTGACTGGGTCTTCACCTGCGCCCTCGAACGACACTTATAATGCCCCAACTGCAGGCACACACAACAAAGGTTAATAAAGGGTTTTATTGGGCCTCCCTGGTGGCGCAGTGGGTTAAGCAACGCACTGTGAAGCAGACTGCAGCCACTGCAGCACGAGTTCGATACCTGCTGCCAGCCAGGGAGGGGACCCACATGGCGCAGCAGGCCTCTCCTGCCATGCCCGCTGCTCCCCTCAGCAGTGTACTTCCGTTGATCTGCCTGTTCTGCTCCCCGCTCTCTGTGGTGAATCCTCTCACCCCCTAACACCTCTGGCCTGTACCCCAGTGCTTGTATGCATAAATAAATAAATCTTTAAAAAATAAAGGGCTTTATTTACAAGGGAAGGAGAAATAGTGTAGTGAATAACACAAGGGGAAGAGAGGGATACAGATCTGTAATTATCCTACCAGTTCCTTGGAGCTGGAACCCAACAGTGCGCTGAGAGCTGACTCCCAAGGAAAAAAGGACCCCCCAAGGCCCACATGTCTGCTTTTATATTCAGCCTGGCTGCTCAACTCCACCCTCAGGTTCCAGTGATCCACTCTTTGATAATGACCTTATGGGATTTGTAGTCCTTGGATCTTGTAGGTCTGGAATGGGGGTCGGAAGTCCATAACCTATTTGTATAATCCATTCAGGAGGGTCTTTCCCCCTAACAATTCCCCCCTTTCACTTTTTGTCATCATTTATATGGTGATGAAGGTCAAACATGTGGATGCTGGAGTGCAGCCTTAGAGGATGATTTTTAGGGTTGTAATCCTTAAATCTTGTAAATCTGGAATGGGGGGTCAAAGTCCATAACCTATTTGTATAATCCATTCAGGAGGGTCTTTCCCCCTAACAGAAATATAAAGTTAATGCAGGTTAAGTAGTTAGGAAAGAGCCTAGAATGGCTGTTTCTTTAATTTTTGTCAGAGGCTTCCAAAGTCTTCATTGCTTTTAGTCAATCAATTGGAAATGTCTAAAAATATACAATCTCACTCAAATTCAGCGCCACCAAAGAAAGGGAGTCAGTTACTCTGCAAGCATGCAAGGAGCTTATCTGCCAAAACACAAGAAATTAGTTCCTGCTACCACACCCAAACCGGTGCAACAAGTTAGATGTAAGCAGCAAGGCAGGAAAGCCATCTATTAACAACTGTCAGACTATTTAAAGGTGCCAAAGTAACCTAATCAGAGGAGAGAAAACAAATGACGTCCCCCCTAACTTGAAACAATTTAGCCCCAGCAAGTTCTTTAAACAGTCCTTAAAAATTTTAAGAATAATCTAGTTTACCTCTCACTAGCTGAGCCAATAATGGTAGGAGTTTTTTTACAAGTTCCTTGAAAGCTCTGGCTAAAGGCTTTCTTGACTGACTGAAGAGGATTTAAAACATGCGCCTCACTCCCCCAAGCCTTCCAACCCAGCATTACTTTCACCTTTACTCAACTAACACTCCTATATCCTTGTAAAGGAACTACTACTGGTCAATGGTAGTGTTAGGGGGAAAGGTGGTCCTAAATGGATTATGAGTGTATGAACTCCAACCCCCACTCCAAACCATCAGTGTTCCAGAAAAAGGTGGTCCTAAATGGATTATGGGTGTGTGAACTCCAACCCCCACTCCAAACCATCAGTGTTCCAGAACCACAAATCCGATAAGATGATTATCGAAGAGTAGATTACTGGGACCTGAAGGTGGAGTTAAGCAGCCAAGCTGGCTATAAAACCGAGGTGAGCCTTGAACACACTCTCTCTTACAGAGGAGCCAGACCCCCTTCCTTCAGAGCCATTCATTCAACTCGGAGCCAACTCTCAACGCGCCATTACTTAAATCTAGTAAAATATTTGTGAATTTATATCCTTTTCTTTTTCCTTTAGTGTTATTACTATTTTATTCCCCTTTCATAAAATAAAACGTGCTAATAACTTTTGCCACGTGTACCTGGAGTTAAAACTTTTAAGTCTTCTAAGCGCACGGGTGAAAAACCCAGTGTGGAAAACCCATTTTGTATTAAAGTTGCCCTATAACAGTAGAAGGAAGGTAAGACACATAATCTCCATTAGTTTTATCATCTACACTCCACTAGCCTCACCAAAAGCAGTTTTGGAAGAAAATTTAACAAATATTAGATTTGCACATAGACATAAATCAGTGTTGACTACTGTTTTCCAAGTTACACTTGAAAAGAAGAAACACAGGAGTTAAAAGTAAATGGGCATCAATATTCGAAAATCAATAAATGTAATCCACCACATCAACAAAAAGAAAAAAAACCACCACATGACTATATCAATAGATGCTGAGAAAGCTTTCTACAAAGTTCAGTATCCATTTATGATGAAAGCCCTTGGAATTCTTGGGATAGAAGGACCATATCTTAACATAATAAAGGCCATATATGACAAGCCCATAGCCAATATCATTCTCAATGGTGAAAAGCTA
>JAGFMF010012271.1:4247285-4263247 GCA_019455555.1 Galemys pyrenaicus
AACTATGGACAACTGATCTTTGACAAAGGAGCAAAGAATTTGCAATGGGACAAAGACAGCTTATTCAATAAATGGTGCTGGCAAAACTGGTCCACCATACGCAAAAAAATTAAATTGGACCACTATCTCACAGTACACTATCCCACTGTACAAAAGTCAACTCAAAATGGATAAAAGACCTACATGTAAAACCCAAAACTGTAAAATATATAGAGGAAAACATAGGTAAAACGCTGCAAGACATACATCTCAACACCGCTTTCAAGGGGGCATTCCCCAAAGCAATAAAAATAAGAGAGAAGATAAACAGATGGGAAGATAAAAAGCTTCTGTATAGCAAAGGAAACATTAAATAAAACAAAAAGAAACCCCACTGAATGGGAAAAAATCTTTGCGCTACACACAATGGACAAGGGTCTGATCACAAAGATACACAAAGAACTCATAAGACTCAAGAAAAATAAAGTAAAAAACCCAATCAAAAAATGGGCAGAGGGCCTCCCTGGTGGCGCAGTGGGTTGAGAAATGCACTGTGAAGCAAATCGCAGCCACTGCAGCACGAGTTCGATCCCTGCTGCCAGCCAGGGAGGGGACCCACATGGCGCGGCAGACCTCCCCTGCTGTGCCCGCTGCTCCCCTCAGCAGTGTACTTCCGTTGATCTGCCTGTTCTGCTCCCCGTTCTCTGTGGTGAATCCTCTCACCACCCCCCCACACCTCTGGCCTGTATCCCAGTGCTTGTATGCATAAATAAATAAATCTTTAAAAAAAAAAAATGGGCAGAAAAACTTAAAAGACACTTCTCCAAAGAGGACATACACATGGCCAACAGGCACATGAGAAAAAGCTCAGCATCCCTTATAATCAGGGAAATGCAAATTAAGACCACAATAAGGTATCACCTTACACCGGTAAGGATGGCACACATCAAAAAAACCAACAACAACAAATGCTGGAGAGGATGTAGAGAAAAAGGATCCCCAGTACACTGCTGGTGGGAATGCAAGCTAATCCAACCATTATGGAAGGCCATATGGACGTTCCTCAGTCTACTAGAAACGGAACTACCATATGATCTGGCAATCCCACTCCTAGAAATCTACCCAAAGGACACAAAAACACCGATCCAAAAGAGCACCTGTACTCCTATGTTTATAGCAGCACTATTTGTAATTGGTAAGACCTGGAAACAACCCAAATGCCCAAAAGTAGATGACTGGATCAAGAAGATGTGGTGAATATATGCAATGGAATAATATTCAGCAATCAAAAATGACAAACTAAGGCCATTTATAGAAACATGGATGGAACTAGAAAGAATTATACTCAGTGAAACAGGTCAGAAGGCAAGAGAAAAATATCAGATGGCTTCACCATTAGGAGGAATATGAAAGAGCAACAAGTACAACAAAAAAAGAAGCTCAAGGAAATGGGCAATTACAACCAAAAGCAAACAAAAAACTCAACAAGACCAAAAGGTCAAAGATAAACCAAAAAGACCATGGGTGGGGGAGGGGGAAAAGAGGAGGGCAAATGAGGGAATGAGGGCAGAAAGAGCACGAGTGACTGAGGTGATGGTGCATGGGTGGAATGGTGGTGGGAACTCCCTGGGTAATACAAATGATGTCAAATATAATTAAATAAATAAATTAATATATAAACAAAAATATGTGGAACATATACAATGGAATACTATTCAGCAATCAAAAAAGATAAACGAGTCATTTGTAGAAACATGGATGGAGCTAGAAGGGATTATGCTCAGTGAAATAAGTCAGAAGGCAAAAGAAAAATATTGGATGGTTTCACTTCTAGGAGTAATATAAGGGAACTAAATAAGGGACCAATGAAAAGAATTAACAATAAAAAAAAATCAACACAAACAAAAAGACAAGGACAAATCAGAACACTTTGGTGGGGGGGGGGGAATAGGATGAGGGCAGAAAGAGCATAAGGGACTGAGGTGATGGTGCACTGGTGAAAAGGTAATGGAAAATCCATGGGGACCACAATTGATGTCAAATATATATAAATAAAGGAAAAACATAAATAAATTCTTAAAGTGAAAAAGGGTACTGGATGGGTACAGTTCCAGAGCCTGAACAGAAAATTAACTGGCCTTGACAAATGAGGAACACGTCTTCAAACACCAGCCCAAGTCCTATGACCTATTCTTTCAGGAACAGAAAAAATGCACTTAATCAACAATGCTCTAATGAAAATTTCAAATGAAGAAATGTGAAAAGATCTTAATTCGTGCTTGCCCTCATTTACACCGCCCAATAAAAGGTGCAAAAAGTATCTACACAACAATAATACTCACTCAGTGTTTACTACTTCACAAGCACTATGCTAAAGACTTACATGGATCAGTTCATTAAATTCTCTGGATTAGGGCCTCCCTGGTGGCGAGTAGGTTGAGCTCCACACTGTGAAGCATCTGCTGCACAGCAGAATGAGTTACTTCCCTGGCCAGGGAGGGGACCCACATGGCACAGCAGACCTCTCCTGCCTCGCCCTTTGCTCCCCTCTGCAGTGTATTTCAGTCTATCTGCCTGTTCTGCTCCCCACTCTGTCTCTGGTGAATTCTCTCACCCCTTGCCTCTGACCTGTACCCCAGCATATGCATAACCCAGTATACATAAAAATCTTTTAAAAAATAAAAAATAACTGACCAGATCCTAACAAACTCCTAACAGCAACCCTCCCATGAAGTCTGTCTTCTAAACTAAATGAATCTCCAACTGACTTACACTCAGGCAGCTGCTGAAAGACATGCAGAAAAGAAAACAAGCTTCTCTTAATTCAAAACATTCACTCAGTCTATCTGACCTATAAAACCTGGTTCTAAAGGAAGTTTCAAATGCTTTGGTCTTTTTTCTTTTCAGCTGCAGAGAAAAATGAGACAAAAAAGGAAGTGCTGAGGGAAGAAGGTGGGGGGAACCTGTTCAAAGGTTTCCAACTTCTACCAAGAGACCTAAACTATTTAGGAAGACAGTATAGTACAGAACACAGACATTACAGTAAAACACATCTGTGTTCCAATCCCATCTCCCCCCACACTTACTACTTTAGACAAGTTATTCAACCTCTTTGAGAACAGGGTTTTCTGATGATGGTATGATGTAAGTATTTGTACTCATTTACTTAATAGGATTACCCTGATAGTTAAATGAAATGGTTGAGGTAAAGAATTCCTTAATAATTAGCTAATAGAGATATGTTATTCATTATAATAAAAGGTAGATTCATCAGATACTGACTGGGAGTTGATCAAGATCCTTTGAAATCTCTTTTCTCCATAAAGAGAAAGTAAAATATAAAAACAGAAGCAGAGGGAAGAAACTCCCTTTTTACTGACACCTCCATGGCACATAGGTGCAATGTTTGTATCAGCTAACAATAGATAAAATACAGTTATCTACATAAACCCTGTAGCATATTTTTATCATTCAACATCGGAGTAACTATTAAATGTGTCATTCACCATACTGCAAACCCAAATTCCGGGACCGAACTAGCTACACTGGCTTGTTGTTCACACATGTGAACATCTCATAACTTCAATTAATTACAGGCATCAAAAGTATCAGTAAAATTCTGGTCCTTACAATTCTGAGTCTTCAATAAAATGCTCAAAACACCAAATACTAAACTCAGAGGTAATGAATAATCATCGGTAACTTCCGAGAGAAGTGTGAAGAATTTTATACTCTCCATAGAAATATACCAAAAGCACAGAAAATGGGAACAAAACACTTTGGCTGATGAAAAGTGTTCACTCAAAAAGAAACACAATGTAAAAGAACAAAAAAGCCTGTAACAAAAACACTTCAAGTATAAATAAATGTTTGGAGAGCTACAAAACCTAAGAACAGAAAGAAAGAGCGAATAGGAGGAAAGACTCAAACAGGAGAAAGAAAAAGTAGAAAAAAATATATGGAAAAGAAACCAAAAAAGATAAAACTGCTGCAGAAATGAAAAATAGGGCCTCCCTAGTGGTGCAATGGGTTGAGCAACACACTATTAAGCAAACAGCAGCCACTGCAAAATGAGTTCGATTCCTGCCACCGGTCAGGGAGGGGACCCACATGGTGCAGCAGACCTCTCCTGCCTTGCCCGCCCGCTGCTCCCCTCAGCAGTATGCTTCAGTCAATCTGCCTGTTCTGCTCCCCACTCTGTTCCTAGTGAATCCTCTCACCTCCTGTGACTCTGGCCTGTACCCAGCTGTTGTATGCATAAATAATTTTTTTAAAAAAAGAAATGAAAAATAAATTACAAGATGTCCATGGGATAACAAAATCAAGTGAAAATCTAACAGCATTTACTGAAGAAAGGCAGGAAAACAATCAAAAGAATTAAAATGAGGTAAAGGAAAAGTAAAAAGTCACCAGAGAGAAAATGTTTGAAATAGAAGGGAAACAAGACCCTAGCAACACTGAACAGCCAGTTGGTGTTTTGAACCTAATGGCGCTAGCCATTCTCAGGGCCAAAGAATGCCACCTGCCCCTACCCAACTGGGCCATGCTGTTGATTGGTTGCCACCCACCCCCAAGTCCACTGACATCAATCTGAACTCCTAGAAGTCAAGGGTACAGTGATTCTGGGTTATGCTGGTAGCACTCTGCACCTGGCCACTTGGTACAGTCCAGCCAGCCGGTACCATCAAACAAGATAAGCAGTGCATCCAGAGCGCCTCCCAACAAATTACACTGCCAGGCACCCATTGTAGATGGTAAAGCTTCCCACCCTACCTCTTAACCCACTGGACTGAGGATGAAGGGAGAAGGAGGACTGCCATGAAGACTTTAAAAGCCTGAGCAGCAGTATATCACTCTTGATGGATCTGTCAGCTTGACCTTCAGTCTTTAAATTCTGATCTGCAGCTCCCCTTCCCCTTCGCAGGCATTCCTTCTGACTGCCAACTGGCTGCTTCCACAAGTCTGGTCCTTGGGCTCTTGCTTCTGTTAAGTGGGCTTTACCTTCTTCCTCCATGTGTGCACCACCTCCAGGCTCTAGTTGGAGGGTCCACACCATCTTCTACATGCTGCCAGGCTCCCTTTTGCTCTCCCAGTCTCTGCTCAGCAGACAGCCATCTGTCTTGCAGGTAAGGCTTTTAGCTTGGACTGTGCAACACAGGCACTATTTGAGGTAGGACACACTGTACTGGCAACTGCAGGCCTATCATAGCCCTCACTCTGCCTCTCAGTTCTCCCTTTTCTCACTCCCTGTTATTGTTGTTTGTCTCCATGTATCTGTTTTTTTTTTTTAAAGATTTATTTATTTATGCATACAAGCACTGGGGTACAGGCCAGAGGTGTGGGGGTGAGAGGATTCACCACAGAGAGTGGGGAGCAGAACAGGCAGATCAACGGAAGTACACTGCTGAGGGGAGCAGCGGGCACAGCAGGAGAGGTTGCCGCGCCATGTGGGTCCCCTCCCCGGCCGGCAGCAGGGATCGAACTCATGCTGTAGTGGCTGCGGTTTGCTTCACAGTGTGTTGCTCAACCCACTGCGCCACCAGGGAGGCCCTCCATGTATCTGTTTTTGAGGCATGTCCTCCAGTCATCAGCATGCCAACATGCCCTAAGCACCACCAACTGGGTCTCTTCTCTTTTCTCCCCACAACTGTTTGGTTTCAGATCTACATTAGAGTGAAACAAACAGCACTTTGAAATTAAGTTCCTAAGGATGGGAGATGTAGATAATCAAGTATACCATGTATCAGGAAAACCACCAAAGGCCTATTGTAGAAGAAAATAGTATTTTAGTCAGGGATTAAAGTGACTTCTGAAAGTTCTTTTCAATTATAAGACTAAATGGTAAGATCTTAAGTAAGCATGTAAAAGAGAAAAAATTTTAATTAAATCTCAAAAAAAAAAATACTGTAAATCAAATGCACAGAAGAAATAGAGAAAATTTATATACTGAACATGAATAGTGGTTTCTTCTAGGAATGAGAGTGAAATTAGTTAAGAAGAATCATACACTTTTTATTCTATATACTAATATAACTGAAATATTTACAGTGAGTAGGTAGACTTGTAATACTTGTAAAAAATCAGAAATAAAACACAACTTTCTGGATTTTTTAATAATTTCAAATTTTGCATCATAAAGAATATATTTTCAGGTTTTAAAAACAATAAGAGCTAAGAATTTTTATTCTAAATTCAAAATTTTTCTTTGTTCTTTGACTGATTTTAAAGCCTCTGAATTGAAATAAACTGCCAATTCCACTTCAGAAGCAGACTACATGCAAATTTGTTTCATATTAATATGTTTGTTATAAAACCAGAGAGGCACACAATTTAAGGAATATTTATCACAATTCTTACATATTTATGTTATTTTACTTATGTTCAAATCTCTAAGACAATTAGCATAATATTACAACATGGAAGGTAGTAATCATTCTGTATTTTTAAGAAAAAGAAATTACTAGGCAAAAATAAACACAATACACAGTATTATTAAACTCATTTACCACTATTAAATTCAATCGCCATATATAAATATCAAACACAAATATATAGATCCCCTCCCAAAAATAAAAGATATTAACTACATTAAGAGGAAACTATATAGGCCATATTATAAAAACAAGGTTTGTCATAAAACCACTATCCAATCAAGTTCAAACTTCAAATAGGAAAAAAAAATATTTTTATCAGAATAATTTCTATAAAACACAACTATTTCGGGCCTCCCGGGTGGCGCAGTGGGTTAGGCAACGCACTATGAAGCAAACCGCAACCACTGCAGCATGAGTTCGATCTCGGCCTCCAGCCAGCAGAGTGACACACATGGCACGGCAGACCTCTCCTGCTGTGCCCGCTGCTCCCCTCAGCAGTGTACTTCCGTTGATCTGCCTGTTCTGCTCCCCGCTCTCTGTGGTGAATCCTCTCACCCCCACACACACCTCTGGCCTGTACCCCAGTGCTTGTATGCATAAATAAATAAATCTTTTTTTAAAAAAAAGTGTATAGTCTATTTGGAAAGCTATGACTAAGAAATATAAAACAGCTACCATAAAAGTAATACCTAACAATTAATGCTAAACTACCAAAACATTTATAGTCATCACAACGGGTGATTCAAAACAGAAAAGTTCAACTAACAGAACAAATATTTATCAAGCACACAAGTATATGAAGGCTCTGTGTGTGGAAAATAAACACTGTAACTAAGTTATATCATCCAGCAGGGCAGTTAAGACAAACAAGCACAACAAAAAGTGCAAAGTGACAGTACCCTGAGTACAAGGACAAAGTTCTGAGATTTCAGAGGAAAGGACTTTGCAAACTATCCTCTAAATTATTTGAAAAAGCTTACAAGGAACATATACTTTTTTTTTATTATTGCTTCTCTCAAGGAACATATACTTTTAACTAGACTCTAAGGGTGAGTGGCTTTTTAATCAGTAGAGGTGAAATTACAGAAAAGAACTCATGAGAAACATAAAAAATTTAAAAGTGGAAGAGGCAAGATACATGAGTGTGAAAAGTTCTCTAAACCTGGGCTAAAAAAGGAGGGCAGGGAGAAAGATAAGGCTTATAAGATAGACAAGGTTAATTTTTGGAATGGTTTGAATGATAGGCTTAAGTCTGGATATTATTCTGTCAACAACTGGGAGACATTAAAAGACTGACGTAACCAAAATGAAGCTCTGGGTGAGATTAATCTGCTAGCACTGTCTACAGTGGGCTGCTTGACAAAGCATTCAAAGCAGAAGCCATGTGTTAACTACAGCAACAATCTCAGTCTAATGTAATAAGACTGGAATGAATGAGAATACAAGAGGAAAGAATGGGTCAAAAAGATTTCAAAGGAGAAACGTAAGACCTGCCACTGAGTTGGGGAAAATGGGGAATTAATTATAAATCTAAAATTACTTAGATATGCTGTTAGCTCCTAACTACCTCCTGGATAAAATCCGGACTCCTTAGTTTATCATTTAAGAATCTGTACAATTCGACCTAAGATATTAATTTCTCTCCATACCACTACCCCACCACACACACAAACACATGCAACTTGACACTTTATATACTTGGCTTTTTTGCTCATGCTTCTCTCTCTACTTGTATGTTAAAACAGTGTGAGTACAGATGGTGGATTTGTATAGACCACTGGAATTTTACTAAGCCTGAGACCCCACAACATAAGAGAATCCCAAAAAGAAAAAACAGGATAAAAGTTACTAAGAGAAGGGGGAATACATAGTCAGGCAAAAAACATCAACACCCTCTACTTCACCAGTTTATAGAGTAGGTGAAATCAATAACTAATTGGAGCTGGGCACCCCCAATGAGAAACTAGAAACCAGGTGAGAAATGAATCTTTTCACTATATATTATTTTGTACATGCTAAATTTGCAGGTGTAATAATTCAATGCTAGTCAATGTTTTTGAACTTTCTAAAATCATGCAAAAAAGACAAAATCTGTATAATAGTTTATTCAAGTCACCGCAAATCAATCACAATCAGAACAAATTCCCAAGACTTGTTTTCCATAATTCAAATCAAATAACAGTATCTCAAAGACAACTCTGATCTTCCCCCTCCCGACTGTGTAAAAAAGTTAAAAACTTTAAATACAGAAAAAAGGCTGAGAAATTCCTTGATTGTTTAGCAATAAGTATCTATTTTTAAACTTAGAAAAACTAAAAAAAAAAAAACTTTTTAAATATCCCTAATGAAGTACATTTCTGGACCAGCAATATCTATGTGTAAAAAGACTGCGAATGGCATAAAAATATCCCTTTAAAACCCAACTAAATGTGTCCTCAAGTCAGCTTTCCCGTAACCAGACGCCAAAATGCCTACAGCCATTGAAATACCACCCAGCATAAGAAATGGAAGAGGGGAGAAGTCCATCTAGAAAATGAACTCCCTTAGGGCCTCCCTGGTGGCGCAGTGGGTTAAGCAATGCACTATGAAGCAAATCGCAGCCACTGAAGCACGAGTTCGATCCCTGCCTCCGGCCAGGGAGGGGACCCACATGGTGCAGCAGACCTCTCCTGCTGTGCCCGCTGCTCCCCTCAGCAGTGTACTTCCGTTGATCTGCCTATTCTGCTCCCCCCTCTGTCTGTGGTGAATCCTCTCACCCCCCACACCTCTGGCCTGTACCCCAGTACTTATATGCATAAATAAATAAATCTGGTTTGCTTCATAGTGCATTGCTTAACCCACTGCGCCACCAGGGAGGCCCCAATAAATAAGTCTTTAAAAAAAAAAAATTAAAAGAAAATGAACTCCCTTAAAATATCCATGGACTTTCATTCTTTTATTCTAACCTTATTGTAAGAACCACTAACTCTGGCGCTATTTTTTCACATCCCTCAAATCTTCTCTCTTTGTTCATACTGCAAATTCCCTGAAAGCAAGATCATGTACACTTATTTTGACTTTGGGCTTCATTTTTACAGACCTTTAGTCAATCTTGATATTTTCTTGTGCAGAAATATCCCCATCTGCTGGCAAGAGGTAAAACTACAAATTATTTTAGAAAGGTTGGCAAGCTACGGTGAAAAGTACTAAATCATTAAAACTTGGACCCAAACAGTTCCCACACCATCATAATTCTGCAAAATCCTGAGTCATTCCAAATATTCCTCAAATTTTCTACTTCTTATCAAAAAATAAAAGGATATTTGTGTATCTAAATGATGGCTTTAATACTTAAAAAATTCCAATACAGGCCTTCCTGGTGGCACAAGGGGTTAAGTCTCAGCACTATGAAACTATCCACAGCCACTGCAGCAACCAGCCATGGAGCTGACCCACAAAGCACAGCACACCTCTTCTGTCTCGCCTGCTGCTCCCCTCATCAGTGTATTTCAGTCTGCTCCCCACTCTGCCTTTGGTGAATTCTCTCATACCCCACACCTCTGGCCTACACCCCAGTTCTTGTATGCATAAATAAATCTATTTTAAAATTGTAAATAGTAGTTAATTTAACTATATGAATTCTTGATAATACATTGGTACCCTTATATGTACAAGACACATTTCTATTTTATAAGGCAAGATATCATTTAAATCAACACCTATACTAATCATTATTAATGTTGTACCTGTGTCTATACAACACAGTTTATTATATTATGATTTAACTACTTAAAACAGTCTTGGTCAAATATGATTAGAATACAGAACACTAACATAATACTTGATAGCTTGGATAGTAGCTTTCATATCTATTATTTTGCTTTTTGTTCAGCAGAATCCTAAAATAAGTAACACTGTCATTTTAGCATGCATTTACAAATAAAGGCACAGGTACTACGAAGTGAGTGATGTGTTTAAAGGCACAAAGCTTATCAATGACATTAGGATCTGAATGAACCATGATTTTCTGCCTCCGAGTTCTATACCCTTTCTACAACATCCTAGCTACCTCCCGTGAAATTGTCAAGTATATTTTATTTTTTTAAAGATTTATTTATTTATGCATACAAGCACTGGGATACAGGCCAGAGGTGTGGGGTGGGGTGAGAGGATTCACCACAGAGAGCTGGGAGCAGAACAGGCAGATCAACGGAAGTACACTGCTGAGGGGAGCAGCAGGCACAGAAGGAGAGGCCTGCTGCACCATGTGGGTCCCCTCCCTGGCCGGCAGCAGGGATCAAACTCCTGCTGCAGTGGCTGCTGTTTGCTTCAGAGTGCATTGCTTAACCCACTGTGCCACCAAGTAGGCCTCTGTCAAGTATATTTTAAACAGTAAATAAAATCCACAATATGGATATCTGATTTAATGACTCCCAGAATGCACCTTGGTCAAATAAAAATCTGCTTGGATTTTAATAAAATCAGGCCTCCTTGGTGGTGCAGTGGGTTAAGCAGCACACTATGAAACAAATCACAGCCACTGCAGCACAAATTCAATCCCTGCCACCGGCCAGGGAGGGGACCCACATGGCACAACAGACCACTCCTGCTGTGCCCGCTGCTCCCCTCAGCAGTGTGTTTCAGTCAGTCTGCCTGTTCTATTCCCCACTCTGTCTCTGGTGAATCCTCTCACCCCCGCACCTCTGGCCTGTACCCCAGTTCTTGTATGCATAAATAAATAAATCTTAAAAAAAAGATTTTAATAAAATCAAGTTTCTTCCTTTTGTCTTATACAAGAAAACATGTTCATAACATAAATTATACAAGTTTTATATATATGGGTATGTATGTGCATGTGGGTGTGTTTATATATATAGATACAGATAGATATACATATAACCACAGTCCAAACCACTACATCATTTTTTCATCTACTGTCATATTTCAAAAATGTTTATTCTTATATCTCACTTTTTCCAAAAATTGAGGGCTAACAGCTGGTAAACAAACTTTTTAAAAATCATGTTTGCTGCAATTCACTTTCATCAGTAAGAAATTATTTTATTTTAATTAAATCCATAATAGAATTTAAGATTTATTTATGCATACAAGAACTGGAGTACAGGCCAGAGGTGAGGGGCAAGGGAGTTGGTGAGAAGAGTCACCAGAGACAGACTGGAGAACAGAACAGGCAGACTGACTAAAATACATGGCTGAGGGGAGCAGCAGGCAAGACAAGAAAGGTCTGCTGCACCATGCAGGTAACCTCCCTGGCCAGGGATCAAACTCATACAGTGCTGTGCTTAACCCCTTGCACTACCAGAGAGGCCCCCCATAACAAAATTTTTAAAAGAAAAAAAAAATAAAGCCCAACAAGAGTTCTGGGCCTCCCTGGTGGTGCAAGGCGTTAAGTCTCAGCACTATCAAGCTATCCCCAGCCACTATAGCATGAGTTCAATACCTGACCAGGGAGGCGACACACATGGCACAGCAGACATCTCCTGTCTTACCCGCTGCTCCCCTCAGCAGTGTATTTCAGTCTATCTGCCTGTTCTGCTCCCCACTCTGTCTCTGGTGAAATCCTCTCATCCTCCCCCAAACTGGCCTACACCCCAGTTCTTGTATGCATGAATAAACAAATCTTAAAAAAAAAGAAAAGGTTCATAATCTGTCCATTCATGGTACTATATAAAAATTATCAATGAAAAATTTTATCCTAAATCACAATATAATCCTAAATTTAAAATTACACATATTAAGCTATTCTTATCAAAATGTTTACAAAAAGCTCTTTATCAAAGTTTGAAACCAAAAGGCTTATGTTGAAGCTAGAGTAAGCAAGAAAGTGTGACCTATAAAGGATAAACTTATAAAGATAGAAATGCTGAGAAAGTGAACAGAATAGAGTCCAGAAATACAATTACATTCTATATTGTCAACTGATGTTCAGCCAAGATAGCAAGAAAACCAACGGAAGAAATATAAATATTTTAACAAATAGTCCTTGGAAAATCAATATCCATAAGGAAAAAAAGAAAACCTTAACCCTTACCTCTCATATTAAAAATCTTAAAAGAATCAGAGATCTAAATACAAGAGCTAATATTATAAATACTTCAAAAGAAAATATAGGAGGAAATCACTTTAGATTATATATTACAAAAAAGACTCAGGATATAAAAAGCATGAACCATAAATAAAAAGTGAGCAACAGCACATAATCAAAATTCAAAACTCTACTCTGAGGGGGCAAGGACACACAGACTAGAAGAAAAAACTGCAGAACACCTGTCTGTAAAGGACTGATGTACAGAATACATGATTTTTCAAACTCATTAAGAAAACAACCTAATTTTAAAATGAGCAAAAGATTTGAACAGATACTCGCCAAAACCACACAGAAGACAAGTCCATGAAAAAATGCTGAACAATATAGGTCATATTAAGGAAATGTAAAGCTACACAGAAATAATTCCATCACCAATCAGAATGGCTCAAATCAAAGACTGACAATAACAAGTATTGAAGTGCTGGCTAGGATGGGGAGCAACTGGCCTCTCATACACTGCTGGTAGATATAGAAACTGGTAAAACTTTGAAAAAACAGATTTTTTTTTAAAATTAAACACATATCTACCATGTGACCCAACAATCCTAATCATTTACCCAAGAGAAATAAAAACATCTTTCCAAAGAGATGTGAACACCCATGTTCACAGTAGCTTTACTCACATCTATGGATATTTATGAATGGGTAAACAAAATGAGGTATATGTGGACAATGTAATATCTATCAGGAGCTAAAAGAAACAACTGATCTTAAAATCACTCTACTTAAAATCATACTGTATGATTCCATTTTCATAAAATTATAGAAAAAGCAAAACCATAGTGACAGATGCTGGCCAAGAACTAAGGATGGGAAAAAGAAGCTGCCTATGAAGAGACATGAGGAAACTTTTTGGGAAGAAAGAAATGCCCTTTGTTCAAATCACCTATGTAGAAATTCCTACCCAAAATGAATCACCAAGATTTATTTTAAAATTTATTTTATGTCTGTTGTCAATTTTCAGTAAGAAACTAAGCCATACTGCCAAACTCAACATATATTTTGATACTTAATATCATATAAAAGTAATCAATGCCTTCAGAACTTATTCTGTAACAAACATAAAAATTCCCACTTTGAATGATACATTAGTGAAAAAAATTTTCAAGAAAACTGATATTTTAAATGTTAGAGGTCAACTGTAAAAAATTTCAAATACTGACATCTAGAAAATAAACACCAAGTATCAATACCATGCCTATTAATATTTATACTTAATTAGAACAAACTGCTCTGATCAAGCAAAAACCATGACAGCATTCCAAAATATAAGTGATAATTAAAATTTTAAAATACAGTGAAAAACCACAAATAAGTGAATAGGAATGAAAGTAAAACATACACAATATTATTAAATGATCCTGAGCAATAACAAAAGTTTAAACAGTGTACAAATACAGTGGCCTCCTAAGAAGGAAAACTAAATACACTTCAATGCCTCTTTTTCCCCAAGTAATGCAATTGTAACTACAACCCCAATTAAACTTCTTTTTAAATCTAACACATTTAATATTCAAGTAGAAGAGCAAAAACCTAAATTGGTCCCAAAAAGCCCTTTTGCTGGTAAAACGAGGGCATTAAACTAAATTACAAAGCGACAATAATGAAAACTGTATGCCACAGAACAAGAGATACTCTAACGCTATATAATTAGTCTAACATAATTAAAAAAGTAATCACACTACTATGGAAAGGAAGAACTGGCTAGTAAATGATAACTAAACAACAATTTGGGGATGAATGACTCCTTAAACCATTTTTTTAAAACTAAAATACAATGTACTTAAATATTAACTTAGTCTCCTGAGGAAAAAGGCATAAGCATAACAGAAAACACACACACACACACACACACACACAAATGGGACAGATTTGACTATTAAAATAATAAATTTCTACATGGCCAAAATTTAAAAAACAAAAAACAGACCATGGAAAGTTTGTAGCAGATATGACAATAAATTAATACCTTTTTAATCTTCAGTCATATCAGTAAGATCCTAACAGATAACTAGGACAAGGTCAAAGAAGTCAAGAGATAGGAAAATAATTCTACTTCACAAATAAATGTTTAAATACTATATGCCAGGGCCTCCCTGGTGGCTCAGTGGGTTAAGCAATGCACTATGATGCAAACCGCAGCCACTGAAGCACAAGTTCGACCCCTGCCACTGGCCAGGGAGGGGACCCACATGGCGTGGCAGACCTCTCCTGCCTCGCCCGCTGCTGCCCTCAGCAGTGTGTTTCAGTCCATCTGCCTGTTCTGCTTCCCGCTCTGTCTGGTGAATCCTCTCACCTCCTGTGACTCTGGCCTGTACCCAGCTCTTGTGTGCATAATAAATAAATCTTAAAAAATAAATAATAAATACTACATGCCATAAATTAGTAAAAAAAAAAAAATGAGCCAATGCTTGTAACATATAGTAAAAGGAACACTTATCTGTTCCCTGCTGCTCTAAATAGGCATGATTCTTTCAGGAAGAACTTTAAAAAGATTTACACCCTTTAACTCACCAGCATGCTTACAATGGAATTATCCTATGAAAATAATCCTTAAAGAAAAAATTAAAGTTATCCATATAGATGCTTGCAGCAATTACCTACAATAACAAAATTTTATAAATAAATTAAGTTAACATAAAAAAAAATATGAATGATGGTATCCTCTTAAATGGTTATCCTAAAATCATTATTCTCACTACGCCTTCCTAATGCCTGTCCCCTTTCTTATCTCCCCAAGAATGTTTCTAAACAACAAATGGTTCAAAGCAGTAATCTGTCCACGACTTCCACTGCCTTGGGGAAAAAAAAAGAAATAAATGGCAATAACCATGAAGAACATATACAGAACTATTTACATGTCTCTAGCATTCACTCACTAAAGTGCTAAAAAGCTCTTAATCCATACCAAAACAAGGATTCTGCCTTTGTGGAGATTACAGCATAAACAACAAAGGTCCTTTAGTGAGTCAGGTCTAATACTACAAGTCTCAGTCAGAGAGAAAAGGTCAACTCAGGTCAAGGAAAGTTCTTGGGATAGGGTAATCCTTGAATTGAGCCTTAAAGGATGAACAATAATATAAAAGAGTAAGGGAAATTCCAAAAAATGGAATAGATTTATTTTATTTTTCCACACAAATTCTTAAAAATTCGTAAATAGAGAACCTGGGTTCTGACATGTATTTGACCTCCCCAAGTCCCAGTTTTTTCTATCACTTAGAGCCATTATGAGAACTAAAAATGATAGTAATACAAGGTGGGGCATTTAAAAAGTAGTCAATACATTTCAATCACACAGAATTGTATCATAATGCTGTTCAAAACAGTGTATTTCCAGGGTCCAGCATTCTTAGACCAGAAAATGTAAGAGAAAACAAAAACAAAGGCAAGTAAAAAAAAAACCAGTAAGAAAAGAGCTAAACACTGGTGGGAATGCAAGATGGTCCAACCATTATGGAAAGCAGTATGGCGGTTCCTCAATCTACTAAGAATGGAACTTCCATAGGATCCAGCAATCCCAC
>JAGFMF010012271.1:4263551-4302407 GCA_019455555.1 Galemys pyrenaicus
GTGATGGTGCACTGGTGAGATGGTGATGGGGAATACATGGGGATTACAATTAATGGCAAGTATATGTAAATTTTAAAATATTTTAATTAAAAAAAAAATAAAACTATGGGCACCAACTTGAGACTTACATATAAGGATTTCAAACTTGTTTTGCTAATGTAATGTCATTCAAGAATTCATTGAAACTCTCAAGGTAAGCTGCAGTGAATGTTTGTTTTGAAAATGACAATAAAGAATTTTTTATGTAGAAAAAAAAAAAAGAGCTAAACAACCTATCGCCACAGGGTCAAATAGTTCTCTCTACAAACCATAATGACATCCTCATGCTACACATTACAACAGTAAAATAATTTATATTCATAATGATACTGAAACATAAATAAAACACTGAGTGATTAAGCATGTTCTCTCTGAAACGAGTTGGACATATTACACATTCATCAAAGTGACTAAAACAAAACTCTTGTTTAAGTATGACCCTTCACTTACTTTGACAACTGAGTTACATGCTAAATTATAGTCAAAATAAATGATGTGTTAGTATGTTGTGACAGTTGCAGTTCAACCAAGAGGGAAAAAGTAGAAGCCATGATTCAAACACAAACTCACACACTTACTGACCAATGAAAAAATGACATGAAGCACCTAGGCAGGCTCAACTGCCTATCTGACTAGAAGAGATTACTTAAGAGAAAAGGAAAAAGCTAAGTCACATTGGTTTCCTCAGAAGACAAGAAAATAAAATTAATTGGGAACACTGAAATCACTAACACCTCTAGAGTAAGTCACTATGATACACAGACACATTCCTACTTAAGAAGGCTTGGATCAATAAAATATGCAGTAAAACATAACTAAGGTACCAGCATATGTAGTGAAACTTTTGAAGTTAATTTTCTTTAAGCTACAGACAAGGTTAACATCATTACTGCCAAGGGTTTTATAAATTAGTAACATAAGGAACAGTATACAAAATTTTTAAATTACAAAAAGGTGTGCAATAAATGTTCCTGAGAAGTAATCTGTGATTCCTCCATTACAAAGACTTTCAAATACTACAAATAATACTAAACTGTTTTTCTAGTCTTTAATTTTCAAAAACAATGATATAAACTTTTTTACTATAGTCAAATATAAAGAATATTTTCTACCTAAACCATTTTAAGAAAAGCCTAAGTCAGATATTCATAAGTATAATGTATATAAATTTTCATTTTATAATCAATTTGTTCTAGAAATATAAGGTGAAGTCAATAGCTTTACCATACTGGTCATCTTAATGATCACATATTAATGTGTCATGAAGAATAATGGAAGTAGCTTAATGGGCCAAATCAGATTTTAATCACCAATGGTCTGAGGAATCTTAAATTAGCCCTGCCTTCTTAGCATCAACAAATACCAAACAGTTACACTAGGTGATTGTAGTCTGACAAATCTTATGTAGGAAAGTCTAATATCTGTTGTGCCAGAGATCTCATGGCTCAAATATTTCTTCTCCTTCAAAGCGTACATGTGTGTCACCATGCAAAAACTGTTTACACCTTTCAGTAAAGATTTAATTGAAAAACTACAGTTTGCAAAGTACCTTGGTTTCAAAGGCACTCAATAAAACTGAAAACACTAGCATGGTATTAACTTAAAGTAAAGCAGAGCAATATTAAAGCATCTTACAAGCCAAGTGTATTGTAAACCAAACAAAAATTCACTGTGGCATGTGGCATCTGCCTTTATTTAGTCGTTTGTCCTCTATTATGGAACCCGGATCTAAATGAACTGTTAAACACTTAGTCTAAAGGTATGCCAAACATTTCTTAAGGTCTCAACAAAGAATCAACTTTTTTTTTTTTTTTAAACAAAACGAAGCCTAGGTTAAATATTTTATTTGGCTTCTCAAGATGGGCTGAAAAGTTGGGCACCAGCTCCAGACCAATTCCTGGACGCACATCAAACACAGTCCTGTCATTTATCCAGTCAGTCAAAACAATCTTTTCCATCTAACCCTTTAATGTTTATGTCCTTAAAAGCTGCTAATTGAATCCAGCCATTGAAATCTATTTGTTAAAATTCTATACCACCTAATTTGTAAATTAAGAAAAATGTTAACTTCCCTGGCTAAACAGTAAAGAATCCACTATATGTACCAAAAGGGAGAGTGCAACGATTTTAATATTAATAGCTTTCTCTTAGAATATGACAGAGATAAATTCCCAATGGTTTTAAGAAATTGAGAGCACCTCAAACTGTTTTCACAATTAAGCAGACACAGTGTAAAGTTCCTCAGAAAAATATCTAAGTGCAAAATCACTCTGTAAATTTACTTCATTGTTCCCTCTTCCCACCCCCCCAAAATAAATGTAATATTTTCTCTTGAATTTTTATAATGTATTATATGCAGCAAGGAACCCACAAATAAACACTTTAAGAGATACTGAGTCACACTAAAAACCTCAGTCATTTTATCTGCAGAAAATCAAAATCCCTGTTTTCACCCTCATTTTCTCATTGTATATAACATAAAAGAAAGTAAATGACCAAGAGCCTCTTTCTGATGCTTTATGCACACCTGGAGTCACAGGTTCTTTCTATAATTACTGACACAGGACTAACTCCAGAGAGGAAGAACAGCAGATAAACTCTAAAGCAACAAACCTTTATAAAGGTTTCCACTGATTCTTAAGAAAGTAAAGAAACTGGATGGGGGGGGGGGGGGATACTGGGAGAGACATGCCCCAATCCAGGTTTTCCAGTAAGAATCACTCAATGATTCTTTGCAGCTTTCCCTAAGGAAGATAAAACTGTCATGAAAGTAATATATTTTTAAAAATTGCAGCCAATACCCAGCCAGGCTAAATTCTCAAACACCAAATTCACTGCAAGTTTTTTCTCAAAGTCTAGCCAGTGGACTGGGATTTGACACACAAGCACAGAGTTGCAAAATCAATCCATATAAATCTCAAAGCCTAGGGTAAGCTAACATAATTAGTTTGTTCGTACACGAGTATATATACACACACACACACACAGAGCCTCTGGGGAAACCATCCTCACCACACATCCAAATATCAACGCTTATAATTTACTAATAATGATAGTGAAACTAGGATAGCTACAATGATTCCAATCACGCTTTTCAAACTAAAAATAATTTTCCCTTAAAATGGGATAACACGACCATGTAAGAATACCAAAAATGGCACTGTAGGCAAAAAGTACCTGTAAGCTTAAAGATTCAATGCACCTGGAATCAACACTTAGGAAAAGACGTCTTCTATGTAGCAGGCCCTCCTGACATTCTTTTCCATTCAGAAAAGGGAAGGAAAGGAGGGTGTGGGGAGAGAGAGAAACTTCGCTTCAAAGTTTGTTTGAGCGCACAATTGCAAATGAACCCCCACAAATGAGTTTTTAAAGCAGGTCAAAAGTTAAAAGTGAGACAGAAGTTCTGCGGCCTACAAGGACCAACCCAAAACAAGCTACCCTACAATCAAACACTTCCAAAACACAGTGTACAATGAGCCGGAGTCGTGGGATCAGGCAGACACACCGGAAAAGTCAACCTCAGTCTCCTCCCTCCCAGAGACGTGAGTTTCAGGTGTATGGCACCGGCCGCCGCGGCTGGCGGCAGAGAATGAAGGTTTTGCACGCGGGCATAAGTGGGCGAACAAGTTAACAACCCAGGAACACACACGCCCTCCCGTTAAGCGCTCCATCTTTAAGGAGTGTTTACTGCGTGCAGTCAGCAACCGGATTCAATAATCCCCGCCACAGGAGCTCCTCATCCCCGCCACTACCCTACCTGGGCAGCGGCCCAGGGGCTGCTCCCCTAGCCCCGGGACAGTCGTGCTCCTCATCCGAGCCTTCTGACCTCAAGTCCGCCCGGAATTCCAGCCGAGGTACCCTCCCCGCAACAAAAGACCCCCTAGTCATCCAGACTGTTCAAAGAATCTTCCAACAAGGGCGAGTGTTTCTGCCATTACCCTCCCTGCTCTAGGCCTTCCTCCGTCCCCGACCCCCGACTCACCATTGATCACGACCCTGGCCCTTCCCAAGGCCACAGCCAACTCCCGCCGGCTCGCCCACCCCGCAGCAGCCCCGACCCGGCTCCCGCCGCCCGCCCGCCCCCCTCACCTGTCAGGCGCAGCTTGACTGGCCCGTTCCTCCGGCCTCCGGGGTTAGACATGTCCCCGGCGGCGGGGGCGGCGGCGGGGCTCCGGCCGCGGCGCGGGGCCCGGGGCCGGCGGGCGGCGGGCGGGGCGGGGACGACGGCGAGGGGCGGTGGAGTCACCACTGCGGCCGGGGCTGGGGCCCGAGCAGCCGGCGCCGCGGCCGCCGTGGCCGGAGGGTCCCGGATGTGCCGAGCGTCGTCGCCATGAGCCGCGGAGGGAGCGGGACGCCGAGCTCCCCCCTCCTCCCACTTCTCCTTCCTCGGCCCGGGCCGCACAACAAAGCGGCAGCCGCGGCCGGCCGCGCCGCCTCCGCCCGCGCCCCGCCGCCTCCACGCAGCCGCCTCTGCCTTTCCCTCCGCTCGGCTCGGCGCGGCCCAGGCACCGACGGGGCTGGCCGGCTGAGACGGGCGGTGCTCGGCGGCGCCGGAGCAGGGCTCGGGGACCGGCCGCTTCCTCTTCCACCCGCCCTCTTATCTGAGGGAGCCGGGTCCTGGGGCCGCCGCCGCCACTCGTCTGCTCGGGACGGGGGGGTGGATGGGGAAGAGGCGGGAGGCGGGGCCGGACCGGCGGGGCGGGGCCGAGGCGGCGGGGCGGGGCCGAAGTGGCGGGGCGGGGCGGGGTCAGGGCGGGAGCGCGCGGAGTGCGGGGCCGGGGTGGCGCCAGGCCCAGACTCAGCCTGGGCTGCGGTGATCCGCGGCTTGGTGAGCTGCAGCTGGGGTCCCACGCAGAACTTGAGGAGAGAGCAAGTAAAGGAACAAAGTAGCGGCGCGGGCGCCTTTGGCACCCGGAGCGGCTGGAAAGCTTTTGTCGATGCAGCGCAGACTGCATTTATTAGACGCCCACTGTGTGCACCTACTCTGGGAGGCAGGGGTGAGCAATGTTAGAAAACCAGTCCCCTGTCCTCCGAGAATTTAGCGTCTTTCGGGCGAGGGAAGATACACTATTTTTATATCCAGAGTTCCAACAAATACCCAGGGGTGTTTTGCTCCTGGTATCGTAGTTGCCAACCTCCACCCAGGACTCACCTGGTGAACTAGATCAGGTTACCTGCCTGCTTGAGCTCTTTTTTCAGCTATAAAGCAAGGGTAGCAGGATGGTAATCATGCCTTAAAGGACAGTTAACAAGATGAACCTTAGAGAGCAATGTGTGAAAAGCTTTTCATACAGTGCTGTATTTCGTTATCTCAGGAGGAAAAATAAAATATGAAATAAAAATTAGTGTACCTTACTCTTTGACCCTGTGACTGCACTCCTAGGAATTTATTCTTGCAAATAGTAATACAGAAGATGTTCTTTACAAAAGAATATAAATATAAAACGTGAATGAGCGAACAGCCTAATGTTGAATTATATCAACGGCATGGATTTTTATGCAACCATTTTTAATGGCAATTATGAAGATCATATAATATGAAAGAGTTTACACATAATCAAAGTTTAAAACTAGAATAAAATAAAAAGTGTGGTATGCAAAAGTATCTAACACAATGAAACTAAGGATAACAGTGAGTGGGATTTTTTTGTGTGCTGTATATTACTTAAGGCTGTTCTAACAGTAGTGCAGTTTTAAATGTTTAATAAAGTCTAATATATTTTAATTCATCCATGATATCACTTCATTCTCCAGATGAAATAACCTCCAAGAGCACCTTCTCAGTCTGGATACAGCTCTACAAATAAAGTGACCCAAAAATTATATTATGTTCAGAAAATAATGCCAGAAATTCACTCAACAAATTCTGAGTGCTACTGTGTACAAAGCAGTAAACAAGGTCCTTTAGAAATGCTTCTTTGTGTCACGGAAGATCTAATCAATTTGAAAAATAGCTGCTGTCACAATTTAAGACACTGGATGGAGAATGGCAATAAAACATAACAAAGTGATATATTCATCCACACTGTTCCTAACCACCCACTAACATAATTTGTAGCTGTGCATTAGTTAATAGAAATTGGGGTTCAGAACATAAGCAGAACGCTAGCGAAACTGCCTGTTGTGAAGTTAGAGCAATACATTCAAATGTGTGACTGGACAGACAAAGGTATACATGTGTAATATGTAGAGGCGGGACTGTTATTTAGGCTTGCCTGTAAGTTTAAATCCCATTGTTTAAAAATGAAAAATTCAGGTAAGAATAAAACTTAAACCCATTCATGCTGTTAAGGAGAGCTGAAATGTAACTAGGTTAAATTTCAGCATTAAATGCATAACTTTACTTTATCTTGGCAACATTTTAAGGTATATTTTTGAGGAAAAAAAAAAGGGAGGAATAACTATTCTGAGGGAACTCACCCTTTTTTTCTCCCTAGAAATCCACATCTAGTGTAAATTGTACCTAATTGGTATAGGAATTGCAGAAAATCTTTTCAAAGCCTATTTCCCTGATGGCTTCTAATATGCTCTCTGTAGAATTGTGTACTTTTTATCAAACCATTGTTTTAGGACTCTATCTCAAATATGGTAAGGTCACCTACCTCATATCAGCAACATTTTTCCATACATGCTTCTTAATGGAATATTCCAATGAAAATGCTGTGACAACAATTCATTAGATAGCATTCTGAGCCAAAGTTCTCAGCATTTTCATTAATTTACTAATCATTTAAAGTTGTGCTCTTTATGGTGGCATCTTAAACCAAAGGTGAAAATCTACACATGGTTATAAGAATATTTAACACCTTTTGTTTAAAATGTGTTTCTGTTTTCCAAGGCTAATGTTAAATTTGATGTGACTTTGCAAGAAAATGTTTATCATCTGTAGTTGGTATTTTTCTTCTGCTCCAGCTATTAATATATATATATATATAATTTTTTTTTTTACATAGGAGAGTTGTCTCCAGTAATAAAAAAAATCCATCTAAGGTAAGGTTATGTTAATAATGGTACTCCTGTGAAGCTATTTTTGTCATTTAAATTTCAAATTTAATACAGTTTATGCACCCTGGGAAAAAAGCAAGCATCAGACATTCGGCAGTTAATAGCACTGCTTAAATTCAACTTTCTTTATTATGTACAATGTGATTAGTTTAAATAATTTAATTTCATATTAGGTCTAGCTTCCTCCAAATCAGCTAAAGCAGCCAGGCACAGCCACCATGGACTTCCTATTACTGTCACCCTGACCTTCCTCCCCCATCACCACTCATTTTCTCTCTGCCTCTGCAGAGAGGACCTCAAAGTTGGGTTCACTAAAAGCCCTTCTGTGCATCCCTATCCTCACAGGGTTTAGGAATCCGTCACATTCCAAGCTATTCTCTGGGACCATCTACCCACATCCCCCCCTCCCCCGCTCCCCCCCTCCTCCAGCAAACCGGGTCTGCAGAAATGGAAGCTGAGCTCCCATCCTGGACCTGTGTCTTTCCAGGTCTAGACAGCCCCCTGCTGCTGGCTTCAGCTCTAGCTCATTCCACTTGCTTCTCAGCCTCTGCTTGGTGTAGTAAAATGGCAGTCCCTATCCACACCCTCTTCTCAGAAAATCAGCGTTCATCTCTTGCTCTAACACAGTGTTTAAACTCCAACCCCAGAGATACTGATTCAATGGGTTAGGTTCAGGTCAATGAATTTGCATTCCAAATGCTACTGATGGGGAGAACCCTCTTTGAGAACCACTGTCTTATACCAAGGATGGGACTGCATAACCACAGTTATTCTTGGCGAATGTGACCTCAGCTGACAGCCAAAAGTGGATATGACTGACCACTAGGCCCATCAAGGTTTCTCACCTGAGAACAGGAAATGGGAACATTGACTGGGAGGCTGAATTAGGGATGGGCAGCTGAGTGGAGAGGTCCTAGAATTAGCAACTAGAATTGTACCTTTTGAGGTTCAAGATGGCCAATTAATAAGAGGCTATGCATCTGTAGAAAGAGACCAACAGAGGGGACTTCCCTGATGGCACAAGGGGTTAAGTCTCAGCACCATGAAGCTATCTGCAGCCACTGCAGCATGAGTTTGATCCCCAGCCAGAGAACTGACCCACATGGCACAGCAGACATCTCCTGTCTCACCCCCTCAGCAGTGTATTTCAGTTGATCCACCTGTTCTGCTCCCCACTCTGTCTCTGGTGAATCCTCTCACCTGCCTATACCCCAACTCTTATATGCATAAATAAATAAATCTTTAAAAAATAGTATTAAAGTTAATTTCCTCATATCTTTTTACTTTTAAAAAAATACGACTATTAGAAAATTTTAAATTACAATTGTGACTTGCATTATGGTTCCATTCAACAGAGGTGATCAAAGGGTGATGACGACCCCACCCATCTACCTCCAGAATTTGCCACCAGCTAGATTCTGCACTGGTGGGCTATGAGCCCTGCCCAGCACCAGATGTTCCCTGCATCACTCTTCAGATTATTTCTTACCCACTCAGCTCTCAAACCAATTTCCATAGCTGGGTCAGCTCAACAACCATGTCACCCTCATGAGAATGGGGAAATATGGTGCCAGGACACTATACCTGTCCCTCCCCCACCTACCTGGTTTTAACTTAAATTGGCTATCATACTTTGTGCCTTTGATTTAAGATTAGACAAATCATGTACAACAGATTGATTTGTCCAGTAGAGACATGAACACAGTGACAACTCCTATGGGTTGAATTGTCCCCCAAATATGTTGAAGTCCTAACGTCCACCTACCTACCCCCAATACCTGTGAATGTGAGCTTCTTTGGAAATAGGGCCTTAACGGATGGAATCAAGTTAAGATGAGGACATTCGGGTGGGTCCTACTTCAAAATGACTGGTATCCTTATCAGAAGAAGAGAAGATCACGTGAAGACAAAAACACACAGGAGGAATGTCATGTGAGGACAGAGTCAGCATTTGGGGCAACGCAGCTGCAAGCCAAGGAGAGCCAAGGATTGCTGGCCACTGCCAGCAGCTCTGAAGAGCAAGGCAGGATTCCTCCCCCGGTGTCAGAGGGAGCATCGCCTTGCCAACACCTTGAGTTTGGACTTCTAACCTGCAGAACTGTGCAAGAAAAATTTCTCTTGTTTCAGCCACCCAGCTTGTGATACTTTGTAACAGGAACTTTAGGAATAAACACAACATCTAAGTTCCTTCCACAACCAGTTATATTATATACAGGTAAACAGGCACACTGCATAGCTACTTTTTATTTACCACAGCATTTAGCATACTGTGATTTTTTAAAAAAAGCAAATGCTGTAAATGTAGGCCATTTCTATATCCCCATTTTCAAAAGTCTTAAGTAAACAGACTGGCCTATTATATTGTGAATTGCGAGTTAAAAAAGAATGTAATTTGAAGAGATTGCATATTTTCCAAAGCCAATTTGATGATTTAAGCATGGAAGTATTACAATGAAATGTTTGAAAGTTATCTGTGCATGGTTTGCTGTAAGCTGATAGCGTGAAGCAACACATCTTTTCAGGATGAGGTAGCAGTCCCAGCCCCAGGGGAAAGGGAGCGGACGCATCATTCAACTACAACTACTTTGGACAACTGAGCAACATGACAAACTCAGAAAAAAGTCATATCCAATCATCTTCAAATAAAAACTGTAGTAGCTACAACACAATTCTCTAAGGGCAAGAAGGGAGGAGATGTGGAAATATTTGTATGATGCAGTCTTTATGGGTAATGCAGAGAATATGGGCCAGAATGAGATCAACATGGCTCATTAACCAATGGGTCAATGTCAACCATTGTTTAAAAACCTTCAGTGACAGCTTATTGCATTTAGAATCTAATCTAAACAATTGTGACATGAAGGGATATTGGTGCATAAAAAATAAATCTTCAGAAAGCGAAGACAAAAACATATCAGGGATGGTCCCAATTTCAATTTTGAAATAAATGCATATTCATTTATTCAAAATGATATTGACTAAGCAGATACTAACTGCACACCACTGCTCTTAGAACTCATAATCTAGTAGAGGAAGACATTTGATGAGACAAAAAGCCAAAACCATAAAAATATAAAGAGTTAAATCTATTACTCTCTGGAGTACATTTTCTTTTTCTACATTTATTTATTTATGCATACAAGAGCTGGGGTGTAGGCCAGAGGTGCAGAGGTGTGGAGGGTGAGACGATTCACCAGAGACAGTGGGGAGCAGAGCAGGCAGATCTACTGAAACACACTGCTGAGGGGAGCAGCAGGCAAAACAGGAGAGGTCTGCCACGCCTTGTGGGTCAGCAACCTGGCCAAGGACTGACTTCCTGCTGCAGTGGCTGTAGATAGCTTGATAGTGCTGCGACTTAACCCTTTGTGCCACCAGGGAAGCCACTCTTGGGGGTACATTTTCAATGCTTGGGTCAAGTCACAATGATTCTTGAAAATCTTAATGAAAATCCTGGGACAAAGTTTGTCCTTCCTACATGGACTGGAAACTTTTTTCTGTAAAGAGGCAGAGAGTAAGTACTTTTGCCTTCATAAAGCATAAGATCTCCACTATAACTACTCAACTCTGGAGTTGTAATAGAGAAGCAGTAATGGATAAGTGAGTGTAGCTGTGTTCTAATAAAACTTTATTTACAAAAGCAAGCAATGGGCTAGATTTGGCCCATCAGCCATAGTGCCAACCCCTAGTCTAGATCTAGAGTCATTAGAAGTAAAAACAGGGCCTCCCTGGTGGCGCAGTGGGTTAAGCAACACACTATGAAGCAAACCGCAGCCACTGCAGCATGAGATAGATCCCCACTGCCGGCCAGGGAGGGGACCCACATGGCGTAGCAGACCTCTCCTGCCTTTCCCACTGCTGCCCTCAGCAGTGTACTTCTGTTGATCTGCCTGTTCTGCTCCCTGCTCCATCTGTGGTGAATCCTCTCACCCCCCACACCTCTGGCCTGTACCCCAGTACTTGTATGCATAAATAAATAAATCTTTAAAAAAAAAAAAGAAGTAAAAACAGAAGTACCATCCCTGGAGTGTCAATATGCTCTAGTAAAATGTTTTTCCATTTTACTGTGACATCTGAAACCATTTAATGGTTGAGAAAAAAAAAACAAAAAACAAATGCAGCTATAACAAGAGCTAATATTTATTAAGGGCTACTATGTACTAGATGCTGTGCTAATGGATTTATCTTTTTTTTTAAGATTTATTCATTTATGTATACAAGAACTGGTGTGTAGGCCAGAGGTGTGGGGGTGGGGGGGGTGAGAAATTCATCAGAGACAGAGTGGGAAACAGAACAGGCAGATTGACTGAAATACACTGCTGAGGGCGGCAGTGGGCAAGGCAGGAGAAGTCTGCTGCACCATGTGGGTCACCTCCCTGGTTGGGGATCAAACTCATGCTGCAGTGACTGTGGATAGCTTCACAGTGCTGCACCTCAACCCCTTGCACTATCAAGCTATCACCAGCCACTATAGCATGAGTTCAATACCTGACCAGGGAGGCGACACACATGGCACAGCAGACTTCTCCTTCCTCCCCGCTGCTCCCCTCAGCAGAGTATATCAGTCAATCTGCCTGTTCTGTTCCCCACTCTGTCTCTGGTGAATCCTCTCATCCCCCACCCTCTGCACCTCTGGTCTGTACCCCAGTTCTTGTATGCATAAAAAAATAAATCTTAAAAAAAAAAAGCAGCTCTAAGATAGCTCCATGGTTGGAGTTTCAGTGGTTTAGTGATATGTTCAAGGACCCAGGTTCTTTCCATCTCATGTCTCTGCCTTCCTTGGGGCTTTAGCTTTGCCTTCAAGCAACATCTGCCATGAACACAATATGGCCACTATAGTCGCAGGCCTTTCGTGCAGAACAAGCAATCTTCAAAGAAGAAAGGGATGATCATCTCTTCTTCTGTCTTCTTAGGAGGGTAGAAATCTTTCCTAGATACCCTTTGATACCAGCATATTACCCATCATGTCTCATTGGTCAGAATTTGCCCATAAACTAAGAATGGCAAGGGGAAGAAAATTTCCAAGATCCATTGAGACTAATCGAGAATCACCAACTGATCAAAGTTATGTAGAGAATCCAGAGAACAATGTAGAGGATGCATAGATATACAGGCTGGGGATGTACAAAGAATTGAATGAAAATCAGGGTTATATTAGATAATCCAACCAGAATACTGGATAAACAACCACAAGCGATATTGTTATATGACATTATTTTCCATATCGTACAGGTAAGAAAATAAAATTCAAAGAGAGGAGAACGGCTTCCCTACAGTTACAACAAATAAGTGGAAGAGAATAAATTCAGGCTGTTCAGGTCTATAACTAAAGTGTGCAAGACCTCATTCACTGAACTAAAGTACTGCGGTAGGGCTGTTAGAGAAAAGCAGGAGAGCTCCAAAGTTTGCTCAAAATCAAGTAAATTGAGCCAGTTATTAAACCAAGTAGGGACTAGACCTCCCTAGCAGGGTGTACTATTTAACTTTGGTAGTATAGCAAACAACCCCATAATTCAGTATGTAAAACCACAATAATTTATTTAGCTCCCAATTACATGGGTCAGCAATTTGAACTGGGCTTCTGGTCTTAGACTCACTTATGCAACTTTGGTCACCTGCCAGTTAGCTGGCACATCAAGGAGGGACTGACTGATCTAATATGGCCTCAGGTGGGATGACTTGCCTTTGCTCCACGTGGTCTCTCATCCTCCAGCAGACGAGCCTGAATTTGTTCACATGGAGGCTGGGCAGAGTGCCAAGGATAGTGGACCCTTGGAAGGCCTCCTGAGTCCTCTCTAGGATCTAGAAATAGTTGATTTTTGATTAGAGACTTAGCTGAAGTGACTTTTGTTCCTCATTTCTCATAAAAATTGATGCTATAACACTTTCATGCAATAACATTGCCTCATTCCCATGTTTTTAGGCCAGGGAGTATGCAATAGGTTAGCTTTGGCCAACCTCACCTAGCCTCCCAGAAAACAAGGACTCAACCAGAGCTGACAGATGATGATAAGTAGTGGAACATGATTTAGTACAGAGTTAGAATGAATTGGGTCAGCTAGAATCCATGGGTTGAGACTGGAATAAAGATTCATGAAGAGAGAATCTGAAAACCAAATATTAAACCCAAAGACAAAATTATACCTGATTTTTATCCCTTGTAAAACATAGTATGGTAATCAAAAGACCAGAACCATATATTCTACTATCTTGCTAAAGTAAATATAAGCTATACATTCATTCAACAAATATTATGCCAAACCCTGTCAAATTTGAAATGAAAGAAATTCTTACTAATTTTGAAGTTGCTGTCTTTAAAAATATCCTCCAGAAACTATATGTACCTTGGATGAAGAGGTGTGAATTTGTACCTCTGAATCATATACAGTGTTATAAACCACTGTCAACTCATTTTTAAAGACAAACAAAGAAAACAGCTTAAAAAGAAGAAAGAAAAATATCTTTCAGAATGACTTGTGTAATCTGTATAGGGGCTAACAGGATTTCTTCTCAATATCAGAATTTTTAAAAATTATTTTATTTCTTTATGAATACAAGAACTGGGGTATAGGTCAGAGATGTGGGGGGTGGTGAGAGTGTTCACCAGAGACAGAGTGAGGATCAGAACAGGCAGATCTGCTGAGATACACTGCTGAGAGGAGCAGCGGGCGAGACAGGAGAGGTCTGCTGTGCCCTGTGGGTCAGCTCCGTGGTCTGGGGATTAGGCTCATGCTGCAGTGGCTTGTGTTAGCTTCACAGTGCTGAGACTTTAACCCCTGTACCCTAGTATCAGAGTTTTTTATCTGCAAAATGATAAGTATATGGTCTAATCCACCTGAATATACTGATATGTCTTTTTTATAAATTCATTCACTGCTATCACAAGCAGTTTAAATCTGTGACTGTATGCAGGCATTTAAAACATCCTGTGATTCATTTCTAAGCTGAGAGAGTGAGCACAGTAAGTTCTATTTCATCTGATGAATCCATTCAGAAATTTAGAGTCTCTAGGTATGAACTTACACAGCATGAAGCATGACCCACAGCATTTCTGAAAGTGGAATTTGGCTCATGTGAATTCTTTTTTTTTTTTTTTTTCATGTGAATTCTTATAAGAAAGGAAGGATTTCAGGGCCTCCCTGGTGGCGCAGTGGGTTAAGCAATGCACTGTGAAGCAGGCCGCGGCCACTGCAGCATGAGTTCGATCCCTTCCGCCGGCCAGGGAGGGGACCCACATGGTGTGGCAGACCTCTCCTGCCGTGCCCGCTGCTCCCCTCAGCAGTGTACTTCTGTTGATCTGCCTGTTCTGCTCCCTGCTCTCTGTGGTGAATCCTCTCACCCCCTACACCTCTGGCCTGTACCCCAGTGCTTGTATGCATAAATAAATAAATCTTAAAAAAAAAAAAAAAAAAGAAAGGAAGGATTTCCAAAGCAAGCAACTTTCTCTAAATACAAGTGGGATAATATTCTTACAGAGTAAACCCTTACAGTGTGAAAACACACAGGGTAAGTTTGCTAAATGTTCTCTAAAATCATTTTGCATAGAATCAAAGCCATAAGAAGGGATAGAGCCAGGGAGGACAGTAAGTGAGGATTCCTCTCCTTCATAGTTATGCGGGAGATGCTAGAGAACTGGGAGTAAACCAGGCTGAAATCTGCCTACTGGTGACAGAGGGCCTGAAATGGGAAGGCACTGTTGGCGTGCGTTAGCTCAGATTTTATTGGCTTGAGAAGAGACATGGACACAGAAAAAAGATAGAAAATGTTCATGGATATGAATATAAAAAAATACAGAAAATAAAAACAAGCTATCTACTGTACTGTTCACTGATAATTTTCTTCTTAACAGCCATTTCTGAAGTGCCGTTTGTGATTATGCTATAATCAAGCAATCTGTAAATCTATTCAACTGATAAACTGTCATATGGGCCATTAAAATGCAAGGAGGTGAATATGTTAATATATAGACATGCATATTTGTCATAAAATTAAGTTTAAAAATGTCTAAGCACATTGAATTAAGATTCTCAAGTATTCTCTTTGTATAAACAAAGAAGTTAAGAAGCATAACCCAAGTAATAAGTCTGTTTAGAATAAAAAGTTTGTATTCCAGCAAGAATTTTAAGTTATATTAAGAGCTAACCATAAATGATTAAATAAAGGACAGTAATTAATACTACAGGACATGCAGTCATTTAAAATAATTGCTTATTAAATAAAATATATATTGCATACATAATATGTGCATATTGTTAGCATGTATATTTCTTGACATGGATACATGCTTCCAACGCTTTCAAATGAAAAAAAAAAAAAACCAATTAACATTGTGTTACTAAATTAACCCCATTTCCTAATAAAAAATATAGATACAGATCTAACATCTTCAAAGAAACATCAAGGGCCTCCCTGGTGGCACAAGGGGTTGAGCTCACACTTTGGGTCTTCTGTAGCCACTGCAGCACTTGTTCGATCCCTGGCCAGGGAGGGGACCCACATGGTGCAGCAAAACTCTCCTGCCTCCTGTGCTGCTCCCCTCAGCAGTGTATTTCCATTGATCTGCCTGTTCTGCTCCCCACTCTGTCTCCAGTGAATCCTCTTGCTCCCCATACCTCTGGCCTCTACCCCAACTCTTGTATGCATAAATAAATAAATCTCTAAAAAACAGAAAGAAACATCAAAATGTTACTAGAGGTTATTTTTAGATAATGGGGATTTCTATCTCTCTTTGTTTCACATACTGGTGTTTTCCACTATTTTTTCTGTAATGAATATTATTTATGTAATGACACAGTTACAACACTGGTTTTAGCAATATGCAAATAAAAAAGAATGAAAGAAATATACCAAATGTCAACAATGGTTGTCACTAGGTGAGAGCAACATATGGGCTTTTCATTTTCCTCTTTAACTCTGATGTTTTCTAAATTTTCCACAAAAGGCATATATTAAAATCACATTACATGTGATTTTATGAATGGACAAGGGAAGGAAAATGCTTTCTTACACAGTTAGGAGAAAGGTCACGTCCACAAACCAAATATAAAAGCTGCATTATCATCAACTGCTATAGACTCATTCTTCAGAAATGTCTGATTGTCAGTAGTAGCAGGATCCCTGGATGATGCTGATGAGGGTGCCTTTTGGGACTAAGGTCCCTCCACATGCGGTGGGATCCCTGACTCAATACCACCCCCTTCCTGTGGCCAGGATCCCTCTCTCAGACAAACATGTGCAAATTCAAGTGAGGAAACTGCAACTTAGCATGGAGGCCCTTGGGTTACTTGAATCCAAAGACTCGCTTGTTCAAGTAGAAATCGAGAAAGACGTGAATCAGGATCAGTCCATGTTGGGAATGACTCAGGCTTGTATGACTCCCCAAGAGCCATTCCAATGCCATGGGCCCCTAAACTGAACTCATAGCAGGATTCCGGGGCATGGGGATGATGACATTCCTGCATGCCGCTGTCAGCCCACATTCTAGCAACCCTCTCAGTTCTGGTGCTGCGCTGTAAAGGGGACAAGGAGACAGGACTCAAGATGCTGGGGTGGGATGGGCTTCAAGTCATGTCCCATGTGAACATGCAGGGAAGCTAAGAAAGAAAACCCAGAGGTACATCACAGTTGCCTGATAAGCTGTCAAGTTCAGGTGAATTAAACTTGTTCCATGTCATTTTGCAGAGAGGAGCCATTACCAGGAGCCAGGGTTGGAATTCTGAGACAGAGCTGAAGACAAGAGGAAGGTGTCTGGAGTAGTTTGAGTTGGCAGAAGATACACTGGTCTTTAACCTGCTCCTGATAGAACCACACAGCCTGGACATCCTGGGAAGCCCAAAAGGCAGGGGCAGGGTGTCAGGCCTAGGCCAGACCTGCAGAATCAGAAGGCACACTCAGGCTGGAGGGGTACTGGCCGAGACTGCCTCCTGGGCAGGGCATGAGTGCCCTGTTGCTCTGGAGTGGAATTCAAGGCTGGGCTACCCTCACCCGGGAGGACAAAAGATTTTTGAATAAGAGTGATCACTGAAGCAGGGTTTGTATTACGAAAGGAAAATAATCTAAATCTGGTTAAAAAGACACTATAAGAAGGAACAGTATTTTTGATAACTATTTGAGGACATTAAAAATGTTCAAATACTTTTTTTTTTTAATTTATTTATTTATGCATAGAAGCACTGGGGTACAGACAAGAGGTGTGTGTGGGGGGTGAGAGGATTCACCACAGAGAGCAGGGAGCAGAACAGGCAGATCAACTGAAGTACACTGCTGAGGGGAGCAGTGGGCACAGCAGGAGAGGTCTGCTGCGCCATGTGGGTTCCCCCTTGGCCGGCAGCAGGGATCGAACTCGCGCTGTAGCGGCCGCGGTCTGCTTCATAGTGCGTTGCCTTAACCCACTGCGCCACCAGGGAGGCCCTCAAATACTTTTTTTTTTAAGATTTATTTATTTATGCATACAAGCACTGGGGTACAGCCCAGAGGTGTGGGGAGGGTGAGAGGATTCACCACAGAGAGTGGGGAGCAGAACAGGCAGATCAACAGAAGTACACTGCTGAGGGGAGCAGCGGGCACAGCAGGAGAGGTCTGCCACAGCATGTGGGTCCCCTCCCTGGCCGGCAGCAGGGATCGAACTCGTGCTGCAGTGGCTGAGGTTTGCTTCACAGTGCATTGCTTAACCCACTGCGCCACCAGGGAGGCCCATGTTCAAATACTTTAAGGAAAAATAAGTTACAAAAAGTATGTACACTGAAATTCATCATATAAACACGGTTTTGACTTAAAAATATTAAAATAATTTCAAATTTAATTAAAATATTATCTACCTATTAAAACTATTTTTAACACTTATTATGAAAGTAATTGGGGCCTCCCTGGTGGCGCAGTGGGTTAAGCAACGCACTATGAAGCAAACTGCAGCCACTGCAGCATGAGTTCGATCCCTGCTGCCGGCCAGGGAGGGGCCAGGGAGGGGCCAGGGAGGGGACCCACATGGCACAGACCTCTCCTACTGTGCCCGCTGTTGCCCTCAGCAGTGTACTTCTGTTGATCTGCCTGTTCTGCTCCCCGCTCTCTGTGGTGAATCCTCTCACCTCCCCCCACACCTCTGGCCTGTACCCCAGTACTTGTATGCATAAATAAATAAATCTTTAAAAAAAAAAAAAGTAATTGTTGCTCATTATAATATTTGGAAAATGGTAAGCACTATAAAGGGGAAATGAAAACAACCACTATTGTCATCTGGTATATTTCCTTTAAGTATTCTATGCAATTTTAGGCATTTAAAAAATGTTATCTTCTGTTTACAAAGTAATACATACTTAGGGGCCTCCCTGGTGGTGCAGGACTGGCAGTCTCTCAGCACTGTGAAGCAACTGCAGCCACTGTAGCATGAGTTCCATCCCTAGCCAGAGAGCTGACCCACATGGCACAGCAGACCTCTCCTGTCTTGCCCGCTGCTTCCCCTCAGCAGTGTATTACAGTAGATCTGCCTGTTCTGCTCCCCACTCTGTCTCTGGTAAATCCTCTCACACCCCCCCCACACACACACACACCTCTGGCTTACACCCCAGCTCTTGTATGCATAAATAAATAAAAATGACTCTTTTAAAATATGTAAATATATTAAAATTTTCCTAATGGTGTTGGAAAACAAATGCAGACTGTTTCTTTTACATTTTTGTCAATTTTCCTTGGGTCTGTATAAGTCAAAAGAATGATTTTATATAGTTAATTCCCTAATTTTTTTCTTTTGTAATCATCTTTTCTCCCCCTAGGTTTTGGAGGTTATTCCTCAATCAACAGAAAAGGGGCGTTGTTACTCAAGATGAGCGAAATGCCAAGCTGAAGGGTGTGTATTCTTTTACTTTGGTAGATTTCACCAATTTACTCTGCACGGAAGTTTACTAACTCACCTCGGTCATAGGCATTGGAGCAGGGAGTCTAACCTAGATCAACTTCTCCAGAATTCAATCTCTTAACTACTAAGATAAGTTGGCCTTGTCTTATTTATCAATGTAGGAGATAAAAACTGGTTCTGTCTAGGTAGTTTTCATGTTAATTTCTCTTACTATGAAAAAAAGTAAATTTTTTTCATGTATTTAAGAAGGGTTTATGTTTCCTTCCTTGTGAACTGTCTGAATGTAGTCTTTGCCCATGTTTCCACTAGGTTATTGGCGAGTGTCCTTAACAATTTGTAGGAATTCTTTATATATTAGAGAAATTAGTCCTTTCTGTATTTGGAATTGAAAATGTATTTCTCAGCTTGTCATTTGTATTTTGACTGCATATCTAGTGGTTTCTGCCATGAAGAAATTAGATTTTTATATAATCATATTTATCCATTTTTTTATTTGACGAATTCTTGGATGGAACTCCATTTATGAAATAATCAAAAAAATTCTCCAATGGATTTTTCAAGTACTTTTATAGTTGTTTTTGACATTGAAATATTTAGTACTTTTGGAATTCATCTTAGTGAAAGATATGGATCCAAGTTTTCCCCATGTCCCCAACACTATTTTTTAAATTATCTTTCTTTTCCCATTAAGTATGTACCTTTATTACACATTCAGTTTCAATGGCAACATTCAGATAACTTCCTCTAGTTAAAAAATTACTGGGTATAGTCACCCTACTTTACTCCCTACCCTAGGACACTTATGAATCAATACAAGGAACACCTTAAATATTTAGTAACAGACCAACAACAGAATTCTGATGAAAGCATATTCTTATATATCTCCCTGATGGAATAGTTTCCAGTGTTTAAAACAAGGATTCCAAAGATTATGTCAAAACGTAGAGAAAATGCTTCTGATGCAAATTAAAAAGGAGGGACACCAACTTTATGCAAACCAAGAATATGATCACATTCTAAAAATATGCATAGCCAAGAATCACATGAGCAATACACCAAGAAGGATAACAGTGGTTTTGTTGGGATGAGAGGCGAGAGTTTCCCCCCAGAATTTTCTGTAAAGCAACTGTATCACTATAATTTTCAAATTTTTATTTTTGAATAATGGCAGATGGGTCAAAATGCTTTTCTCAACTCTGCCTCACTAAAATGCTAGCAAAGAAATAAAAAAATGAGAAGCCCACAAAAACAAAAACAAGAAAAGCAAGGAAGAAAAAGATGTTATGGTTGAAAAATTCTAGCACGTTTTTGGGAGTGAGCAAATGGGTAGAGGAGTGGTAACAGACACCACAGAGCTAGAAAGAAGCGACCAGAAGGTGCTGGGTGGGGTGGTGATTAAAGTAAAACATGTCACTTGTGGACAGAACTCCAGACTCCCCTCCTGGGAGACATTGCTGACTCACTGTGTGTGCCCCGGAGCCAAGACACTTAGGAGAGCTCTTGCCTCTCTTCTCCCAGCTGAACAAGGAACACTGTGTTTTACATCTCTAGCTTCTACTTGGGGCTGCAGGGAGGTTAATTACTGCTCGAGAAGGTATGTGAACTGGTGGGATAAAAGACCCAATAGAAAGGAGGACGGTTATTACCAGTCATGTAACCCTTTAAGTCCCGTGATCAGCTCCTGCATTCGGCACAGGGGTTTACAGCTGGGCTGCGGCAGGTGCAGCCTCACACAGGCTTATTCGTTGGCCCATGTCCCTGGAGTAACAGGGTAGCGATGGCCAACTGTGAAGGCATCAATGGGTGTGAGATTTCCAGCTGGGACACCTGCCCAGGCACGTTCTTGGGCAGCTACTTCCTCTACTACCAATAATATGTTCTTCTCAATCCCCACCCACCTAGACCCCTGTTTCTCCCAGTCCTGTCTTAGCGCTCCTCTAGCACCCCTCTGCCCTCTCTTATACCTACTTATCAAGACAAGTCCCATCTCCTCTCTGGGAGGCCCAATACACAGGTTTGGTGCTCAGAATACAATGCTCTGCCAAGAGGTAGAAATGTGCTACCATTCAGTGACCTCCAGTGAATTGATGGTGTCAGTCGATACATCTACCCAAGAGGGACACATACACCTAAAATTCAAAACTGACTGGTGGGCTTGCATCCAGGCTCTTTTCTATGGTTAGGAATCCAGATGGGGCTAAAAATATTCCATCGGTTAGTCTTCTTCATTCTCTCTTTGAGAGAACTTCTAAGCCCAGACTACAGTCATCATTTATTGAAAATTTTCTCTGTAGATCAGTCCCTGTCTTAGACCCAATGAAATACAAGCTTTACCTAGCTAGACTCTTTAAACTTGTTTTATTTTTAAGATTTTTTATTTATTTATGCATACAAGCACTGGGGTACAGGCCAGAGGTGTGGGGGGTGAGAGGACCCACCAGAAACAGAGTAGGGAACAGAGCAGGCAGATGAACTGAAATACACTGTTGAGGGGAACAGCGGGTGAGACAGGAGAGGTCTGCTGTACCATGTGGGTCCCCTCCCTGGCTGGGGATCAAACTTATGCTGCAGTGACTGCAGATGCTTCATAGTATGGTGCTTAAGCCCTTGCACCACCAGATCTAAGCATGCTCTTCTCCATGTGGGCAGAAAGCATGTCTGTCCTATTTGCTGCCATATTGTCATTCATTCACCACCTGTGTGGTGTGCCAGCTTCCAATTCAGGCACTGGACATACAACAATGAACCCCCCAAAAAAATAACCTCCTGGAGCTGAGATTCTAGTAAGACAGATGGATGATGAATAAATGAAGAATTAAATTTGTAATATGTAAAACAGTGACAAGGTTTAGAAAAATAAAGAAGGGTAAAGGGATAAGACAGGTGGAGCGTGATATTTCACACAGTTTTGCCAAGAAGTTTCTCTGTTAAAGAGAAGTGCAGGCAGAGAGTTGAACTTGGTGGGGTGGGCTATGTGGACACCTGGGAGCAGATGGAGCTGTAACTGCAAAATCCTAAAGAAAGGAACAACCACACTGGTGCACTGGAGGGCAGCTTGCGAAAAGTATCATAAGAGTGGAGGCAACAAAGTTGGGGTGCAACCAGAAGTGGAGACAGGGAGAGGGAGCAACATTATCATGCCCAGCCTTCTGATAAAGTGTTTGAATACAATTTTTATGGAAATATAAGGCATGCGGAGAAAAGCACACAGATCATAAATGCCCAACTGACTGAATTCCTACCAACCAGACCCACCCATTAAATCATCATCATGTCTGAGTTATGAAACATTGCCAGTGGGGGCTCCCTAGTGGCCTAGGGCTTAAGTTCAACTCTATCACCGATATATCCCACCACGATGGCCTGAGTTTGATCCCTGGTCAGGGAAGTGACCCACATGGTGCAGCAGACCTCTCCTGCCTCATCCGCTGCTCCCCTCAGCAGTGCATTTCAGTAGATCTACCTGTTCTGCTCCCCACTCTCTCTCTGGTGAATCATCTCAAGAGGTTCCTACACCTCAAGCCTACACCCCAGCTCTTCTACACAAAAATAAATAAAAATCTGGGGCCTCCCTGGTGATGCACGGGGTTAAGTTGCAGCACTGTGAACTACTGGCAATCATTGCAGCATGAGTTCAATCCCCAGCCACATGGCGCAGCAGACCTCTCCTGCCTCTCCTGCTGCTCCCCTCAGCAGTGTATTTCAGTAGATCTGTCTGTTCTGTTCCCCACTCTGTCTCTCGCAAGTCCTCTCAACCCCACACCTCTGGCCTCTGCCCCAGTTCTTATATGCATTAATAAATAAATTTTTTAAAAAATAATAAAAATCTTAAAAAAAAAAAAAAGAAAAGAAACATTGCAAGCAACACAGACACTCCATTGATGCCACCTTTGTCACGACTCCTGCATAAGGGTAACCTCTATTTTGATCTCCAATGCCATAGATTAATTGGCCTGTTTTGAACTTATGCAAATGGAATCAGAGGGCACTCCCCTTCGGTGACTGGGGGTAGTCACTCCACATTGTGTGTGTGAGATCTGCAGGTGCTGCTTGTGTATCATCATGGTTTGCTGTTTGCATCTCCGGGGCATGCTGCGCTGTGTAAATATAAATAGAGCACAGTGCATCTGTTCTACCACTGAGCGACACTTGGAAGGTTTCCAAAGCGGGGCTCTTTCAAATAACCCTCCCAAGAGCATTCCCAGTCGTGTCTTCAGAGCACATGAGCATGTGCGCCAGTTAAGCAAAGAGATAAGCAGGAAAGGCTACAGGTTTTGCTTCTACAGACACTACCAACTTCACTTTGCTTTTTCGGGAAAAGGGAAATCCACTGAAAGTCTAAAGTAGAGAAATCACACATCTGACCTACATCTTTAAAGATCACGTACCAGAAAATTTTAAAGATTCTATTTTTTGCCAATAGTAAATCATATTTTGTTTCATTTACAGAGAACTTGGGGAAAACGGTGGTGTCTTGAAGACAGCACGCAGGTGGAAAGCACAGAGGAGACGCCTGTTACAAATACAGGGCCTTCTCTGAGTAGAGGGAGACAGGTGCCGCAGGGTGGCATCAAGGAAGGAGCATCTCTCACTGCCTCCCCACTGGGGTTTATGTTGGTTAACTCCCCTGCCACCGGCAGCAGCCATCACACCGTGTCAGCCAGTGCCAAGAGTGCACCCTGTGAAATCTCCACAGCAGCTGAGATTACACTTTAAAACATTCACCTTATGAAATAAAACCCAAGCTGACCATTCCCAGCTCTAAAAGCTTGATTCCAAATTTAGATCTTTAGCCAGGACTATTTGTCTGAACCACAGACCCATCTCTCCCAAGCCTAACAGCTCCACATAGGTGCCTAATGGGCACCTCAAACATTCTAGAGGCAAAACCAGGTTCCTGATGTTCTGCCTCAGGCCGGCTCCTGCTAAAAGGTTCCCTTCACCTTCCATTTATCTACTTGGGCTGAAAGACTGGTGTTATCTTTGTCTCATTATATTTTCTCACCCCCACCCCATAGCCTGTCTATCAGCTGAGCTTGAGAGCTCTAGCTGCAGAATATTCCAGAACCACTGCCCACCATGCCCCCTGCCATTACCAGCGACTGTTAGCTCTCCCCCAGCTATTGCAGTTCCCTCCTAAGTGATCTCCAGCTTCCATTTGTTGTCCTCACCCACTTCAGCTACTAGCCAAGCACTTTCCAAGAGATCCTGTTGAAGCAAACCAGCTCCTGTCACTTCACTAGTTAAACCCACTGCGGCTTCCTTCCCTAGCTACAGTGACAACCAGAGCCCACACATCCACTCACCAGCTGCAGCAGGGTATGGTCCTTTTAACCTCTATAACTTTAACTCTTTTGACTCTCCCCTGATCATTCCACTCCAAGGACGCTAGCCTTCTCCTGTCCATAGTCCAGACATGCTCCCACCTCAGGGTCTTTGCACTTGCTGTTCTTGCTGCCTTGACAACTCTTCCCCCATTGCTTGCTTTCTTGCCTCCTTTAAGTTTTTATTCAAAATTCCCTTTCCCCACAAGGACTTCCCCAGCCAGCTTGTCTAACATCTCATACCTTCCCCCATACTCAACACATATTTACTGTCCCAGCTTTGTTTTCTCTGCTTAGCATTTATCATATCTTATGTGGAGTAATTTTTAAATTTTCTTATCTTGCTTATCACTTGTCCCTCCCAGTGGAATCTAATAGCTGTGAGGACATTGATTTTTAGGTTGTGTTTACCTGGTAGCCTAGCATCTAGGAAAGGGCTTGGCACATAGTGGGTACTCAATAAATATTTATTGAATGGATGGATGGATCCATGCTCTGGATCCCTTCCTGATCACCTGTGCCTGAGAAGCTGATGACAAATCAGCAGTGGCTTCTAAGCACTGTCAGTAAGTTGGAGTTGCCAATAGAAACATGTTCCTTCTATACTCTCCCTTCCTGGCGTGCAGGGACCTGGGAACAGCGGAGATACTGATCTATATCTCTGATTGGGAAGGAAGATGGAGTTAGGTACTAGAAATTAGAGGAAGGATGTCTCCGCCCGTCTGCTCCCAGCAGCAGAGGCTGCGATCTGCCTGGCAAATCGCCTGCTCCCAGAAACAGGATGTTTCCAGAGAGGAAGTGATTGCAGACAGGAGCGGGGGGGAGACGGGAATGCCCTGTGCCTGAGACAGAACACTTGAGGCTAGTCATTCTGGAGCCTTCCAAGGATCCATTCCTGGGGGATGAGTAAAATCCGCTCCATGGTCCCATGGTGACTCACTCTGTATCTCGGGGAATTCACAGCCGGTCCCTAAGACAAGAGAACAGGTGTTTCCTCCTTTGTGGTTCCCAGCCTGGGTGACTGGACGCTGAAGGGGAGAGGATGCCCACAGCAGCCGGTGGGCTGTGCGACTCATCTGCTCCTGTGGCATGCTTCCCAGGACAATGAGCACGAGGCGGTGAGCGCTTAGCCAGGCACTGGGTCTTGGTGCCATGTCTGCCCCATGGGGAGGAAGAACTGAGTGCTAGAGAAAGAAAAGAGCAATTGTGTTCAGGGTTCTGCAGGAACCATCAAAGGGAATGAATGGCTTTCTAGCAAGTGGTGCTACCCAATCAGTCTTTCTTGACTTGAGATCAGAGGTTAGGCAGTCTAAAAGGCCATCGCCCCAGGATCTCTCAGAAAACCTGCCTTCTGTGTCACCCCCAGGAGTGGACAAGACAAGTTCGGCCTGACCAAAAACCCTGGGACCTTGCGCTCTGGCTCCCTGCCAGGGGGATCGTCCAGTCTCACCGCATTGGTAGAAGCCTCAAGAGCATGGACGGCAGTGGCCCAAAGCTTTTGTCTGTAGGCAGCCAAAACCCTTCTTACAGACTCTCTGTCTTGGAGGGCTCCAAAATGTTGACCAACAGGTATGAAAGTTGTAAAACCCATACCAGGAAACTTTTTATGAAAAACAACTTGACTGTTGAAGAACCACAAACACAGGGCTCAGCAGGGAAATAGGCAGACACATCACTTTAAGTTCCAGAACAGAAAAAATCAGAAAGTTCTTCCCACACTCCCTGTGGCCACAGCAATCTCCAGACAAGTTCTGCACCTCATGTTTATGGTAAAATGCCGCTGAGCTGCTCAAAGCTTGTGATGTTAGTAGGAGCATTATGAATATTATAATAAAAGCCGTGGTGTTGTTTTTCTTTCTCTCTGAAAACCCAAACAAGCATCTTTAAAAGCGTGATTTTGATAAGAGGTTAAAGAACACATTGAGGTGTCATCCTGGCAGGACTGCTTCTAAATTATTTATTTATAGAAGAGAGCTCAAATGGTACAAAGCAGCTGGCAACCTGCTCTTCGCTTAAGCAATGGGTTGAGAGCAACTCTTCATGTTAGTATGTAAATATACATCCTTCTATGCATGTCCTATAAACTAAGAAAGCAAAGGGTCTTCTTCCTTTAGAAGAAGGGGTATGGAGTGTGGAAGGGATGGAATAATTTGGGGAATATCCTGAAAGTAGACCCCAAAGCAGGCATCTATTCTGCCTTGGAGGCACTCACCACCTCCTCCCTTCATCATGTTATGCAAAAACTGGTCCATGATGTATTCCTGCCTCCTCTTCTGCAGGCACCCAGAAAGATGGAGTGGGTGTGATCTATTAGCTGTCTTGAACTTTTGTTCCCCATAATTTTCTCTCTCTTTGTTCCAACCTCACTTTATGCTTTCTAGAAGTTGGAAATGGAAAGCATTTTGATAAAATTCTTTTTCCTAGATGTGAAATAAGAAATAAAAGACTGGATGGAGAGTGAGTTATATTAAGCAACAAAGTAGAGAATATTTGCAGATGACCTGGTCATATGCATAGAAAACCTTAAAGATTCCACTAAAAAAAATATATTAAAACAAATAAGTACAATAAAGTGGCAGGTTACAGAGTCAATTTACAAAAAGTAGTTGTGTTCCTATCTGCAAACAACAAGCTAGAAGAGAAAGAAATTGAGAAAACAATCCCACTTATAATCGCATCAAAACTAAACACCTAGGGGTAAACTGAAAGAAGATGAAGGACCTGTACAACGAAAATTATAGGATGGTTTTGTTTTTTAAATTTATCTATTATTACTGAAGTATCATTGTTTTACATCTTTGCTAGTGTTTTGACAGTATACGATTTACCCCCTCAGGTGTAGTCACCAGAGCTATAAGAAATTCTTAAAAAAAAATAGGAGACACAGGGTCTCCCTAGTCATGCAAGGGCTTAAGTCACAGCACTATGAAGCTGTCTGCAGTCACTGCAGCATGAGTTCGATCCCCAGCCTGGGAGCTGACCCACATGGCACAGCAGATCTCTCCTCTCTCGCCTGCTGCTCCCCTCATCAGTAGATCTGCCTACTCTGTTCCCCATTCTTTCTCTGGTGAATCCTCTCACCCCTGCATATCTGGCCCACACCCCAGCTCTTGTATGCATAAATAAATAAACATTTTTTAAAAAAGAAGAAGAAATAGGAGGCACAAGGAAATGGCAAGCTATCCCCTGCTCATGAATTGGAAGAACTAACATTGTTAAAATGTCCATTTTACAGATTCAGTGCAATCCATGTCAAATTTTCAGTGGCATTCTTCAAAGAAATGAAGAAAATGCTACTGAAATTCATATGGAACCACAAAAGACCCTGAATAAAAAAAGCAATTCTGACACACACACAGACCCAAAAAAAGGAGGAAAATGGTATATTACACCCCAGTACTTCAAACTATTTCAAAGTTTTGAAATCAACATAGGATGGTACTAGAATAAAAATAGACACACTTACAGACTAGAACCCAGAAATAAACCTACACTTATATGGATAGTTAGTATATGACAGTGGGGCCTCCCTGGTGGCACAGTGGGTTAAGCAACGCACTATGAAGCAAACCGCAGCCACTGCAGCACGAGTTCGATCCCTGCCACCGGCCAGGGAGGGGACCCACATGACCCCTCAGCAGTGTATTTCAATTGATCTGCCTATTCTGCTCCCCACTCTGTCTCTGGTGAATCCTCTCACCCCTGCACCTCTGGCCTGTACCCTAGTGCTTATATGCATAAATAAATATATCTTTTTAAAAAAAGATTTGGATATAATATCTAAAACATTAAAATACAGAAGAAAAAAGGTAAAGCATCTATGACATTGGCTTCAGGGATGCCTTTGGGGACTGGACTCTGTCAGGGAAACAGAAGCAAAAATAAATAAATGGTACTAAATCAAACTAAAAATTTTCTACACAGCAAACAAAACTATCATAAAACTGAATACACCCAGATGAGTTGGAAAAAATATTTGTACATCATATATCTGACAAGAACTACAGAGAACTCATACAACACAACAAGAAAATAAACAGCCCAATTAAAAAATGGGCAGAGGAGCTAAATAAACTCATCTTTGAATAAGAGATACAAATGGCCAAGAGGCACATGAAAAAAAGACACATCACTTGTCATCAGAAAAATGTAAATCACTATTGGTGGGAACATAGACTGGTCCAGTCCCTATAGAAAACAGCATGAAGGTTTCTTAAAATATTAAAAGTGGATCTACCATACAACCCAGAATCACACTCCTGGGTATTTACTCTATGCATGCAAATACACTAAAGGGTCATATACACTCTTATGTTCATTGCAGCACTAATTATACTATCCAAGTATGGAAACAACCTAAGTGCTCAACAACAGATAAATGGATCAGGAAGATGAGGTATATACACATAATGGAATACTACGCAGCCATTTAAAAAACTGAATTCTTGCCATTTGCCTCAACATGAATGGAACTGGAAAAGGTTATGTTAAGTGAAATAAGTCAGAAGTAGAACAACAAGTGCTGAATGACTTCACTCATGTGGAATATAAAGAAACAAAACAAAGGGTCAGAAAACCAAAACCAAAACGAATCTTAGCAATCTAGCTGCAGAACTAACGCTACCCAGGGGGAAGAGTAAGGAAGGGAAGCAAAGAAGGGAGGAGGCTTACTAGACTATGGTGGAAGATTGAGGGCATTTTGGTGGTGGGTGTGGTGAGGTACCATACATCTGAAGGGGTGTGACCCGATACCCCTAAATTATATACAATGTTATAAATCATTGTTTCCTCAATAAAAATAATACAATTTAAAAAAAATAACAAACCAGCACCTGGATTACTTTTAAAGTTGTTCTGGCTTTGTTACAAACTTTCTCTGCAGCCTTGAATCTGATACTGAATTTTTCTATATCTAGAAGAGTATCTAGCACTAAAGTAGGCAAATTGGTATTTGCTGAATGACTAAATTTTGGCTCCTAGTATAAAGAGCAAGATAGCACTTCAGCTTTTCAAAGAGGAGCAAAATTGCTATTTTGCTATTCAGCTTTTCACAGAGTTTCAATTTTGTCAAATACTTTTTTTTTCTTCAGCTAAAACAGCAGAAAGGATTATTTGTCATTCACATGGTACATCCAGCCACAACTGAAACAAAACTAGTTGGGGCTGTCACAGGGCAAAAGACCAAAGGGATTGTTTTGGTAGGGGCCAGAGGAGTCTCTCAAAGGTAGTCTCAGCCATCAGATGGCAATGGATGCTCAAACTCCCTGGAGACACATTCTAGACAGTAGCCTGCAGTCCAGAGTTTGCACCAGTGCCCCTGGCCTCCCCTTTTCTCATCTCTGCTCTGTGGTTCCCACCAGTGCCATCAGTTTGCCTGGACCACTGCCTCAACTCTCTTCTTTAGTGCTTCAGCCCACACCCTGTGTCTCTTCCTTCAGTTCTCAGGGCACAGAGGCTTCTAGAAGGTCGTACTAAGGCCAAGAGAGATGTCAACTACCTTAAGAAAATGAAATTTTCAGGCCTCCCTGATGGCGCAATGGGTTAAGCAATGCACTATGAAGCAAACCGCAGCCGCTGTAGCACAAGTTTGGAGTTTGATCCCTGCTTCCTCAGGCTGGTGAGGTGACCCAGATGGCACAGCAGACCTCTCCTGCCTCACCTGCTGCTCCCCTCAGTAGTGTATTTCAGTGGATCTGCCTGGTCTGCTCCCTACTCTGTCTCTGGTGGATCCTCTCACCATCTGCACCTCTGGCCTGTACCCCAGTGCTTGTATGCATAAATAAATCTTAAAAAAAAAAAAAGAGGGCCTCCCTGGTGGCGCAGTGGGTTAAGCAACGCACTGTGAAGCAAACCGCAGCCACTGCAGCATGAGTTCGATCCCTGCTGCTGGCCAGGGAGGGCACCCACATCGTGTGACAGACCTCTCCTGCTGTGCCCGCTGCTCCCCTAAGCAGTGTATTTCTGTTGACCTGCCTGTTCTGCTCCCTGCTCTCTGTGGTGAATCCTCTCACGGCCACCCCCCCACAACTCTGGCCTGTACCCCAGTGCTTGTATGCATAAATAAATAAATCTTTAAAAAAAAAAAAAAACTAGGATAGCCCCAGGAAACCCAGAGGGTTGATGGTTCTATTCCCAGAATCGTGGGGGTGGAGATCCCCTTTCACAGTCCCACCAAGGTCAGGTCAGAAATTTCCAGAAGGTGCATTTACAGGGAGTCTCCTTCGCTGGGGCTGCTTAGGTCCCACACCCACCCTAAAAACAATTGCCAGGATCAGATGGATGCCTGTGAGGCAGAGAACAGTCACCAGGAAAGGGGCGGCTGAGGATGTGGTCGCTGCTGTTCGGCAAACCCTTCAGCCTCTGAAATCTGCCAGGAATGCTCCCCAATGCCCCATGTGACCCCCCAAAGGAAGTGGTTCCCGGGACCTCCCCCACCCTAGCCTGTGGAATCAGGAAGAGGCTCCACCTGTGAGGAAGCTTTACTTCCACCTGAGTGTTAGCCCCCTCGAAGGAACAGAGCTGGGAATGAGGCTGGACCCCAAGGAGGAGCCCCTCACAGGCAGAGCTGACTCCGCTCCCTCTCAGAGAGGCATGGCTCCACCAAGTCCCAAGACCTAGATAGTTCTAATATGTTGGAAACATTTTGACATCACTTATTCCACATGTTGTAACCCAGCCTCCCAAACCCTTTCCAAGAGAAAGTCTCGATGCGTCAACCAGTGGGTGTAATTATTAATCTGGAAATACACAGCAAGCACACCACAGTCCTTGTGTCTCCAGACTTCCTGGGACATTCCAGGGTCGAAATTTGTTGTGCTTTTTTTCAGTTTAATAATTAGACCTGTTATTTCAATTTAAAGGCACTTTGTCTGAAAATATAATGAGTGCAGTATTTACAAATGCAAAACATAAATGATTGACTACGTAAATAGATAAATCTCCCAGGCAGAATAGTTCCAAACAACTGATGGAGCTCATCCACCCTCCAGGAAGGGAACAGAACTCCCTGGCCCTGCAGCCTGGGCTGCATTGTGGCTTCCTTCCCTCAGCAAAAGGGACAAGAGAGGAACTTTCAAGTGGAGAGACATGACAAGCGCCACCTGAATCAAGTGCTTTGAAGAGTTTGCCCTGCTCCCCAATTTTGCTGACACCCCGTGGGAAGCTGTCTGGTAAGACAAGAGATTTTGGTTCTGAGTCCCAATTCTACCTCTGTGTGTCCATGGGGCAATCACTTAACACCTTTGAGCCTCAGTTCCCTCATCTGTAAATGGGAAGGGGATGAGGATGCAGGGACATCTGTCTAGCAATTTCAGAGTGCTGGGGAAATCTGGTTACTTTGGGAGAGTGTGGGGGAGGAGTGCCAGGATGGAAGGGGGAGAAGGGGTTGGGGGGAGCATGTCACCACCCCCTCACCTAGGCAGTTCCTCACATCCTCCCCATCCATCCTGCCGTTCACTCATTTTCTGCTAAAGGCAGCCAGGTCAAGGGCCTTCCAGACCCTCTGGGTCAGTCTGGTTAGGGGGTGGTTTGCACAAAGCTTTGCTTGTTTGCTTTACAGGACCCAGAGGGCACGATTTACAGAACACGATGTTCATGCCAGCGTCTCAGACCACAAACCTCACGAGTCTGGATGCTGAGACACTCAGGAAGTCGAAAGGGTCCTCTCATCTTCAGAGGCCCAGCCCAGTTCAAGGGGATGACATGCATCAAAAGGCAGGAAGTCCCTTCGAGTCTGCCCCATCAAGCCACCAGACACTGGTTACCTTTATGTGGTTGCACAAGAGGTTGAGTTCTCAGGGAGGGGTAAAGAGGTCTGGGACCTTTGGAGTGGGGTGGAGCCCGAGACTGAGAAGTGAGGCCACCACAGGAAGTTGGGCTCCCAGCTGCCAAAAGAAGGACACTGAGTCAGGCCCCCTCTCCCTCGTGGGAAAGGTAGCATTGTGACTTCTGTTTCCTCTCTGTTTTTCTTTTTCTCATACATTCTCCAAGGAAGTATTCAACATGCACCGAAGACTGCAGGAAGAAGCCCCCATAGAAACACAGAGAAGAGTGGATGACTTTCCTTCGTGATAAAATGTATCAGAAGCTGAGACACTCCTAGCCTGTTGCTCTGCCCCCTGCCGGTGACGCTCACCCCTGGCTGCATGGCCCGGGGTGCAGGCTCCCTATCCTGGGCTCCCAGCCAGGGGCTGTACAGGAGGGATGGCCAAGGAAGGTCACCAAGACCATGGGGATCCCCAGAACCCAATGGTCTCATGGAAAAGAAAGGAAAGGGGCCAAAGAAGCACTGCTGTGGAAGAAGGGAGAATAAATAATGCGTAGGGGCCTGTTGGCCACCTATCGATTAAGCATGCAGGTGACCCCAAGAGCAGTGCTTAGGGCAGAAGCAAATCAGAAAGTGAAAGTAAAGAAAGGGCAGCAGGAACAGGAGGGGAGAGAGACAGGCAAAGAGGAAGCTGAGAGGCAACGCAGGGACAGAGAGCAGTAACCTCAGCTCCTGTTTGCCAAGGCCTGCTCTGAGCCACTGCACATAGCTAGAGGATTTGCTTATCAAGTTACCAGTCCCCACAGCATTTCACAGAGAATATGGAGCTCTAGGAGGGGAACTGCTTTGCCCAGGGTCCCTGTAGGGATTAGCTGTGTCAGAATTAGAACCCAGGGCTGAACAACTGCAATGTCCAGGCTTTATCAGCAAAGGTCTCGGAACTGCAGGCTTTAGGTCCACACTTCACTCTTGACTGCTTTTCATTGCTTATGATTTTAAAGGTAGTCATCATGTAAAAGAGGGTTTTAAGTAATAAAGTGAAGTGGACATATACCAGCATGGTGTATTAAATAGGAAATGGATTTGAGTGCTGTATCAGAAAAAGACTCAAACAACCTTAAGTTTCTACAGTCCTTCGCTGTGAGGATCTGGGCTTTTTCTATTTTGTTGCTTTCATTCTCAAAGGTATGGTTGAAGACGGCTGAGGCCACCATGTTCACATTCCAGCAGAAAGAGGAGAAAGGGGAGAGGAAGAGCCACCTTTCCTGTAAGGGGACAGCTGGGACATGAGTACATAGTTTCTCCCTACACTTCAGAGACTACAACGTAGTCATAACGGCCACATCCGGGGCAGAGGGATTGCAACTCCTAACAGGGTGATTGCCCCAGCCCTTGGGCCAGCACCTGGCATGGGGGTGTCTTCAGTCACTGGCAGGCTGGCTCATTACCCCGGCACACCACTGAGAGTACCATTTTCTGTGGGTATCATCGTGTGCGGAAGTTGGGTTACACTGACTTACAAGACTACAGCTTGGGGCATAGAGTCTGGAAAGGAAACAGGAAGCATTCTAGCAGCATCATGTGGAGGAAGATGGACATGAGGACAGGAACATTAGGATAAGGTCCATCAACTTCAGCAAAAATCTTTTTGTCCCTGTATCTTCGGTACAGGAACAGTTCTCTGAACTTAACTACAGCTGGAGAGAAACTGCCCCCACTACCCTAGAAAGTGACCACAGTTACCTAGAAAGTGACCACAGAGAGGTACAGATCCTAAACCATATGTTTGCCACGTGAATTCATTAGGGAATCAAAAATAAATGAAAATGATCAACTAAGATTTATCCTCAGGAATTCAAGGATGATTAAGCTTCAAAATGACCACGACCACGATGGCGATGATGAGTCATCGTGCTAGACATGTGCTCCTCCAAGGTCATGCAAATTGGCACCCCTGCTTCACCCTCCGCCATCCTGCTCTATGTCCTGGAGATTGACCTGTCAGGTCCTCTTCCATGGCTCTCTTCACCCAGGCTCCTGATAGGCTCAGCCAAAGGGGTGCCAAGAGAAGGCGGGGAAGAGGGAGGAGCTCACCGTGAGGGAGCTGATTCTTCCAGGTGCCTGTCTGGGAACTCGCCACTGGCCTGCTGCACCTCTTGACGGAGCCCGTGGTTCCTGCCAGGAAACCCTTGCCTCTGGATTTCGGCATCCATTCGTGCCCTGGTCCTTTCATTTCTTTTCTTTCTTTCTTTTTTTTAATGACTTATTTATGCACACAAGAGCTGGGGTACAGGCCAGAGGTGTGGGAGGTGAGAAGATTCACCAGAGCCAGAGTGGAGAGCAGAACAGGCAGATGGACTGAAACACACCGCTGAGGGGAGCAGCGGGCGAGGCAGGAGAGGTCTGCTGCGCCATGTGGGTCTGCACCCTGACCGGGGATGGAACTCGCGCTGCTGTGCAGTGGATACTTCACAGTGAGGTGCTCAACCCACTGCGCCACCAGGGAGGCCCTCGGTCCTTTCAGATCAGGCATGGTGAGGTACTCCTCTGGAAGCTGCATGGCTTGTCTTCCTTTCATTCAGCTCTACCCAAATCATCTAACTCCACATGTTCCACCTGTTTCCTGCTAGCAACTGGCACCACAGATAACCCAGTACCAGGGGCAGCCCCTCAAAATAGAATCCTATGTATGGGGGCCTCCCTGGTGCCTAGAGTTTAATTTTTAGCGTTATCACCACTAAAGACCTGAGTTCCATCCGCAGCCAGGGAGGGGACCCACATGGCGCAGCAGGCCTCTCCTGTCTCGCCCACTGCTCCCCTCAGCAGTGTGTTTCAGTCCATCTGCCTGTTCTGCTCCCCGCTCTGTCTCTAGTAAATCTTCTCAAACCCCACCACCCACACTTCTGACCTAGACCCCAGTTCTTATATACAAAAATAAATTAAATAAAATAGAATAAAAAGAAGAAAGAAGTGGTAATCAATGTCCTGACTTTGTGGGGACCTGTGGTGATGGCCCTTAGCCAATAGCCTGAAAGATGCTACCTGACATTAAGCAGAAAAAATTCCAGGCTTAGGATCAGAAATTCAACTCAAGTTGCCATAACAAGAGTGAATGGCCTCCTGTGCAGTCCCAGACCTGCCAAGTCACAGCCCAGGGCCCATTGGCTGAGGAGACTTTTCAGGAGGTCTGCAATTGCCGCCATAGGTTCATGTGGGACTCTTCCTGCAAACACTACAAAGAGGGTCTTGGCATCAGTTATCAAGGTGGCTGAGCATGGGGGGGGGAGCACCTGTATTTTCTAGGGGTTCTTAGAACTGATGTCACTGGAGGCCCAAAGGACCCCTGTAGTTTATGGAGACCATGCAAGGCTGCTAGTGTGGGTGGGACCCAGAGTGAGAAGAGGCTCCAGTACAGGCTGCCCTGCCATAAAGTCTTATGACCCAGCATACCCAGTGGAACCAGCAGCATCTTTGGCTAACAGAGCACCATTGGCAAGTCCCAGCAGGAGAATGACAGATTGGAGAAAGGTCATGCCCTCTCTCAATAGCTATGCTCTCTTTGAAAGCACTGAGTCCAGTTTGCCACTGAGTCCAGGTAGAGGTGAACACCTGAACATCAGCCACCAGACGACGTGCTCAGCTGCATTCAGGTGTTCCAGTATTACACAGAATACAGTGTCTAGATCCAGGCCTGAGAGGCCCAGGAGAGCACGAAACTATATGAGCAGGTGATGAGGAGCTCCTGCCACTTCACCACCCCTCCCTCCATCCCACCTATGGACTCATGGCAATTTCCCTGTGACCAGTTAACAAGAAGGATTAAGAGTCCAGGGGCCTGGTTTCTGATGAATCAGTGCTGCACTGGCATCAGCTAGAAGTCAGTGGCCACTGTTCTAGATCTCACACAGGCATGGCGCACAAAGCCAGTGGTGACATCACACTTTACAAGGATTCATTTTGTGGCACATGAATGATATGTCCATTTTTTTTAAAGGCACATTGAAGAGCCCATACTGGAACCTGTGACCATCTTGCCCCTCCCTGTGCCCCTGGAGGAGGTTCAGGACAGCCTGTGGGAGTGTGACTGGGAGGTTGCTCAGCCGCTTGTCCTCCCACAAAAACATGAGCAAACAAAGCTGGGGCCCTGGTCAGAGACCTGGTGTTATCAACGGCTGTGTGGCATCAAGAGTGTTTGCCATTTTCTCCTTTGGCCAAGGAAAACACAGGCCTGACTGCAGGAGACAAATGAGCGCAGAGTGAACGGGGTGGCTTAAAAAGCTGCTCTGACTTTGGGATCTGGTGATAGTTGTATAACATCGTAAATGTGCTCAGTGTCAATTAATTATACACTTAAGATGGTTAAGCTGGTAAGTTTTATGATGTCTATATTTTACTGTAATAAAAAAATTGTCCAAAAAGGTAACTACTCAGAAACAGCCAGGAGACAACCTCCCTTCCCCCAAACTTATCAAAGAAGGATGACGCTTACACACGGTAGAGAGAAATACTACGCAGCAGACACTGGAATGAATAAAATAAAACATCTAAACCCCTCCTTTATTAAAAAACAAAACCAAAAAAACACCACCTGTGAGATGCCCTAGAGCAGCACTACCCAATAGAAACACAAGGGATTCATTTTTTTTAAAAGATTTATTTATTTATGCATAAGAACTGGGGTACAGGCCAGAGGTGCGGATGGTGAGAGGATCCACCAGAGACAGAGTGGGGAGCAGAACAGGCAGATCAACTGAAACACACTGCTGAGGGGAGCAGTGGGCGAGGCAGGAGAGGTCTGCTGAGCCATGTGGGTCCCCTCCCTGGCTGGCGGCAGGGATTGAACTCATGCTGCAGTGGCTACGGCTTGCTTCATAGTGCATTGCTTAACCCACTGTGCCACCAGGGAGGGCCCCCACAAGGGGTTCATTTTAAAAATTATTTGCTAACCAAACATATCCAAAATATCATCTCAGCTTGCAAGCAATATAAAAAATCATTGCGATACACTACCTTCACTTTTTTCTCCCTACCAAGCCTGCAAAAGCACTTGCAGGACTTTTATTCTGGACGCTGCATCTCAAGGTTCAGCAGTCACATGTGACCCGAGGCCTTTGTACTGGACAGCTCTGAGGTAGAATGAGGGGCAGGCACAGAACCAGAACTCCGTTCCTGGCTTCCTGACCCAGTTCCATCACTTACACTGATCGGGCTTAGAAAAGTGCTTCCAGAGTTGTGAATCTCAATCCTAGTCCCAGGAAATAAAAAAAAAAAAAAATGGAGGTAACAGTTCACCTGCCTGGCCCCCCTGGTGGCGCAGTGGGTTTAGCACTGCACTGCGAAGCATCTGCTTCACAGCAGCACCAGTTCGATCCCTGGCCAGGGAGGGGACCCACATGGCGCAGCAGACCTCTCCTGCCTCGCCCGCTGCTCTCCTCGGCAGTGTGTTTCAGTGGATCTGCCTGTTCTGCTCCCCACTCTGTGTCTGGTGAATCCTCTCACCTCCCAAGACTCTGGTAGGGTACTCTGTACCCCAGTTCTTGTATGCATAAATACATAAATCTTAAAAAAAAATAAAAACAAAAACCACACAACTGTTCACCTGCTTATATATAGCACAGGTCATCATCGAGGCACGGTAAAACTGAAGTTTCATGCAGTTGTGATGTCTGACTGAATTTTATATCAACACCCAAATGCAATGTGTTCAAATTATAGTATTGGCGGGTGACAGCACAGGCAAGGTGAATTCTCTGTACACTAGGGGGGAGACGTACAGAGCAGGTAGGAGAAGGTCACATGTTCCGCATCAGTACAGAACTCCCAATGAAGAATCCCCCACAGCACTTATCTTGTGAGTTATGGGTGGTGGAGCCTGAGGACACAGTCAGAACTGCTCTGTAAGTGCATTTTCTCCCAGACTATCAGATGCTATTTCTCAAAGGAAGTGGCTCAGAGCTTCCTTGTTTATGAGCTGATTTTCAAGGGTGGGGGTATTTAAAGGGCCCCGGCCCTTTCCTGACGGCACGCAGCCAGGCAGACGACAAACCTGATCCAGAATGAGCTGCGTCCACACTTCCCATTGGATCCGGCAGCCTGGGTTTCCTGGTGACCCTTCCCTGCTCCCAGTTGATTCAAAGGCCTGGCAAGACCTGGTGCCCGCCAAGAAAATCCGAGGCAGCCAGGTTTGTTATTTCAACTCTCTACCCCTCCAGACCTCGGTGTGTGACTAACACGGATGACAGTTAAAGTGAGGGTGCATGTGACAACCGTGATGATAACACAAATGGTGAAAAGTCCTTCATGACCAGTCTTCCAAATGCCAGCCCATTTCAACATTAACTAACTAGTGTAGTAAAATAAAATGACATAAAATAAGAAAAATGATGAGTAGCGGGGATGTAATATGAGACAGCCATTCAAGGAAACAGTTAAACATGCCCTTACCATAAGACCCCGCGATGACATCTCTTGGGCATTTATCCCAGAGAAATGAAAACTTGGGCCTCCCTGGTGGTGCAAGGGGTTAAGTCATAGCACTATGAAGCATCCGCAGCCACTGCAGCACAAGTTCAATCCCTGGCCAGGGAGCTGACCCACATGGCGCAGCTGACCTCTCCTGTCTTGTCCACTGCTCCCCTCAGCAGAGTATTTCAGTAGATCTGACTGTTCTGTTCCCTGCTCTGTCTCTGGTGAATCCTCTCATCCCCTGAACTTTCTGGCCTGTACCCAAGTTCTTCTGTGCATGAATAGATAAATATTTTTTTAGGGCTTCCCTGGTGGCGCAGTGGGTTAAGCAACGCACTACGAAGCAAATCGCAGCCACTGCAGCACGAGTTCGATCCCTGCTGCCGGCCAGGGAGGGGACCCACATGGTG
>JAGFMF010012271.1:4311105-4336467 GCA_019455555.1 Galemys pyrenaicus
GCTCTCTGTGGTGAATCCTCTCACCCCCCACACCTCTGGCCTGTACCCCAGTGCTTGTATGCATAAATAAATAAATCTTTAAAAAAAAAATAAATCTTTGTCTTGCCTAATTTCTTCAGCAAGGACTCCCAAGCTATGTTGAATAGCAATGTTGGTATTGGACAGCCCTGTCTCCTTGATCTTAGTGGACATGCTCTCAGCTTTTCACCATTGATTATGATACTGAGTGTGGGTTTGTCACAGATGGCTTTTATAATACTCAGATATTAGATATTACAATATTTAGATAATATTTACACCTGGTGGGGCCGACCTGGTGGCACAAGGGATTAAAGCGCAGCACTATGAAGCATCTGTAGCCACTGCAGCATGAGTTCGATCCCCGGCCAGGGAGCTGACCCACATAGCACAGCAGACCTCTTCTGCCTCAACGGCTGATTCCCCTCAGCAGTGTATTTCAGTAGATGCCCCTGTTCTGCTCCCCACTCTGTCTAAGGTGAATCCTCTCTCACACACACCCCCATCTCTGGCCTGCACCCCACCTCTTGTATGCATAAATAAAATAAATCTTTAAAAAATAAATTAAATAAAACTTTTCATCATTTTTGTGTGTAATTTTCAAGTAGTGCATGAGTTAGACAAAATTTGTATACATAGTTATAGCAATATATTATATCACATAATTATGCATATGTCAAAATAATTATATAATATATATCTCATTCGTGTGTGTATACACACTCAACCAAAAGCTAAGAGACAGTTTATTACATTCAACAGTGAAATGAAAAAATAACCATCCTCTGCAATACAAGAACTCGAGTAAGATTGCAGAGGGTTGTGGTTTCTCTGAAGCAACATTTGAAACCTACTTCATGACCAGAAAGAGGTGTGATTGCCGGTGACAATTGGGGACAGGACTTTCCAGTAAATGTTTATAGAGATTTTTGTGTTAAGCCAAATCAGTCTCTCAAAAAAAAAAAATAAAATGCCCTGCAGTTTGCCGCCCCTCCCAACTCCTGCCTTTTAAACACAAGTGAAGAGTTTACTCGTTAAGTTAGTTCTCATTCACCATAAAACATCCCTGGGCTGTTAGATAAAGGTTTTCTCACCGTTTTGCTAAGGTGGGAAGTGAGGCACAGAGCAGTGAAGTCACTTTTTGGGGTCTGAATCTAAACTCAGATATGCCCGCCCGCGAGCCCATGCTTTAACCACTAGGCGCTACCGCCTCCTTGTGGCTGCTTCTCCCCCGAGGCGCCTCCATGAACACCTTCCCCACACACACACAGAGTCTGGCCTCCCCCTTGTCATTTTTCATAGCAACCCCCAACCCCCTCAATCCTGTGCTCACATTTTCAGCATGCATAAAATATGAACCCACATGAGAAAGAAATACATTGGTTTGGTTTTCTTTTAACCAAGTAACTTCCACTCTGACTCTAGCACATGACGAAGGAAAGCAAGTTTTCTTACCTTTGTAGGTAAAACCAAGAGACTTCTCTGTCAAATCCCAGAGCATTCTGGAAACCATTTAGAAGCCGTGGGGGTTGACGTTGCATGTCCCTGTTTGGGGGGAGGGGCATTCATTTTGACTCCTAGATCAGGAATACTGGGGTAGATACAGCCCTAGAGTTCTAGAAACATCCTTGTCTTCCATATCGGTGCTGCAGCTATCTCCCGCAAGGAGGTAATTTTTTTTCCTTTTAGACCTTTCAAAGTACAAAGCAAAAGCATCTGGCCTGGGAGGCTGGTTTTGTTATGTGGGGGTGAGGAGAGGGTTGTTCTGACAGGCAGCTGAGGGCGGGAGGAGGGCTCGAGGGGGAAGAGGGGTGGTTTCATCTGTCTGCTGGAATTAAGAGGAAAGGTGGCCTCTTTAGATTAGAACTGAGCTGATGGGTTCTGCGTGGGATGGACTGAATTAAAGTTTGATTGGGCGTTTCACTCCTTGCTATTTGCCTGTTAATGTGGAGGGTCACAAAAAAACAGCCAAGAAAAAAGCAAAGGGGAGCCGGTTCTCTTGTGTGATTTGGAGATTCAGAATCCCCGGCTAAGACAAATGTATGTGAGCTTGCTGAGAAAATAAAATAATTAGAAGGACGAGATACTGTTTTCTTTGTCTTTGCCAATCCACCCGCCTCTGAAGGAAAGCTTTCCACGTGAGGTTTGCAGAGACCTTCCTGGGAGGGAACCCCCACACTATAACCACACCCACGGAAATGCTAATTTTGCTGAGCCCTTGCTGTGTGCACAGCTCTGTTCTAATCACTTTACCTGCGCTTGCCATTTACCTTTCACAACAACCCAAGAGTTGGTGACTATTTTCCTCCTTAAAAAGGAGGAAACTAGGGGCCTCCCTGGTGGCGCAGTGGGTTAAGCGACACACTATGATGCAAAACCGCAGCCACCGCAGCCACTGCAGCAAGAGTTTGATCCCTGCTGCGGGCCAGGGAGGGGACCCACATGGCATGGCAGACCTCTCCTGCTGTGCCCGCTGCTCCCCTCAGCAGTGTACTTCCGTTGATCTGCCTGTTCTGCTCCCTGCTCTCTGTGGTGAATCCTCTCACCCCACCCCCCATCTCTGGCCTGTACCCCAGTGCTTGTATGCATAAATAATAAATGAATTTAAAAAAAAAAAAAGGAGGAAACTAAAAACAAATGAGGAAACTGAGTCACAAAGAGGTTGGGTAACTTACCTGAGGTCACAGCAAGAGGCCAAGCTGGGACCCTAGGTGAACATTCCAGCTACCATGCCAAACACTTCCTAGATGCCAGGGATGGGAATTTCTCCTTCATGGACAAAGAAGACAGAAAACATGGGTTCATTCCTAGTTGGGGCTCCGGTTAGCCTTGGATATAGTCCCCTGCTCTGTGCCTCAGTTTACCCATTTGAAAAGGATGTAGAATTAGATGATGTCTTCTTGCAGATCTGACTCTGTAGCTCATATGTGCCTTCTCGGAATTATCCCCAAAACAGTTAACAACAAACTGTCCCAGGTTTCTTGACTTTTCCTTGGTTCCATCATAAAGGCAATCAGTGCCTCCCATTGGGGAAATGTGTGTGTGTGTGCGTGTGTGTGTGTACCTGTGTACTCAGTGTGTGAATGATTATGTAGTGCACCTCATGTGCTTGGTACTGTTCTAGATACTGTGGTTATAGTACAATAAGGTGAAACCTTTGTGCACCTCCTTTTCCTGGACACACCCCTAAACTATACTTCCCAGTCTCCTAGGAAGTTGGGAGCATGTGATTCAGTGCCAGCCAGTGAAATGGGGGCAGAAGTGATGTCTGTGACTTCCAGTCCTGTCTAAGTTCTTTCCCTCTCCCCATTCGACTTGGTCAGCTGCAGAACCCCTCCCCCCAAAATGATGGAGCCATCCCTGAGTGAGCATGTGTGCCAGGGTCCCATCACCGCCACCAATCTGCAGCAGAATTGTGTGTGAGCAAAGTCTAAACCCTTTTGTGTTAAGCCACTGAGATGTTCAGATTGTTTGGGCTATAAACATAACTTTTTTCTAATAAGTAAATACACTGCAATATGAGATGAAGTAAAGGGAGAGTGATTAGGGAAAGGGATGATGTCCTTGAAGACCTAAGGAGGAAGTAGTATTTGAGGCAAGGCCTGAATGAGAGGGGATGAGAAACATGAAGCTCTGTGGGGAGATGTGTTCAGGCATCAGGGCCAGCATGAGCAAATGCCCTGGGGCAACAACTGGAGAGTTTAAGGAAAAGAGGGGAGGCCAGTGCAGGTGGAGCACAGCGAACTCTCGGGAAAATCTGAACAGAAATAAGATCAGAGAGGTGAGCACCAGACAGGGTCGAGTTCATGGAAAGCTACAGAGAAGGACTTTATTCTAAATGATTCAAAGCCACTGAAAAATATTAAAGAGTGGTAATGGCATGTGATGTGTTTTAAAAAGATCCCTCTTGGAGTGAAACCAGATTAGTGGTTACTCTGGCAGTGCAGGGTGAGGAGGGCTGGGTAGGAGAGTGGAGGGGAGGGATAGTGGGCAATTGACTGGAGAGGGGCCTGAAGGAATCTTCTGGAGTCCTAGGAATGTTCCATATCTTGATCTGGATGTGTACATTACCTGGTAAAAATGCACTGAGCTGCACACTTAAGATTATAGCACTTTACACCCATGGCTGTCTGTTCACTTCAATAAAAGAAAAACAAAGACAAAGGAAAAGGAAGACTCTAGAAGTTGCTGTAGGGGTGAGCAAGGTTCATCAATATCAAGGCCCTCAGCGTGCTGTGTGGACTGGAGTGGGGTATGAGAGGAAACAGGAAGAGCAGAGTTGGAGGTGACTGCCATATGGTCCTTTTATTCTGTTAAGAGGAGAGGGAGAGGGAAGGGAGGCCCTTTCACTGTCACCAGCCGCCCCCTTTAAAGGTGGGCACCTCCTCTTTACCCCAGACCATGTAGAGAGACAGAGTCCATCTCTGTCCACATGCACGTTCATCTCTGCTCCCACTGCCACTGGCTATCTCACCTTCATGCTGAGTCCTGGTGCTAGAGTCATTGATCAGGGAGGCCAGGCCAGGAGAGGCGAGAACGACCTAGACTCAGCCTCAGACCTGCAGTCCTAATGGGAGTGTAACAAGAGGTTTGAGTCCCAGAGCAGTTGGCAGGCCCAAGGGAGGCAGCCAGGGACTAGGGCACCACACGGACCTCTAGAGCTCCCAGAGGAGGAAGCCATGTGCAATGCTTGGGCTCAGATCCAGGTTGCCTCTCAAATAAATGATGCTGAATTGGCCTGTGTACCTACCCACTGCAGCAGGCACAGTGGGGTCTCCAGAGGCTGCCTCAGGAGAACCACCTCTTGCAACGTCACGCAAGGAATTAAGTGTCCAACCAGTCTGCCCACTGTCCTGGCTGTAAGGATGTCCAGGGTTCATAGAGGGTCCTGTATACACCCCTCGGTCTCACAGCAGGACCAGCTGGAATGAGCCCCTGATTCCAGCCTGGCAACTTCAGAGCTAGATTCTGCACTAGGCTCTCCTTCTGTGTCTTCTGATGGAAGAGCCCAGCAGAGGGACAAGCAGTCTTCATTCTCAGAAGCAAAAACATGAGGGGGCTCCCTGGTGGTGCAAGGGATTAAGCCCTACACTATGAAGCATCCACAGGCACTGCAGCATGAGTTCAATCCCCAGCCAGGGAGCTGACCCACATGGCGCAGCAGACCTCTCCTGTCTTGCCCGCTACTCCCCTCAGCAGTGAGTTTCAGTAGATCTGCCTGTTCTGTTCCCCACTCTGTCTCTGGTGAATCCTTTCAGCACTTCTGGCTTGCACCCAGCTCTTATATGCATAAATAAATAAATATTTTTTTTTTTTAAAAAAAGGACAAAAACATGAGCTTCCTGGTTCAGAATTGATGGTCTCTTCCTAAAACTCTAGCTGCCATGAACTTGGAATAAATTGGACAGAAGGACCCATCTCCAAACAAAGATTGTCACCTATACAACAGACTTTTAAATTTTTTTTGAAAGATTTATTTTTACTTATTTATGCATACAAGAACTGGGATCTAGGCCAGAGGCACAGGGGGCGAGATGATTCACCAGAGACAGAACAGGTGGATCTACTGAAATACACTGCTGAGGGGAGCAGTGGGAGAGACAGGAGAGGTCTGAGGCACCATGTGGGTACCCTCTCTGGTTGGGGATCAAATTCATGCTGCAGTAGCTGTAAATAGCTTCATTCATAGTGCCATGCCTTAACCCCTTGAGCTACCAGGGTTTTTTAATTTTTTTAAATCTTAAACCTTAATGTTAAAAGAATAAATGAAAAATATTTTGGCACACTGCATTTCTGTGTGTGTGTGTGTATATATATATATGCATATGAATAATATATGATGCATTTATTTATTATATATTTTGACTAAATATTTCATATAGAAACCTCAAACAGTTTAGAGAAAAAATTTATTTATACATAATATAAAATGAACTTTTTTTCTCTGAACTATCTTAGTGTGAGATCCATACCTCTTTATGCCTAAATACCTCCATGTTACAATTCCAAATAAGAAATTTAACATTGATTATCTAATGTAGAGTTCATACTTAAGTTCTGCCAATTGCCCAATAATCTCTTTAATGTCACTTTTTCCCCCAGTGGAATATTCAATCCCTGTGGATTATATTTTGTTCTGTAGAATTATTTCCACCAAAAAAGAGATACATTGAAGTCTTAACTTCTAGCACCTCAGCATGTGACTTTATCTGGCAGAAGGCCTTTATGGAAATAATCAGTTAAAGTGAAGTCATTAGTTTGTGATTAGTGTCCCTATAAAAAGGGAGCTGTGGACCCAGACAGACTTGGAAACATACCTGTAAGCCCAGGAGAGAGGCCTCACAGCTGGCAGGAGCCAACCCTGCCAGCCAGGACCTTCCAGAACTGAAAGACTCATGGTGAACCCTGAATGTGGCACTTGGTAACAAGAATCCCAGGGAACAGATACAGCTGCTGGGTCCAGTGACCCTTCGACTTGACTAACAAATAGCAGAGGACCTGTGTTGGTCACACAGCGTCCTTCTTAGAGAACCACAGGCCCACGTGGCTTTCAGAGCGTCCACTGCACCAGTCAGGTGAGACCTCGGTGGACTTTCTCCCTTTAAATGTCACTAGCGGCAAGGGCTAGGCCCTGGGTACACCCAGAGGGCACCAAAACTAGCACACTGTCATGGTCAGCATGATGGCGGGGTGGGTGGGGGTTGGGAGGGGGTACCCTCCTCCCAAGGAAGGAAGAAGAGGAGCAGCAGCAGGAGAGCAAACAAAGAGGAGGGAGGGGCTGCTAGAGGTGTTCAGCAGGAATTCCTGGGTGAGTAAACTCCCAGGTTTTTTCCAAAACCAATAGTCTTTAAGTTTGCAAAATAAAAGGTTAAAATTAAATTCCGATATCTTTCTTTTGGTTAAATTTCCCTGCCTCTTGCTGATGGCTAGAGGGATGGAAGCCTCACTCCATTCACTGCAGGAAAATAGGACCAAGCTAGAAACTGTGCAGAAAGAGCCTCCCTTTCCAGAGGGGTGCCACACACAAGATGCACACACTTCTGATTTTCAGAGAGCGTGTGGTTTGGTACAAGGCACCCCACAGCTGGGAAGCACATCCTCATCCAGTTATGCAACCAGTCAAGGCTGAGCCCAGGATCCCAGGATCCCAAGATCCCAGGATTATTGGGGCAATTGGCAAAATTTGAATATAGACTACTCTATATTAGATCACTATTTTATCAGTGTTAAACTTATTTGGAATTGTATTGTAGTTATATAAAATGTCTCCTTGGGCCTCCCTGGTAGCTCAGAGGGTTGAGCACCGCACTGTGAAGCATCCACCGCACAGCAGCATGAGTTCGATCCCCGGCCAGGGAGGGGACCCACATGGACCTCTCCTGCCTCGTCCGCTGTTTTCCTCAGCAGTATATTTCAGCTGATCTGCCTGTTCTGCTCCCCACTCTGTCTGGTGAATCCTCTCACCTCCCATGACTCAGGCTTGTACCCCAGTTCTTGTATGCATAAATAAATAAATCTTAAAAAAAAAAGTCTCCTTGTCTTTAGGAGGTAACAAGGAGGTATTTAGGCAAAAGGGGATTGAATCTTACACTCAGTTCAAAGGGGAAAAAGAAGTAATTATGTATTATATATAACTTTTTCTCTAAAGTGTTTAAGATTTCTATATAAAATATTTAATTAAAATATATAATAGGGCCTCCCCTGGTGGCGCAGTGGGTTAAGCAACGCACTACGAAGCAAATCGCAGCCACTGAAGCACGAGTTCGATCCCTGCTGCCGGCCACGGGGGGGGACCCACATGGCGTGGCAGACCTCTCCTGCTGTGCCCGCTGCTCCCCTCAGCAGTGTACTTCTGTTGATCTGCCTGTTCTGCTCCCCGCTCTCTGTGGTGAATCCTCTCACCGCCCCACACCTCTGGCCTGTGCCCCAGTGTTTGTATGCATAAATAAATAAATCTTTAAAAAAAAAATAAGAAATAAAAATAAAATATATAATAAATAAATACATCATATAAGGAGCTAAAGCTAGAACTAAATCTAGATCTGAGCTAAAAGGTTACTAATGTCAGATTTTGGGCTCAGAGGACACAAGCTGTCCTGAAGACCTTGAACCTTCAGGTCAGTTCTTCAGCCTCAGCACTAATGACATTTAGGATGGAACCACTCCTCGTGGCTGGGGACTGCTCTGTGCATCACAGAATGTTTAGCAGCAGCCTTGACCTCTACCTTCTTAGATGCCAGTTAAATCCTTTCCCCCAAGATATGACAGTCTCCAGACTGTCAAATGTTTCCCTGAGGGGGAGGAGCAAATAGCCTTCAACTGAGAATCACTGCTTTAGATAAAAGTAAAATCTTAGCCTTAATCTGTTTTTTAAATTTTTTTTTGCAATTACCTAAAATCTTCTTAAATGGCAATTTGTACACCAAGATTTGAACCCCACTGAGTACAGCAAAAGGCAAATCAAAGAGGCAGCTAATTCACGGCACCTAACTTGTTTCTTCCTTTTACCAGGCAGTCGGCTCGACTTCCTCTCCACTGTTTAAATTGTTGCTGTGCAGGGTAGAAACCCCATCCACCTCAGAGCTGGCTGCATTTCAATAAGGGCTGGGAAGACTTTCATGGCACTTTCCAAGCTTAATTAGTTCATATTTGTAAAGTGCCTTAGGAAGCTCAGGCCAGGATGCTATGGGAAGTCCTAGTTACCAGGATTCTCGCCACACTCTTAAAAAGAACATTCTCACATAAAAAAGGCGGGCAGAGTCAGAAAAGAGCCCACAGGAGCTGTGTGAATAGTGAAGGAGCCCTTGTGAAGTGCATTTGAGACCGTAAAGAAAGAGGGTAATACTTTCCAACTTTCTGGCCCTCCTCCTATTCTCTAGAGCAGGAAATTATTTAAAGTATTTCCTGAACAGCTGAAGTATGTTAGAAACCTGCTAACATTCTCTACATTATCTCCAGGAAATAGACGCTAAAGAATTTCTTTGCAACAAGAAATTATTTGAGCTCCACTGCCCATTTCTACCTGAGTGTGATGGATGTGCTCATTCTGAGAACAAAGACTACATCTTCTTGGATCATTTTGATGTATATTCAGGGTTTAAAGAACAGACCCAGGGGAAGGACTCCTTTAGCATATGTGTGTGTGTTGTGTGTGTGTGTCTACAGAGAAAGAGCACGTGCTAGAGGAAGAATGGAACTTTCTCTGCCAGGTAATTTAGCAATCGAAGTCAGTTATCTAGTTATTCTTAATCTTTGGGTGGGGTAAGAATGAAGTCAACTTCTGTTTTAGGAGGAAATCTAGAATATGCAACAAAAGGAAACTGATTAGTCACATTGTTCCTCCAGGGATTTGCTCTGTCCAAGGCATGAACCCATAAATCTCCCAAGGAGGGTGGGGGTCCATGGCATCATGCCCCAGTAAGCGAAGTCTAAACCTCCCGTGCAAATGCACTTTGGGACATCCATGGGGTCACAGGACAGAGCCATCTGGGGGCCAGCTGTGACTGATTAGCAAATTCTCTGGGTCTCTTGAGAGAAGAGCAAGTATGAACACAGCAGAAATGCCAGGGGGAAGTGGCCATTGTTACCTCCAAAGCAAAGAACAAGGCCTGGAAAGAAAGCCAATTCCTGGAGAGAATGAGAGCTGAGGATGTGCCCTGCTTTCTGACAGTCAGGAGCCGTCCCCCCTGCTGGGGGGGGGGCGCTGCAGGACCCAGCCCTTGGCAACTGTCTGGCTGTCAGCAGGAATATGAGGAGCCAGGAGCGGACAGTTGTTACCGCCCACTCTCAGGGACCTGCAGGGAAGCTGAACTTGAGGCCAAGGAGAGAAATACAAACTCCTGCCATCTTGCTTTCTGGGCACAAAGGCACTGCATTCTTAATGTGCTTCATCATGTTTTGGGAATGAATGTCTACCAAATGCCACCTTTTGGTGACAGTAGTTAAACAGCAGTTCTGTAATTAAATTGCAGCTAAATTCATTGATCTAAGGTATAAACTACTGCACAGAACAAGCTCAGATAGTTTAAAAAAAGCACACTATAAATGTATAGAAAATTGGTTCTATATCCAAAATTTGTCATAGGTGGCTACACCTGTCAATTTAATTTGAGTCCCTTTCTCAGAAAAACTCATGTGCTCCAATTATTTATTTTATAAGACTTCAGGGGCTTGTGAGCTGCATTACTCAGATTAAGGATTTCTATCTATGAAAAAATGTACAGTCCAATGGGGGATTAGATCTTTGTGGTAGATCATGTATTTCTGAATTTCCTAAAATTAATATTACTTCTGGAATTGTAAGAAAAGTTGTTACAAAGTTACCAAAAAGAAGGAAAAAGAATAAATTTCATGTTCATTGGGCCCTCCTCTGGTGGCGCAGCGGGTTAAGAAACGCACTATGAAGCAAAACGCAGCCACTGCAGCACGAGTTTGATCCCTGCCACTGGCCAGGGAGGGGACCCACATGGCGCAGCAGACCTCTCCTGCCTCGCCCGCTGCTCCCCTCAGCAGTGTATTTCAGTCCATCTGCCTGTTCTGCTCCCCACTCTCTCTGGTGGACCCTATCACCCCCTGCACTTCTGGCCTGTACCTCAGTTCTTATATAAATAAATAAATCTTTAAAAAAAAAAAATTTCATGTTCACTAAGTTAGTATTTCCTCAGAATAACAGACAGTGGTTGAATAGATGAGTGACAACAGTGTGAGGTCAACTAAAAATTTGGTCAAAATCAAGAATTTTAAAATGTCCTCATTTCCACATCTCCCACATACTGCTGTAGTTCAACAGTTCTGCTAAAAAATGCTTTCTTGTAACTACAATCAGCAACTGCCTTCTGTGCATCCATCATACTTCGACTTTTCATTCCCTTTGAATTTTCTTTCTTACTCATTCTTCCTCATCTTCCCTTGTTTATCTGGACAAGCTTCTAATACTTTTGCCTGAACCTGTTCAAGTTCTAAACATTAAAACTTTTCTCAGAGTAGAAATTTTTGTTTTCTCGGTCCTACTAGGATTTCACATCACTAGTACGGATAGGCCTATCTATTGTTTACTGACCAACTTCCAAGCAAATCTCACCAAGCTGGACTTGGCAGCTCAGGTGGCTGTTCTCTCAGCCAGTGAGCATTTAGATGATTAAGTGTTCCAAAGGGATCTGCCCAAAAGAATTGAAAGGTAAACCATGGACACAGAAAGGGAGCTTAGAGCTCACTGGGAGAACAGCACAAGGTAATAGCTGATAGGCTTGGGTCAACTCCACTGTTCAGAAGCTATGGTGAAACCTATAAAAGGCCTGCATGCTGACAAACATTCAATTTTGGGGCAAAACACTGTCAGTAAGCACAGAAAGACATATGGTGGGCACATGATAATTTAGATCTGTGATGGATAAGATAAAAATGGGAATATTAAATTTAGCCTAGGAGGTAAATTTGCATGAAAATAGGGGTCTGTGGGTCTCCCTTGTGGTGCAAGGGGTTAAGTCTCAGCGTCTCAGCACTATCAAGCTATGGCCAGCCACTGCAGCACATACCCTGGCCAGAGAACTGACTCACATAGCACAGCAGACCTCTCCTCTCCTGCCTCCCCTCAGCAGTGTATTTCAGTAGATCTGCCTGTTCTGCTCCCCATTCTTGTCTCTGGTGAATCTTCATACCTCCCTCCTCTTCTGGCCTATACCCCAGCTCTTGCATGCATAATCTTAAAGGAAAAATAGGGGTCTGTAAAATAATTTTTTTTGCTAAAAGGTTAGGAAGAATTGTTCTGTGGCTATAGTCCTTACCTAGGGTATTAATGTCCTATAGTAACTATTACCTGTGGGAGTGTTTTATAGCAGGGATTATGCTACTTTGACGGTCCAGAGATAACTCACTAGCAAGATTTGAACTCAGGTGGATCTGGCTCCTGGTGGGTGACTTAGTTCATTCCATTGCACCACCTCTCAGAACTAGGAGGAAGAACATGGAAGATAGTGAGAAGTCTGGGAGGAATGCACAAACAGATCAATTTCTAATGTTAGGGAATTGCTACAAATATTCAGTAAGAACTGGGAGTTGGTAGACACAAGGGTTATGCTTTCAAACTATGCCAATAATATGCCACTTAACATACAAATGCTCAAAATTAAATAGCTCTTCTGCCCTCAAAAACCTTGATAGTTTGAGTGTTTTTTATCATCTTCATTAGCTGGCGTTGTAGAACTTCAGTGATGTGACTAAAACACTTTCCACTAACACTTTCCCTTGGGGATGCTGCACAATTTGGCCAGGTTTTGTTAATCACAAATTAGGTCAACAGCCCAATGTCAAAAGAAAGCATCATTAATGACATATTTCAAAGGCTTTCCAAAATCAGGCAGCTGGGTTTTTGGCAAACTTCAGCAAGGGTGGAGGGAGGTAAGGAGCAGCCAGTTATGCTTACTTCCCTTAATGGCCTTCTGATCTTGGGGTTCTATACTTCAAAGTTTATAGTTGCTCAAAATTCAAAATTTTGCTTCTACCCCTATAGTAAAATGGAAAGGAACATACCACTTTGGTACAAACAATTTTGGGCTTTAATTGACAAGGTTCTGGGAAGTTTTGAAAGGCAATTTGGGGCGGCCCCTTGGTGGCATGGGGTTCAAGCTATATCGCCAGCCACTGTGACATGGTTCAATCCCTCACCGAGGTAACCAACCCACATGGCACAGCAGATCTCTCCTGGTCTTGCCCACTTCTCCCATTAGCAACCAGCCTGTTCTGCTCCTCACTCTGATGAATCTCTCAATGACCCTTGCCCACAACTCTCTGGCTTACTCCCCCCACAGCTCTTGTATGCATAAATATAATAAATCTTTTAAAACAAATCAATCTTCAAAAAGATTAAATGTGACACAAGCTCAAATTTTTCTGGCCCGTGTGAAGTAGTTTGAAGTATGGAAGTGCCAACAACTATTATAAAGAAGAGAAGCAACCGAGAGGAAAGCCAGGACTCGGAAGAACAGAGTAGGAAAGAACAGAGTAGGAAAGAAGTTATTATCACTCCTGGATTGCTGATGACATCACAAGCTGTGTATCAGTGTATATGCAACAGTACTGCCATGCCTCCTGTAGTCGCAATGATTTGGTGCAGCCTTATGAGCACCACACTAGAAAGCAACAGACAGACATGGTAAAATAAAGGGTGGAACTTAATCTTTATTTACAGGACACTGCAAGATATGAAATTCCACATAGAAATAGGAAATCCATTGAGAGAAGAAGCTTCATACAGTATGTACAGTTTGGAACTGTTCAAGTATAGTTTTGTTGTAAAAAGTGCTACAATAACAAACCACATTTAAAAAGTTCTTAGTAGAGAAACAGTAAGACAAACTTATACCAAACATAGTACACAACAAACAACTTTATGTCTCAGCTGTCCAATCTAAAAGTTAAAGGTCCCAGGAGTTCCATCCTGCACTTGGAATGTATAGCCTTCAGAGGTAGTTTCTGGCACAACATTTTGATCTTCCTCTTCCTGAAAGTTATTAAAACACATTAATATAATCTCAAAAACATGGCACATTTCTAAGCAGTAATCTGCCTGGACATTTATATTTACTCTCAAGCTTTTCACTTGCCTTCATTTCAAACAATGCTCTGCCTGGGTGGGGAAGGTTCTGAGCAAGTTAAGGAATGCTATTCTAGTAAAAGAAAAATAAACTAGATTTTTTTTCTTCACCTGTCACTTTTCTGTAGAAAAGAGGAAAATTAGGCCCAGAGTATGGTTATGGGGTAGACCTTGTTTTCCATCAACTCCTACAATTTACTCTGGAGTCTAAGAGTCCTAAGGGTGTTCAGAAGAAAGCAAATTGATGACCTTTTTTTATGTCTCAAGTTAAAAATCTTATATTATCAAGTCAAACAGAGGAACTAATGTGTACATTATGTCTACTTACAGATACTTTGCTATATTTAACAACTATATAGACTGATTTAAAAGAATAAGGGCAAAAAATCTTAAAAGGACTGTTCTTAAACATGTACTTTCCAAGTTAACATTTACATGTCACTCACCTCTACAGAGAAATACTTCTCAATCAAGCTTAATGAAGCTTTGTACACAGATTCATTTTCATGGTTTTGTAGGGCTTCAATTTTGTCCAAACCTCCACATTCTTCAATCATTATACTAAGTTTCTCAGTTTCACCTAATTTCTCAGCAGCCTAAAAAAATTAATTCAAGTTACTGGCCTAAACTCTGAAATCGTCTATTTTAATGAAGAAAACAATGAAAATGGTTTCTTGATAACTCTCTTCAACAACCGTATTGTGGGTCTCCCAGGTGGCGCAGTGGCTTGAATGCCACACTGTGAAGCATCCCTGCCACAGCAGAGCGAGTTCAGTTCCTGGCCAGGGAGGGAACCCACATGGCACAGAAGACCTCTCCTGCCTCACCCACTTCTCCCGTCAGCAGTGTTTCAGTCAATCTGCCTGTTCTGCTCCCCACTGTCTCTGGTGGATCCTCTCACCTCCCACAACTCTGGCCTGTACCCCAGCTCTTGTGTGCATAAATCTTTATAAAAAAAATAAAAACAAAATAACAACCCCATTGTGATAAAATTATCTCCATTTTACATTTTTAAAAAGTTCAAGGTGATCTGTTCTGTACTTGCTCTCAACTACTTTTGTAGCTCTGAGCCAAAGACTGTCTGGCTGTCCGAAGCATGAAAATCACTTGAATTTAAAAATTGGTACTAGGGCCTCCCTGGTGGCGCAGTGGGTTAAACAACACACTATGAAGCAAAATGCAGCCACTGCAGCACAAGTTCGATCCCTGTGGCCGGCCGGGGAGGGGACCCACATGGCGTAGCAGACCCTCTCCTGCCTCGCCCGCTGCTGCCCTTAGGGCAGTGTGTTTCAATCTGCCTGTTCTGCTCCCCACTCTGTCTGGTGAATCCTCTCACCTCCCACAACTCTGGCCTGTACCCCAGCTCTTGTGTGCATAAATAAATAAATCTTTAAAAAATAAATAAAAATTGGTACTATATCCAGGTTCAATTGTTCTGCAATGGAACGGGATTATTACTGTTTAAAAGCATCCCAGATAAATCTCAGTGTAGCCAGAGTAGATGGCCTATAAGGGTAAAAAAGGCCTATGGCATACAGAAGCAATTTTCCCTTTTTGATATCAAGAATTTATTAGGTATAATAATATTATGGTTAGACTTTTAAGAGATACACAGGGACCTCCCTGGTGGCACAAGGTAAAGGTTTAGTTTAGGCATAGCATTATGAAGCTATCTGCAGCCACTGTGGTACAAGTTAGATCCCCAGCCAGGAAGCTGACCCACATGGTGTGGCAGACCTCTCCTGTCTCGCCTGCTACTCTCCTTAGCAGTGTATTTCAGTAGATCCCTCCTGTTCTGCTCCCCACTCTGTCTCTGATTACTCCTCTCACCCCTCACACCTCTGGACAGTACCCTGGCTCTTGTATGTACAAATAAATCTAAAAAAAGAAAAAAAACTACAAATATTTATAGACTATCTTATTTGCTTCAAAATAATTTAGGGCATTCAGATAAGAGGAATTAAGAAATCAACTTATTTGTGCAGAGTGGATACACCAGGGACCATTATTCTAAATATAACTTTGATGTGTAAACAGCTGCATGAACAGGTCATACACGGAATATGAAGAGATAAAGGAACAGACAGAACTAAACCAAAACATATCCTACAAATCTGACTACTAGGGGTGTGGGAGCTATCCCTAAATGGATTATGCTGGAAGAATGGTGCTTTGGTGGTGAATATGGTATACTGACATACATCTGAAGAGGTGTGAACCTATATATCTAAATCATATCATCTGTGTTACCTTTATTAAAAAACACACAATTGGGCCTCCCCGGTGGCACGATGGGTTAAGCAATGCACTATGAATCAAACCGCAGCCACTGCAGCTCAAATTCAATCCCTGCCACCAACCAGGGAGGGGACCCACATGGCACAACAGACCTCTCCTGCCTTGCCTGCTGCTCCCCTCAGCAGTGTGTTTCAGTAGATCTGGCTGCTCTGCTCCCCACTCTGTCTCTGGTGGATCCTCTCAGCACCCCCACCCCACCACACCACTAGCCTATATGTACTCCAGTGCTTGGACGCCGAAATAAATATTAAAAAAACCAAAAACACAATCAAAAAAAAATCTATAACCAGGGCCTCCCTGGTGGTGCAGTGGGTTAAGCAATGCACTATAAAGCAAACTGCAGCCAGCAGCACGAGTTCGATCCCTGCTGCTGGCCAGGGAGGGGATCCACATGGCGCAGCAGACTTCTGCCTCGCCCACTGTTCCCCTCAGCAGTGTGTTTTGCCTGTTCTGCTCCCCACTCTGTCTCTGGTGAATCTTCTCACCTCCCTGGACTCTGGCATGTATCCCAGCTCTTGTATGTATAAATAATCCTTTAAAAAAAAATCTATAACCAGAAGCTTATTAAAGTTGATGAGCAGGACCTCCTGCCATCAATCATGGGAAGAACATCCTATATACTGGCATGCTTGGATTAATTAGAAATAGAGTAAGAAAAATATAATCAAGTAACTGTATCATTCAAATTTAATTTAACCAAAATTCAGCACAGGGTCCTCCCTGGTGGCACAATGGGTTTAAGCAATGCACTATGAAGCAGACCGCAGCATGAGTTCAAGCCTCCTGCCAGTCAGGGAAGGTGACCCACATGGTGCAGCAAACCTCTTCTGCCTCGCCTGCTGCTCCCCTCAGCAGTGTACTTCAGTAGATCTGCCTGTTTTGTTCCCCACTGTCTCTGGCCTGGACCCCTGTTCCCATATGCATAAATAAATCTTAAAAAAAATTTAAACATTCAACACATTATGGAATCAAAGATTCTTGACAAAATAGCTACATGGACTTGACTAAAACTCAGGTTACACTACCCACTTGTCATCTCATTTCTATCCTTATAATCTTGAGTATCTTTAACCAGGAATGTGGAACATATAAAAGGCTTTCTGATTTTGTGGCTTACTGTGTGAACTCAGGTACTCTCCCTCCAGGTTAAAATAGTAAATGATTACCATCAAGCCCAAGTTCAAATAAGACTTACCTGGAAGATATTTGAAATGGCATCCAGAATAACCAGAATAATTTTTGTATCTTTTGCAGTCAAGAGGTTCATCAATGGTTCTATTATGCCACAATGAACAAGGTATACAATCTGCTCAACTGTTCCACCACTTGTATAGTTGGTAACAGCCCACACAGCTTCCTTTTGTGTCTTAAAGTCCGCCTAATAAGCATCAGGAAACAGATTTAATTTCAGAATGAAAGTAAAAACTGTAAAATACAAAAAGTATTGTCTTAGGAAAATAATGGCTAAAACTGGTTTTATCCAACTGTAAGCGATTACTGGCTATTATTTAGCAAAGGACTAAGTAGAAGCCAACATTGGTGCACTAAGGACTGTGTCAAGCACAGCTCTATCAAATTCCACCCATAAATACTAAATATCTTTTGACTATGAGTTTATTACCTTAGAGAGAACGCCAACAAGAAATGGGACTAACCCATGATTCACAACTTGCTGTATCTGGTCCTGACGGCCAGCTGTGATGTTTGACATTGTCCATGTAGCTTCCTTTTGAATATTAGTTTTGGAGTTGGTTAGCAGGCTGGGAAAGACAGTAAGTGCTCCTGCATCTATTACAACCTGAGTCTGTTCATCTGTCCCAGTGACAATATTTCCTATGGCTCTTAGTGCAGGAGTCTAAAAAGAAAACAGAAAATGTTAATGCTGGCAGTTATCTTTTATTTTTTCCAGCATTGTCCCAAAACTATAATCCCTAGGAGTTCTGTTAAGAGGTCCAACTTGGCTAAAAACAGTCATTATGTCACTATTAGTATTGATTATGTCTTTATACTTCATATTCTTACTTGAAAGTTATTTTCTTACCACAATTGGCAACTCAGTCGCTCCAAGAAGCTTCACAAGTTGGGGTACAACTCCTGTTTTCACAACCATTTCAATCCGTTCATTTGGACCATCAGTAAGATAAGAAATGGCCCAGCAGGTATCTGCTAATACTTCTGGATCATCGTGATGCAGGAGACGAACTAAAGTAGGAAGAATCTGCTCAACAGCCTCTAAGGGGGGTGCAGGATTCTTGTTGCGACAAAGATTTGAAAGTGTCCAGGTAAGATTACGCAAGTAACCACACTAAGGGCAAAGAAAAATGCAATGAGAAGTCTGTATTTTGAAGTACAGAAAAATGAGAAATTAAAAACTGAATGACTGTACTTTTGTTAGAAACTTACTGCTAAAGATGACATGTCAGGAACTGCAAGAAGAGCCAACAGTGGCTCAACTGCACCATACTTGATAACCAAGTCTCGGAAAACTGAACCATCACCTGAAAAGGAAGGATAAGGTCATCACGTCTACTTGTTTAGAATCACCAATGTTCAGTGACTGAGTCCACCAGTGATGTCATAACACAAAATGACACTCGGAAATTAATTTACTTAGATGCTTCTCAAGATGCCTATTTTTTAGGTAACACTTTAGGCCCTACTAAACATGGGAAAGCAAGTACACTTAAAGCTGAACACAAAGACAATTATTAGTAATGACAGCATACTTCTCCCAACCTTAGTACAATCAGAGACATTCAATCAAAAAAAATTTTAAATCCAAGTACCTGCAATGTTTCCTAGAGCCCATACAGCTTGTTCACTGATGTGAGCATGGGGAGATGCCAACAGAGAAATGAATGCTGGGATGGCACCTCCATCTACCACAGCCTTTGTCTGTTCTGATGTACCAGAAGCAATGTTAGTGAGTGCCCAAGCAGATTCAAACTGAATGGGGCTACAATCAACTCTGCCCAAGAAGGTCACAAATTTTGGAATCAAGCCAGCCCGGATTATGTTGTCAATGGGGGGCTGTTTTTCCCTAGAAAGTAGTTTCCTAAGGGTGAGCAAAAAGAGAAACAAAAGTAGGTGATTAACAAAACAAGTCTCAAAATGCAATCCATGAGTTTAGAACTTTAAACTACCTTTTACACTACAGCGGAGATAAAGCAGTTAAATGCTTTATTTAAATGCTGAGACAAAGCACAAAATGTTGAGATATCCTGAAACTTAAGAAAGTTAAACAGGCTGCACACATGGTGCTGCCATTCATGCTATTCTTTACTACCTATTTAAAAATCAAAATATCACCAATAATTAGCCTCTCTGCATTCCTAAAATGTGGTACTTTAAAACTGTCACCTTTGAAATCTCCAATTTGACAAAGTTACATGCTCACTATAAATTTCATTTGCCATTTATATTTGTTTTTCTGCAGTGTCAAGTCATAAAATTTACTTATCCTTTGTTATGTATTAGCAGAAATATTTATGCATGGCAGGAGATATATTTTTTAGTTGAATATACCCTTCCTTAATAGATATGATTACTAATTTCCTTTCCATTAAACAGACTTGAAATGCCACTGTAAAAAAACTTTGTAATTTTCTTAAAACATACGACAAAAGGATAAGAGTGACTAAGACTGGAAATGGGCAGGATCTTAGACAATTATAGTAAACTGGTTCTCACCTACAGGAAAATTCTAATTAAAATAGACCTAAGATTGGCTTTAACATTTACTTTGCTCGCAAGACCTGTGTATTCTTGTCAAAAAAAGTCTAAATGCCTGATTTCCTAGGTTACCAAATGCTATAGTAGATAAGACTTACCTAGCAGCCTGAGTAGCTTGGAGCTGGCTTTCCAAATTGTTACTATTTATGCCTTTGATAATGTCATCAACAGACCAATTCACAGTGCCCTACAAGAACAGTAGAATTCATTTCATCTTAATATCACTTTTGAGATTAAATAAACAAAATCCATACTTGCCATTATGAAGACATTTTTAGGTTTCAGTTACTAAAAGTTTATCCCTACTTTTAATTTGCCTATTAATATTATTTTTAAATATTTAATTATATACCTTTCAGAAAAACTGGAGTATAGAGGTTGTGGGGCAAAGGGGGTGAAAAGACTCACCAGAGACAGAGTAGGGAGTATAGTAAGATTTACTGAAATACACTGCTGAGTGGAGCAGAGGGCAAGACAGGAAAGGTCTGCTGTGCCATATGTAGGTTAATTCCCTGGTGATAGTACTGAGATTTAACCCCTAGGTCACCAAGGAGGCCCTCACACTTGGTGTCTTGACACCCTGGAGACTCGGGTTATAAAGTGTCCCAGTATTTTGTCACAACAAAGGTGGCTGTAAGAATTACTTAAAAGCAATTTCTACTCTCTTAGTCTCAAGCACTTGCATTCAGAAATATTTTTATGGAGAAAGGGATGAAGTTAAAAGGGAATATGCTGGGGACTTTCACACCCAAGTTTGTAATCTATTATTCCCATGATAAAAGTGCTACAAATAAAAATGCTACATTTAAGTTCAAATACAAGTGCTACAAATATGACCACAGCAGAAAGGTCTGAGAATCAATGCTACAATTAACTCCAAAAGACAGTGTACCTTTCTACCTGGGAACTTACAACTTAAAACATTTATAGTAAAAAGAAGCCAAGTAGAAAACCATGAAACAAGTGGTGTACACACATTTCCTGTTATATAGCAGTCACTCCCCAGTTTGGTGCATTATCAGGTGTTACAGGAATTTTGAACCAGGAGTAGTTTTCCTGCTAGGCTAACCCTGCAAATGCTATAAAAGATAGGAGACTTGAGTCTAGTACTACAGAAATATAAGGTAGCATTCAAATAAGAAAAAAAAAAAAAAAATGAAAACGTGGAACCCTAAAGGGAAACATAATGTGTAAAAACCAGGAAAATACCCATTAATTTTGGAAGAGATAAAATATGAACATTCAAGAAGTACCTATTTACAAAAGACCCTCAAAGAATATGGACTTAAAATCCAAGTTTTTGGCAGAGAAACGTCTAACAGTTATTTTAGGAAAATTTCTACAATAAATATGTGGCACAGAATGAAAAGATAAATTAGGAGAGTACTACAACTATTTCAGGAGGGGGTAAAAAAAAAAGTTTAACAAAACTAGTGACAAGCACAAAACTAGAGAAACAAAAAAAAAAAGAAGTAACGAAACCAGGAAATGCTGGGTTGTGGACACACTGACTTTTCAATTGGTTAACACTGGAATGGCCAGTGCAAAGAACCGAGATGGCAGCTGGTCCCTTTGGTTCCAAAGCTAAAGACAACTTTGGAATCAATGCCAGTGGATGGAGAATAGGCAGAAAAGAAAATCCACTAGAATTCCTGATTGGGAGGTGGGTAGGGTGGGGATCTTCACAGATATGACAAAAAAATTAAGACTAGGAGTGGAAAAGCCCCAAACTGAGTTTCAAAGTTTAGTAATTCATAAACTGAAATATATTTACCTGGTTGTTTCGGTTTTCCTGCAGTGGAGAAGTAGCATCATCAGGAAATGAGCTTACATTTCTCCTTTTCAGCATCTGGTCATCTTTCTTTGCTTTTCTCAGTTCCACATTAACTTCTATTCTGCGACGCCTCATTTCCTTGGGAAAAGATCAATTCCATCTATTATATCAAGTCCTGTTGCCAAATGAGGGAAATTTCAAATCCCTCAAAGTTCTTACCCCTTCCCAAGTATCCAGCAATTTAAAAAACACAAAAGGAATGTAACAGAAGGTACTCACTGTACTATCTTTCCCCTTGTTCTTGAATCTGGTAAGGCGGGCAGCTGGTGAATTAGCGTTCTCATTGGTGGACATGGTTATGAGACAAAGGAGAAAAGCTAAAAGACAAGGGAGAGAAAAAAAATTCCCTTTCATCATAATGTCAGTAAGCACACTCCTAGAAATAGCAAGCATGTACTGACTTCACACCACTATCTTAGAAAAAGGAACTTCATTTCACCACTATGAGAAATTCTGGCGGAGAATATTTGTCCCCTCCCCTCTGAGTTCCTGGAACAGTGCTGTCCATCAGGAATGTAATGCAAGCTACAACATTTAAATTTCCCATCATCCACATTAAAAAAAAGTGAAACAAAGCAAAACAAAAAAAACAAAACCACAACTACTATTTCATTTAAACCAACAGATCCTAAGAGTCTCGCCTCTCCCTATTATTTTACTTTTTAAATCGAGATCTAACATTCGTTTCCCTTACTCATTCTTGGAAATCATGTGTGCCTTCAGGTATACAATATATTCGAACTAGCCACAAGCGTTTGCTGACTACAGAACAGGGTGACTCTGGCCTCCCCTGAGTCCATTAATAGTTAACTGAAGACAAAGGGGGACAGAGCAGGGCGCTAAAATCTAGGCCCGAAGGGAGCATCATCGGGAGGCTCTATTGTCTTTAAAATGGCCTAAAGAGACACATTCTCCCCACTTGAAAATTAAAGAATTTTGAGCGCATCATTAACATTTTCTGTCTTCCAAAACACGTCCTGTCAACACAGAAAACTTGCGACGCAGTTGTGCCCCTGCAGCTTCTCACACACATTTCATCTCCAGGTATCTCGAGAGACAATTAGGCTGGGAGCAGCTGCGCTTCGTTTAGACTTGAGCGCCATCTCCGTAAGGGTGACCAAAGTAAAAGTCCTTCCAATTTCTCTTTTCATTCCATTAAGTCCTTTTACGAAATTGCGCCATGGCCAACCCAGGGCCTGCGTGATTAGAGGTAATTCTTCCAACTGCCACCTCCACTGCCAGTCCCGTCCCTGCCCCCCAGTCCCGGACGATACAGCGGGGAGCCAGCGGAGGAGGGGCTAGAGCCGCCGGGCCCCTTTCGGGCCGTGGGCCCCCGGGCCCGTCTCACGTAGAGTACCGGCCACAGCGCGCCACGGGCTTCCGCTGCGGCTCGCAGAGCCTGGGCGCCCAGAAGCCCAATCCCCGCAGAGCGAACCAGCAGCCTCGTCAACGTACGACGCCGGGAGGCCTCACCCACCAAGCAGGGAGGCCACAGCCAGGCCGGGCGTATAGCGGCGCTTTCCCTCCCGCCACCCGCAAGGGGAGCGCAGCTTGCGGCTCAGCCGTTGCCGCTCCGGCCGAACCGCGGTTTGAGCTCTCACCTTTAAAAGCGGCCCAGCTTCCACAGGAGGCGGTGCGGGGCTCACCGGTGCAGATCCAATGCCCTCAAAACGTCCACCTCGTTTCTGCCCGAAGACGGTGTGGCTCGTGCAGCCGGCCGGCGCGATTTAAATTTCCCGGTGGCTCCGCATTCCGATTGGCTGGTTCGAGCCCAAGCTGTGCACCCATTGGTGGATTTGAAAAACACGTTAGACGGGGGGGAGGTCATAGGGCCTGGAAGACCGGACGTAGCATCGCGAGATTAGAGAACAGCGGGCCAGGCGATCCCAGAGCTCCTTGCTTTCGGGAGTAGGAAGACTCCGGGACTCGGCGCGCAGCGAGCAGGGCTGGCTTGGCCGGGCGTGATCCGGCCCCTCCCGCTCCGTCGCAGGACTGGGGGTCGCTTCCCTTCGAGCTGCCTTCACCCGGTACCGCGAACGACCCCCTAGAGCGTTCTCCTTAAAATCTTTATACAGAAATATATTGCTAAACATTTCCGGCCCCTCCTCCGGCTCCCTTAGGAAACCGAAGAAACTTGGCAGGGGGTTCCGGAGGTGAGGAATAAGGCAGATTTGTGTTGCATTTTTAGTTTCTTTTTTTAAAATTTAGTGTTAAAATCTAGAGAAGCCACAAATGTAGTAACAAAAGGTTTATTATGCATGTTTCTCCAGGCTCTTGTTTTTAAACAAATTCAAATACAGAAGAATTGCAAATTTTTACGCAGATTTGCAAGTGTTAACATTTTGCCCCACTTGCTATTTGTGTGTGTGTGTATGCACCCGCATATGTTTTTTACATACTTTCTGTAGAATTTGGAAGTTTCAGAAATTATGTCTCTTAACCCTTAAATATTTGAGCAAATATCTTCTAAGAATAAGGACATCTCATGTAACCACACGACAGTTCCCAAATTTAGGACAATTTAACGTGCCTGCTTTTCTTACTTATAGACCTTGTTTAAGTTTTGCCAGTTATTCCAATAATGTTCTGTGCTGGGTTAGAAATTTCTGAATAAAATGTTTACACTTTCTTGCCATGTTTTTTTCCCCTAAAACATCAAAGATGATAATCAGAGTATCAAGATTACTGGTCATTTTGTTGTCTTTGCAATTTTTCTATATTCTAAAAAAGTATTTTTAGAAAATTATATTGGTTTGTCTTTTAATATAAACAAACTGATTTTTTTCCATTGTGTAGCCATCTGGCATTCAAAGAAGGCCAGTGTTGTTTCACCTACCCAATCAGCAGAATCCCATCCCCTTAAATGCAAAATGTGAAAGGAGTTCACCCCTAAACTAGTCACTGCAGGACATTCTCTTGACCAGGGGCAGGCATGTGACCTAAATTCATCTGATTAAAAAGCCTATGCCTTTCCTCTAATGATTGGAGATAGGAAAGCAGGCTCTGTTCTCTTGAACTGAGGGATGTCAGTTCTAGAAACCTGAATAAGACTATTGTACAGAAACTATGAAAGTACTGATGAACAGCCTGTCCTAACTCAACCAGTTAAGTGGGGTTTTCTTATGCCTGAAACCATTGAGTACATGTTCTAAGTGTTTTCCATATATCAATATATTTACTCTTCACAACTCGGCAAGGATCCACTACATAGAAAACTGAATCATGAGGGGTTAAGTAACTTTTCTAGGTCCACACAGCCAGTAAATGGAAGAGACAGAATTCAGACCCAAGCCAAATGGTTCCAGATTCATGCTGTCAACTACTATTCTGTGAGCTGAAAACAATTCAAACACAAGTGAAAATTGCCTTTGAAAGACACATATTACCCTGGGGAACTCAGCTACTGTAATTTGGGTAGAGATTCAATAGAGGAGCCTTGTCTGATCTAGGTCCATTAGTACATGTTCCATCCTCCCCGGTCCCCCCACGCCCACCCCACACAGGGATTCACTGGATGATGACGATGTAACATGATGCAATAAAACACTGAGATCTTTGGGACCAATGGTCCCCTCTCTTTTCCTGGCTTGTGTTCTATTACAATGTAAACCTGAGAACAGAGCTGCACAGGAGAAGCAAACCCAAGAGGTGGATAACAGTGACAATATGAATCAGTTCATCTGAAACTGATTCTGCTCCTGGACTCTTTGATTATATCATTAGTAGATTACTTTTTAATTAAAATTTTCCTTTAGGGCCTCCCTGGTGGCTCAGTGGGTTAAGCAACGCACTATGAAGAAGCAGACCGCAGCCACTGCAGCACGAGTTTGATCCCTGCTGCCGGCCAGGGAGGGGACCCACATGGCGCGGCAGACCTCTCCTGCTGTGC
>JAGFMF010012271.1:4336517-4378428 GCA_019455555.1 Galemys pyrenaicus
CCCTCAGCAGTGTACTTCTGTTGATCTGCCTGTTCTGCTCCCTGCTCTCTGTGGTGAATCCTCTCACCGCCCCACACCTCTGGCCTGTACCCCAGTGCTCGTATGCATAAATAAATAAATCTTTAAAAAAATAATAATAATAAAAATAAAATTTTCCTTTAAAAAAAATATAGTAATAGGAGCCTCCCTGGTAGCCTAGGGATTAAGGCTCAGCGCTACCACCACGAAGGCCTGAGTTTGATCTCTGGCCAGGGAGCTAACCCACACATGGAGCAGCAGACCACCTGTCTCACCCGCTGCTCCCCTCAGCAGTGTATTTCAGCAGATCTTGCCTTTTCTGCTCCCCATTCTGTCTGGCGAATCCTCTCATCTCCTACACCTCTGGCCTATATCCCAGTTCTTGTATGCATAAATAAAAATAAATCTTTAAAAAGTAAATAGTTGGGGGAGGCCCTTCCTGTTGGTACAGCGGGTTGAGCACCGCACTGTGAAGCATCCACGGCACAGCAGCAAGAGTTCAATCCCTGGCCAGGGAGGAGACACACATGGCACAGCAGACCTGCCTCGCCCACTGCTCCCATCAGCAGTGTATTTCAGTCCATCTGCCTGTTCTTTTCCCTACTCTGTCTCTAGTGAACCCTCTCACCTCCTGTGACTCTGGCCTGTACCCCAGCTCTCAAACACATAAATAAATCTTTTTAAAAATTTTTTTAAATAAATAAATAACTAGGGGCCTCCCTTGTGGTATAGGGGTTAAAGTTTCAGTGCTATCAAGCTATCACTAGCGACTGCAATATAAGTTCAATCCCCCCGGCAAGGGAGTGAATCCACATGGTGCAGCAGACCTCTCTTGTCTCACCTGCTGCTCCCCTCAGCAGTGTATTTCAGTAGATCTGCCTGTTCTGGTCTCCACTTTGTCTCTGGTGAGCTCTTTAACCCACTCCCCACCCCTGCACTTCTAGCCTACACCCTAGTCTTGTATGCACAGATAAATTTTTTTTTAAAAACATGCATTATATAAGTTTCAGATATGCACATTAAAAATCAACATGTATATATACTACATAAAGTTCACCATTAGAACTCTGACTCTATCCTTCCCCAAGGAATTATCTCCTCTAACCCAGTTAACCCTGCCCTCTCTCCCCTTGCCTTCATTTAACCACTAATTGGTCTTATAGTCTAAAAATCTATTTTTGTTTTATTTAGTTCATCCATTTTCTTTTTTATATACCACATATAAGTGATACCATATAGTGTTTGTCTTTCCCTACTAATTTTTGCTAAGCCAATTTAAGTTGAGTATTATGTCACTGGCATCAGAAAGAGTCTTTAACTAGGTTTCTTTACCCCCAAAATAGAAGTTCACCCAGGGCAGGGTTTTCTATCTATTTTGTTCACTACTGAATTGCCAAAAACCATGGCATTGTCTAGCACATCCTTAACATCTACTATGGGATTACTTGCCTGCTCTTAAGTCTGAAGGTGGGGTGGATATTTTCATTCGCTGGTAGAATTCCCATGCTGGCTTCCTCACTTGTGGAGAAGGGCCAGTGTGGTTTGCCAGGTTAAGCAAAAGCTATTGGTGCTCCCTCCCTTCAAAACAGAGTAACTCAGAAGCAAAACTGCATCTTTAGTGCCATGTATGACCCTTCTTTAGAGAAACAGCTCTTAACTATCTACTGAACAATAAATGATCGTGTCCTGTGAGCTGCTCATTGCGAATTGAGATTTATCTGACCTCCCTTAACTATGAAGTTGGGCCAGCCTAGCCCTGGTCCCCAGTGCTAGTAGAAGTAGGAGGGGAGAGATCTGGACCAACCCCACCCACTAGGCAAACTTTTAATTACATCAGTGAAAGACTTACACGCCCAGCATTCTGAATTCTTGCCCTCAGTTTACATCTGTGGCCTCATGGGGCATTTTCTGTGACCAGTTCATGGAGCAAAACAAAGGTCAAGCCACATGCTCTGCCCGTGATGTTGGCATCAGCTGGAGTATATTGCTCTTGGTAGATAGTTTCTCTTGGATGCTGCAGCCCTGAAAGAAAGTAGAGCAATAAACTTCTCTAATGATAAAAGCCTGAATGGTACATCTGATAACCCCCCCCCCTTTTTAAAAGATTTATTTACCTATGCACACAAGAACTGGGGTACAGGTCAGAGGTGTGTGGTGATGGTGAGAGGATTCACCAGAGAGAGAGGGAACAGAACAGGCAGGTTGAAACGCACTCCTGAGGGGAGCAGTGGGCGAGACAAGGGAAAGGTCTACTGTGCCACGTGGGTCACCTCCCTGGCCAGGGATCAAACTCAGTGCTGCAGTGGTGTCATAGTGTGCTGCTTAACCCCTTTGGCTGCCAGAGAGTCCCCTGATACTTTGGCTTTTTTCTGAATTTTTGAGTTGAGATCTGATTCCCAAATAGTGAATATTAGTTTGTTGAATGGTCGGTATAATGGACATTAGTTGTTTATGTTGCCCAGTATTCACTTTTCTGTTAAAAGAGTAATATTTTGGGCCTCCCTGGCGGCACAGTGGGTTAAGCAACACACTATGAAGCAAACCGCAGCTACTGAAGCACGAGTTCGATCCCTGCCCCTGGCCAGGAAGGGGACCCACATGGTATAGCAGACCTCTCCTGCCTCAACCCACTGTTGCTCTCAGCAGTGTGTTTCAGTCAGTCTGCCTGTTCTGCTCCCCACTCTGTCTGGTAAATCCTCTCACCTCTCTGGACTCTGGCCTGTACCCCAGCTCTTATATGCATAAATAAATAAATAAATCTTTTTTTAAAAAAAAGAGTTACATTACTTTCTTTTAGGAATCACTGCTCACTCAGACCAGCCCAGGTGGTTGGAGAGGTAGACTCCACCCATCCTTCCTCCCCAAGTAACACTCCTTGATTTAAGCCAAAAGGAGCAGAATCTTCCCCCTGAATTGCAGAGATATGCTCATGAACAGCATGTGATTGAACGCGGTGTGATAAAAGTAGGTTCAGGACTTCTTAATTTTCTTAATTCTGGAGGGTATTATTATCTGTTCAGTGGAGGGGAGGAACTACACTTAGAATTATGTAAAATCTGGAGCTACTGTAAATATTTGCTGCAATGAGTAAAGAACCTGAGAATGGAGCAACAAGGAACAGAAGAGAATAGAGAGATACCAGATCTAGGTGATATTAAGTCCCTGATCAAAGCACACCTGTACATAGGCCTGTCTCTGACATTTTCAGTTATATGGATGGGTACAGTCCCTTTTTCACTTAAGCCAATTTTGGGTTGGGTTTTCTGCCTCTTGCAACTGACTTATGACAGTCATACACAACACAGACAGGGATTTGAGATTGGACTGATGACAAAGGTGATTTGGGGGAGGAATGGGATTTCTTGGAATGGATCTGGAGAGTGTGAATGAGTCATATGTTCATCCAAAGGACTCTCTTGTAGCACAGGCTTTAAAATTCATTGATGGGGGCCTCCCAGGTGGCGCAGTGGGTTAAGCACCGCACTGTGAAGCAAAACAAACCACAGCCACTGCAGCACGAGTTCGATCCCTGCTGCTGGCCAGGGAGGGGACCCACATGGCATGGCAGACCTCTCCTGCTGTGCCCGCTGCTCCCCTCAGCAGTGTGCTTCTGTTGATCTGCCTGTTCTGCTCCCCACTCTCTGTGGTGAATCCTATCACCCCCCCCCACATCTCTGGCCTGTACCCCAGTGCTTGTATGCATAAATAAATAAATCCTTTTAAAAAAATTCATTGATGGGTGATGAACTGCTTGTGGATACTTTCCTTTCCCTACCATGCCAGTGTTTGATTCAGTGGGTTATAAACTTCATGGCCAACGTGTCAAAGACAGAGGCTGTATACAGGCTCAGCAACATCTGCTTCCTGCTACTGAAGCTAGTCTGGCTACCACTCCCACTGGTACACCCAGCTCTGACGCAGCTGCCACACACAGAAGGGCCCATTCAATTACCTGGTAGTCAAAACTCTAACACTGCACTTCTTCCATGGTTGATGAAGCAGAACAGTTAATCTAGATTTGGGCCGTTTCTACTTCCCAATTTGTCATTTTTGCTGTCACCACCGTCATGTTGTGATAAATTGGAAATGATAGGTCAACTTCAATTCTCTGCTAGGCTTGCTCCTATTTTATACAACTTTGCAATGAACAGATACAAAATATCTAGAAAGAAGAATATAGCTTCCCTGGTGGCACAGGGAGTCACAGCGTTATCAAGCTATCACCAGGCACTGCATTAGTAGTTCGACCCACTGTGGTCTCACCGACTGCTCCCCTCAGCAGTGTATTTCAGTAGATCCACCTGTTCTGCTTCCCACTGTCTCTAGTGAATCCTCACCACCCCCAACCTCTGGCCTAGAACCCAGTTCTTCTATGAATAAAAATAAATCTTAAAAAAGACCAATATGTATATTTTTTAAAAATCACAACTGCACCTTTCTTGTAAGCAAGAATATGGTGGATGGAATCAGAAACGCTAAATCTATACCCAAGACCTAGCTTTAGAATAAAAACAAAATACCATATTTTGTATAGTGACCTCATTATATCTATTTCCCTGTAATCTAGAGAGAAAGAGAAGACATGGGGAAGAATGTGGATGTAAATGAGTGAGGGGAAAGAGCAAATTTGAAGAAAAGACTGTTTACTCAGGAAACTCCTACCCGGCTATGAAGTCACTCTCAGCTCACGACCTGGGACTGGCCCGGAGGGCGGCGCGGAAGGGGCGGGGCGGGAACTGGGGAACTTTCAAGACTGAGATCCCGGACCCGCCCCAATAACTAGAATTAGAACAGGGGTAGGGCAGGCGTCAGAGTTTTACTCAAAGTTCTTTAGTCGAGCTTAAGGTGACCCCAGGGCTAAGCACCTTGCGAGAAGAACCCCAAAGACTAGGCGCTACGGCGAGCGGTCCACGAAGCTCCTGGATGGCGCAGGCGTGTGGGGGCTCCGGCGCCAGTACGACCGAGAGCGCAGGCGCGTATGATCGCCGCCTGGGGCGGCTCCCAAATCACACACCTCCCAACACGGAGCCGCGGAGCGCGGGGGCGGGGCGCGATGATGGCATCACGTAAGGAGACGGTGTGAGAACCCGGATCCTGTGGTGACCCAGTGGCCTAATGGATAAGGCATCAGCCTCCGGAGCTGGGGATTGTGGGTTCGAGTCCCATCTGGGTCGTGCCAGAGTTATTTTGGTGGTGAAACAGGCGATGATGATAGCTCTAATTGCAATAAAGCGGATTTTGAAATGTGGCTACTTCGCTCTTCTCTATAATCATCGCTATGGCGATAGTATTTACAGGTTAGAAAATGCATATCCACGTTTTAAAAATTGTAGTTGAGAACTTGCAATGGGAAGAAAGATCTGACCCCAAGAAGGATTTATTCTTGCTTTAAATCTGTACTTTAAAATATATACTTTAAAAGCCTAAAGTATTGATTAGACAGATGGAAGCACTTACTGTTCTACTTATCTTTTCTCGCTGAGCTTCATGATGGGCAACCACACTTACAAAACTTTCTCCTCATTCTTATCCCAAGAGGTGAGTGCACATATCCCACTGTGCTAAGTCCAAACAAATTTATCTACACTACTAAGAACTTTATAGAAAAACAATCACGCAGTTACAACGTACACAAATAATAAACATAATTTATGGTTTCTGCTCTCTAACGACTATGAACAACAAATTGTACTGAGAATGTACTGTTTGTGTGTCTTCCAAATTAGTGCAATAAAAGAAATAAAGCAGAATTTATTAAGCCTTTCAGACTGGCTCAGTTGGACTGTCTTGAAAAGCTTAAATTCTTCTTGCAAAATTTGTACAAGGGGAATATCAATGATATTCCTCTAAATATTCTTCTTATTCCTTTAAAAACAACTCAGCACTGAATGCAATGTGGAATACGGGACATGAACCTGAAACAAAAACAGCTCCTTGGTGGGGAAACTAGAGGTATCTAAGTAGTATGAATTGAGCTACTAGTGCACCAATGTTCATTTCTCAGATGTACCTGGCAATGTACAATGCTAACCTCCAGGAGAGGTCTCTGTTTTATCTTTGCAACGTTCATGTAAGTCTAAAATAATTCCAAAACCAAAGATTTAAAAAAAAAGCCAGACAACCAATAGAGAAATTTAACTGACAGCCTTACTCCCCTTGTAAAGCTTAGGAATGTAATGCTGAGGTTTAAACCAGGACACATGAACAAGCAGAGAAGCCCAGGGGAATACTTCCTGTTCACACCTGGTAAGGCAGAGTCGGTGGTCCCCTTGATTCTTGCATGCAGCTAGTGTTCAAAAAATCTAAACTGTTCCGTCTCCTGCCTCCCTCCTGTAGGTAGCATGTGGGGGCAATGTCTCCCTGGTCCCCCAAAGCAAGATTGTTCTCCTAAGGGAACGCTTGGGGGCAGGGGTCTCTGCCTTTGGCTTCCACTGGCGTGCTCAGGGCCACAGGGTGCTCACCCAACTCTCCCATCTTCTCTCACCTTTAGTCTCCTTCCCAGCCCGGTTCCCTCTCTCAGGCAGATGTTTTGGTTTTGTGGCTCACACACACTAGTTCATTCAGCTGAAGTCAGTAAACCTTGAGTGCCTACTGAATACCCCAGTCATATCAACCAACATAAATTTTGCATTTTATCTTCCCTCAGCTCCCCTATTTCTTCTATCTCCTGTCTCAGAGGAAGAGAGGTTGTTCCTCCAGGCTCAGGCCAGTCCTTCTCTCTGACTTTGCTCTGAACCCTGGCCCCAGTCCTGGATCCCAGCACTATCTCCAGGCAGCCAGGCTGCATCTAAGGGGTCGCCCAGTATCCAGCATTGCCTTTTCTCCCAGGTGTAAAAACCCACTTGCCCACCCCTACACACTCTTCTCCCAATGACAAGTTCCCAATTGGCAAGTTTAAAAAACACCATTCAGTCTCAATCTTGCTTGATCTTACCCTGAAATTTGAACTTTTGGACTAGCCTTTCCTCTAGACACACTTGCCTTCAGCTTGCAGCTTGCAGCTTCTGTTCTCCAAAGAACTTATCACTCTCCACTATATAGTTCCTTCTTGTTTCCAACAACAGAAAGAAATCAGTGACCCCAGCCTCGTCAGTGGTGATTCACTGAAACACCTAGGGAAGAGAAGGCACTAAATAGAGGGTGGGGGGTGGCGTATAGAGCTGGAGGACCAGACTTGGGGACCAGCAAAATCAGGGACACACTGGAGGTCCCCCAAAAGCAAGAAGCTGGAAGCACACTGACCCACAGAGCCAAAGATGCTGATCTGGAAGCCACCACTGCTGTGACCGTTGTCACTAGTCAGGCAGCTAGGGCTGCAGAAGTGCCTCTGAAGGTTTTCTTTGCCCTGGGACCTCGCTCTCCAGACTCAGAGTTCCAGGAAGAAGCTTGTAATTGGCCCTGTTTGCATCAGGGGGCCCTTCACCTGTTGATTCATAGGGCTACAGAGGAATTATCCTCCCACCAATTCTTCTCATAAAGGAGAAGAGGTAATTCCTTTAAAGGAAATTTATGTCCTTTCAAAAAGAGGCATGCAAAGCACCAGCACGTTCCTCTGCGTGGATTCTGTACATTTTGTTTTTAGCGCTCCATAGAATTTTCTGTCCCCATTGTTGGTTTTATGGGATGTGGACTGACTTTTTAAGGATTCAGACTCTTGTCATATTTGGGTATGTGAAGTGTGTCCTTGTGCATCCTAGACATTATTAATAGACAAAGACATCAAATAGTTACCAGTTTTTAATGCATGGTAGCTGCATCAGTCTACTTCAAAGCTGAAAAGTAAAATTACTAAGGTTTATTCCCTAACAGCTTTGAAATTTATTTAAAATCAACTTTGAAATTTATTTAAAATCAGGTTTTCTTACTTGAGAGCAGTAGTTCTCAAAAAGGCCAGTTTTGCCCCCCAGGGGACATATGGTCAAGTCCAAGGACACTTTTATAATTGTCATGGTGGGGGGTGGGGGTGGGGGTGGCTACAGGCCTCTAGTGGGTAGAGGCTGGGATGCTGCTAACACCCTACAATGCACAGGGCAGCCCCCACAGCAAAGAGGGAGCCCGCACAAAATGTCAGTGTTGTGGATTTAGGAGCTGCCTCACAGGCTTGACCAGAAGGGCTGCAGGGAGTCATGAATGGGTCTAGTGCCAGCCTGCACAGGGCAGGCTCAGGGTCGATTTGGGCAGCTGAGTAGAGTCCTGGAGCCTTCAGTGGATTTTTACAGGCCTTTAATGCTCTCTCAGGGAACCAGGTCCACAGGCACCACATAGGGGGGCATGGAGGGAAGAAGGGAGTTAGGCAACTAAGCCCCCAAGACCCAGACAAATCTTTGCACTTTCTCTGACCGTCCTCTCCTGGTCTTGCCTCAGACTGATCCCCCACAGTGCAGTCCCCTCTCAGGGTGACACTGCCCTTATATCCCCGATCTCCCGGCCCAGGCCCAGGTGACCACACTTACCATTCTCATGCCCGTGCTCTCTGGGCCCAGGTGTCCACAATCAAAGGGCCCACACTCCTCAGCCCCAGGCATCCACTCTAGCGTAGAGGGCACAAAAGGTCTGATAACTTCATTAACCTACAGTGGGGCCACATGAAAACAGTTTAGTCCCTGTTTTCCCAATTGTCCCTGTTTCTTACAAATCATTTTCCCAGGGCCTCCCTGGTGGCGCAATGGGTTAAGCAACACACTATGAAGTAAATAGCAGCCACTGCAGCACAAGTTGGATCCCTGCCTCACAGGGAGGTGACCCACATGGCGCAGCAGACCTCTCCTGTCTTGTCCACTGCTCCCTCAGCAGTGTATTTCAGTCGATCTGCCTGTTCGGCTCCTCTCTCTGTCTCTGGTGAATCACCCCCTACACCTCTAGCCTGTACCCCAGTGCTTGTATGCATAAATAAATAAATCTTAAAAACTTTAAAAAAAATCATTTCCCTTTGTCCCCAAGTAGTGTCAGGGACAGAGTGAGGAGTAGGTAAAGGGTGCTTCCAAACACTTCTGGGGCCGCGCAGAGTGAGCTGGATGTAAAGTCGCCCTTGCTGAGGCCCTTGTTGAGATGAAGGCTTGGTTCTGGAACCCCTGCATCACCAAAGGAGACAGACCGGCAGTGAGGGAGACAATGGCAGAGTCACCAAATGTTGGAATTTGTTATATTCTCGGGGTGTTTGTTCCCACTAGTATTATATTACTAGGGACCCAATTAATTGGAGAAATCCATGTCTCCTGAAGGGAATCAAAGATAGGAGTCTTTAATACATGGAAGGACATGGTAAATCTCAGATATTTGTGTTTTTGTTGTTGTTTTTTTTTTTTTTTTCACAAAATACTCCTTTTCCTTTCATTTGAGCTAGATATTATCAGATATATACTAATGTCATGATTTCTTTTTTAATTATAGTTTGTTCTAATTTTAAGTTAAAAGTAATTGTTGTCAATGCATAACATACAAACAGAAAAGTCACACATTATACGTTGCATTCCAATTAATTTTCACAAGCTGAACACTCTTCTATAACTAGCATCTAGATCAAGAAATGGGACATTACTCACTGAAGAAATCCCCTGGATTCCCTCCAGTCACGACCCTCCTCCCTCCCCAAAAGTTGGTTACTCGTCTTATTTCTAACAGCACTAATGAGTGTTGCTTGTTTTTGTACTGGATTACTTCGCAATTTTAATTTTCTTTATTTTTTAAAGGTTTATTTATTTATGCATACAAGAACTGGGGTACAGGCTAGAGGTGGGGGGGGGGGAGAGAGGATTCACCAGAGACAGAGTGGGGAACAGAACAGGCAGATCGACTGAAACACACTGCTGAGGAGAGCTGTGGGCGAGGCAGGAAAGGTCTGCTGTGCCATGTGGGTCAGTTCCTCCCTGCTGGCGGCAGGGATCAAACTCGTGTGCAGTGGCTGTTGTTTGCTTCATAGTGCGTTGCTTAACCCACTGCACTTATTAGTATTGTATTAGTCCAAATTTTCAAACCTCATTTAAGAACATTAGAAAATACACCAGTATTGGCGCAGTGGGTTGGGCAACGCACTGTGAAGCGGACCGCAGCCACTGCGGCATGAGTTCGATCCCTGCTGTCGGCCAGGGAGGGGACCCACATGGTGCAGCAGACCTCTCCTGCTGTGCCCACTGCTCCCCTCAGCAGTGTACTTCTGTTGATCTGCCTGTTCTGCTCCCCGGTCTCTGTGGTGAATCCTCTCACCCCCACACATACCTCTGGCCTGTACCCCAGTGCTTGTATGCATGAATAAAATATAAATCTAAAAAAAAAAAGAAAATACACCAGTATTAATATTAAAATAAAATATAATATTAATATTTAGCATCTCCATACTTGAACATTTACCAGGTTTCAGTATTAAAACTACAGTCAAGTCATCGTTTTCCTTACTGCTCTAAGAAATACCGCAAAAGCAACATGGGGGGGGGGGTGAGAAGCAGAACCACAAACAACACAGTCAATGAAACCAGGGAACCTCTGAAACTCCTCAGATGAAAGAAGAAAAGCTACCAAAAGACCTGAAGGAACGTACGCAGGTAGATTACGCTAAGAGTTGCAGATCTTAGGAAAGACCAGAAGAGGGCGCTTCTCTAAAGGGAGTGTCACACCCCCGACAGGCAAAACAATAATCCCCGTTTGCAATTAAAAGATTGGGTGTGCGCCTCTCTTGCAGGGGTATGGATTTGCCTTCCTTCACTCTAGAGCTTCGTTCCTGGACTTACACATTGACAGAAATAGTGGGGCCAGAAACCAGGGAGAGGAGATGAAAGTCACCCCCTTCCTCCCCCATACACACACAGTGACCCTTAATCATTTGGTAGTTCTGGAGGCAGTTTAGGTTGTCATAACTGGAAGTGGGGGGCACTACTGATATCCAGTGGGTAAGCCCGGGGACTCTAGTCCACATCCTACAAGGCAAAGCAAAGAATTATCTCAACCCAAATGTTACGAGCGGTAGCTCGCTCCCTGCTAGCTAGTGTTCCACTAGTCACACTGTGTCCACTCCTTTTCTGTCAGGGACACAGAACGTTTTAGAAGAGCAAACACGGAAAATAACCTGAAAGGTTCACAAGTTAATATTTTTAAAGGAGAACATATTATGTTCTTAAGTGACTTCACATTTACAAAGTTGGCAATGCTATTTTAACAATTTTCATTGTATAAAAGCTGGGTGCAAACTTTTCTATACAAAGTATAACATGGGGGCCTCCCTGGAGGCCCAGTGGGTTAAGCAATGCACTATGAAGCAAAGAGCAGTCACTGCAGCACAAGTTTGATCCCTGCAGGCGGCCAGGGAGATGACCCACATGGTGCAGCAGAATTCTCATGTCTAGTCCACTGCTCCCCTCAGCAGTGTATTTCAGTCAATCTGCCTGTTCTGCTCCCCACTCTGTCTCTGGTGAATCCTCTCACCCCTGCACCTCTGACCTGTACCCTAGTCCTTGTATGCATAAATAAATAAATCTTTAAAAACAACAACAACAAAGTATAACATGGGGGCATAGCTTCTGTCTTGATATGTGACCAACAGGAGGGGTCTAATGTGCTGGGACTCCCTGGTGGCGCAGGGGTTAACATCTCAGCACTATCAAGCTATCCCCAGCCACTCCAGCAGAGTTTGATCCCTGGCCAAGGAGCTGACCCACATAGCACAGCAGACCTCTACTGTCTCGCCCGCTGCTCCCCTCAGCAGTGTATTTCAGTAGATCTGCCTGTTCTGCTCCCCATTCTGCCTCTGGTGAATCCTCTCACCCCCGCCCCACACTTCTGATTTACACCCCAGTTTTTCTATGCATAAATAAATAAAAATAAAAACCAAATATTGTGTGCACATATGAGCCTGCAAGGAATACCCAGGAGTATTGCAGTGGTCATTCTTGTGTCTCCTATGTAACTAATGTCTAGTGGAAAAATAAAGAATTAAAAAGCAGCTACTCACCACCATTCACAGGCTCACCCTCATCTGTGGGATTTTCTGTCTATAGGCCTCTGAGTCTCTCTCCAGCACCTTCTCCCACCATGGAGATTCTTCCCTTGCTCTCCACCATACTTCCTGCTCTTCTACCTCTGCGCCTTTGTCCCTGCTGTTGTCTCAGCCTGCACTGTCTGTTCTTAGTCTAACTGGTGAACCCCATTCTTCAAACCAGAATGTTTGTGATCTCTCCAAGAACCTTTCCTCTGTCTCTGCTGACTGGTGACTGTCCCTTTTCCTCTAACAGACACAGCTTTTTAATATTGCACTTAACACCATTCTTGTGTTATTTCCCATAGTAGACCATGAACCACTGGAAGAGAGAATTTATTTATTTATACATACTAGAGCTGGGGTACAGGCCAGAGTCCAGGGTGGTGAGAGGATTCACCAGTGACAGAGTGGGGAACAGAACAGGCAGACTGACTGAAACACACTGCTGAGGGGAGCAGCGGGCGAGGCAGCAGAGGTCCACCTTCACCATGTGGTTCCCTTCCCTGGCTGGGGACAGGTATTGAACTCGTGCCACAGTGGTTACAGTTTGCTTCACAGTGTGTTGCTCAACCCACTGTGCCACCAGGGAGACCCTGGAAGAGAGAATTTATACCCTCATTTATATCCTAATAATCCAGGTTCTAGCCCAATGGTAGGGGAATAAGACTAGGTGTTGGGCCTCCCTGGTGGCACAAGGGGTTTAGCACCACACTATAAAGCATCCACAGTCACTGCAGCACGAGTTGGATCCCCAGTCAGGGAGCTGACCCACATGGTGCAGCAGACCTCTCCTGCCTCACCCGCTGGTCTCCTCAGCAGTGTATTTCAGTCAGTCTGTCTGTTCTATTCCCAGCTCTGTCTCTGGTGAAACCTTTCACCCCCCCCCCCAAAATAGGGGCTGTCTGTGAAAGTCTGACAAATGGGGTGAAATTTGTCACCCCTTATCAAGATGGCCTTAAAATAGAACTATTGATAGAATGTGACTACTGTGACTGTACCTTGTCTCATAGGAATCAAAGCAATTGTAGTGTGCTCTTTTTTTTTAAATTTAAGATTTATTTATGCATACAAGGGCTGGGGTACAGGCCAGAGTTGCTGGAGGTGAGAGGATTTCCCAGAGACAGAGTGGGGAGCAAAACAGGCAGACTGACTGAAATACATTGCTGAGGGGAGCAGCAAGCGAGGCAGGAGAGGTCTGCTGCACCATGTGGGTCCCCTCCCTGGACACAGATGCTTCACGGTGCGGCGCTCAACCCCCTGGGCCACCAGGGAGGCCCCAGTGTGCTCTTTTTTGAAGAATCATTATAGCTGGCATTTCTGGCTTCGCAAACATTGCTTGGCACGTACTATTTTGATATCAGCAAGTGGAGAGACACATAGAGCGAGAACTGGCAGCATCTCAAAAGTGCAGCTTCGTCAGCAGATCAGCGTGTTCACCAACAGGAGGCGCCACTGACTTTCCATTAGGGTTTCGCAAGACGGGAAGACTGCTGAGCCATGTGGGTCATCTTCCTGGCTGGGGATCTAACTCGTGCTGCAGTCCCTGTAGATGCTTCATGGTGCAGTGCTTAACTTCTTGCGCCACAGGGAGGCCCTAAGTTTTCATTAAGTAGGCACAACTGTTTCAAAGATCTGCCTGCTGTGGAAACCAATCTCCAGTCTCTCTTCCCTCCCTGAAAGTGGGGCTTGCTCAAAGCCCTGATCCTAATACCCTGGAGTTCTTTCTGACTGGTTCTCACCCTGAAGCTATCCAGGAGTTTCTTCATTAACATAAACTCAGGTTCCACCCTGGAAGCTCTGTGACTTGGGCAATTCCAAGGGTTTTTGCCAGCAACCTTGTACAAATTCTTTATTATAAAACACATAGTAGATACTCAATAAATATTTGCTAAGCAGAACACTGAAAACACCTGAAGTTGGCAGGGAGAGGAAGGCAGTTAGGCTCTTAGATTCTTCCCCCCTGACAGGTGTATATACCTATTGTGGAGATGGACACATTAGACTATGAGAAACCAATACCATTAAACATTCCAATGAAATGACGAACTCCCCACGGTCTGGTTTATATTACCATGCACCCTGATGATAATTTGACTTCCATGTGACTTGTTTATAGAAGCGAATGCCAGCCAGGCCAACATGAGTGTGCATATCTGCCTGGTCCATTTTGCATATAAGTTAATAAACTGGCATTCTGGCTTCCAAGATTGTCTTTTCAAGCTCTCTGTGCCTTTCACCATTAGTATAGTTTCTGAACCTGCAGACCTGCTGCTGCCCAAGACGGAGCCCCAAATCCTGGCAAGTTCGAGCCTCTGAGCCTGTGGGAGCCATCCAGTCAGCTCTCTGCCTCTACATTTCAGGGTGTGGGCTTTAGGGCATTCACAACATTCCTGCAATAGAAGAGTTTCGGGAACACCCCAAATTGGATCTGGGTGACTTGAATATAATCTCAAGCAGGTATGTTGGAGATGTGGTTGTAACTGAGAAAGCTTAAGCCTAATTAATTTTATTCCACTTAACTTAAAGAAAGAACACGTGAAAGAAGGGGATCTGAGGACATCTTTTCTATTGGGCCCCAAGAACATGAATTTCGGTATTTATCTGGTCCTGGTCAGAGACAATGATGTACACAAGTATTACAGTGACAGGAGAAATTTACTCTTTTGGAGGAAACAGAGAGTGTGTTCCTTTAAAACTGAATAACCAAGACACTTCTGGTTGGGGAAGCGATTAGCCCACTTTCAGCTGCAATTTGATTTAGTGTTCAACAGGCAAGCTTCTGATGAATAATTAGACCTCTGAGTCAATTTTGATGAGTCCTCTCCACTGGAAATGATGAATGACATTCTAATTTATACATCTTTTAGGAGCTTGGTTAACAGGAGGAGTCAGTCTTATGAACCTGATCCACTGACTAAACTGAATTTCAAGTTGCGGAAACTTGAGGACTGAACTATAGCACAAGGCAATCCCTGTATTAAGATCGTCAAATCTGTGACTGGATGGCAAGCACCTCTCTGGATGAAGAATATTTACCTCACTGTATTCCTCAAACCATGTCACACATAATTCAGGAAGCTGTTCTACAGTATTCCTTCAAGAAGTTCTCTTTGGATGCCCCAATGGCCAGGAGGTCATTGACACAATCTTGCAAAGCAGTTTACTTTCTTGGAGATCTTGGTTGTTAGAATATTTCTTTTCTTTTTAAAAAAGATTTATTTATTTATGCATACAAGAACTGGGATACAGGCCAGAGTCGTGGGAGGTGAGAGGCGTCACCAGAGACAGAGTGGGGAGCAGAACAGGTAGATCGACTGAAATACACTTCTAGAGGAGCAGCCGGGGAGGCAGGAGAGGTCTGCTGCGCCATGTGGGTCTGACCCTCTCTGTCTGGGGATCTCATGTTGCAGTGGCTGTGGAGAGCTTCATAGTGCAGTGCTTAACCCCTTATAGAATATTTCTTAAACTGAAATTAAACTTGTCACTCCATAACATCTACCTATGGTTCTTTCACAAAAATAGAACAGATGTTTTATGTGTCCAGGCTGCCTGTCCTCCAAAAAGAACTTGAACACGATGGAGTTCAGCCCTCGTCCTATTGTTCTGAAAGCTTTTCAGCATCTCTCTTGACCACAAAACTCCCCCCTGCTCCCAATCTTGTCAGTCCACTTGCACTATTACTTTTGAGACTTAAGGTATCAGTGCAGCCAAAATTTGTCATTTCTTTCAGCAGCTGCATCTTGCTTTTGGCTCATATGCTTTGGATAAAATGCCTTCATCTCTGTATTTCCCCTTCCCTTTGGATTTGAGCTGTTGAAATGAGATACATGTCAGTGAGGTGTGGGTTTACTATGGTGAACTTATTTTCTCTCTTTGGTGAATGCTGTTCCTATTCATTCTGAGGGAAGTTCCTCTCAGCTTTGGACCAAAATACAGAGCTGTTTCAAGAAATCAGAACTAAGCAGTGAATGAGTTTATTTTTCTTAGAAAGAAAAAAAAAATATCCATCTTTCTTTAGATGAGACATCACTGGAGAACTGGGAAGGTGTTTTTCTCATCTTTGCCCCCTAGCACCCGACATTTGGCAGGGAAAATGTACTTTGCATGGGCTTGATGAATGAATCCAACTAATTATTGATAGATACCAAATTCAAATGGGGGTGGTGTAGAGGAGGGTAAGGAAGGGAGAAGAAAAGCTATTTGGCTGGAGGCTTCCTCTCCCTTCTTGTTCTAGAATATATTGTATATACAGTAAAATAGTTTAAACAAACTTAGGATGTAGTGACTTGAGTTCTCTAGAAATTGCCTGCAGTATTCTCTGATGAATTTTCTGTCATCTGGAATCTCCTCCTTCCATAAGCCCAAGCTGTTTAAGCACTAGTTTGTCTATTTGTTGTTAACTTAATCCAAACAAAACTTCCTATTACTCCTTCTTCCCTACCCTTTCCCTCAGTCCCTCAACACCCTTATCTTCTACTGATCACCCCCTATTCTCCCTCCCGCCCCAGCTCGCAAACCGCACAGGTTTAAAGTATAAGATTTGCGGTTATCACAGGACAGACATTCCCAGCGACAACTTTGAGAGGCCATGTGCTCGTCCCCCTAGGGAGTGGGAGAAATCCTTGCAGCTCGGGTTTGTTCCAATGGTCTGCTCAGTGAGTGATTCCCGTTTCCCCAAAGGCTGCCCCTCATTAGCATGAACGGGGGTGGGGGTGTGGAGAAGGGTGGGGGGAGAGAAAGAGCAAAAGCCCAGGCTCGGTTTTAGAGTCTGGGAACGTGTCTACGAAAATGACAGCTAGAGCTTTCTGGCTCCTCTGTTTGATCGTTGGATCATCTCCCGAAGCACCAGTGGCTGAGAGAAAAGGTAAGCTCGGGGAAACGCGGAGCCCCGAGAGAGGAGCTGAGATGGGGGTGGGACGGGGAGAGGGCGCGATGGAGGGCGGGACGAGAAAGGGGTCAGAGTTTGCCAGCGAGGAGATCCCAGATCTGCGTGGATGTTCGTGTTCGAATGGAGCAAAATGTGTCTCCAAGATTTTGTGTGTCTTGGCAGCCTTTTCGGAAAGAAGCCAGTTCAGCTACTGAAATGATCTCGAGCGAGCCGGGCAGGCTGGAGGAAACTTTGCATGTTAAGTAGCTGCTCCATCGCTGAGGAGGGAAAGTGTCAAAAGGGGTCGTGGCGCGCCTTTCGGGAGCCCGGCGGCGGGCTCGCAGGACGCTGCGGGCGCCGGGGCGAGCGCGGGGTCCGCCCTTCGCGGCGCGGGGTCCCCAGAGGTATCCGACCGCCGGGTGCCTGGCATGGGCCGAGGGCGAGGAAGCCGGGCTCGGACTTTCTCCCCTCTCCCTGCAATCCCAAGAAATGCCTTGGGGGCACCTGAGTCTTTAAAAACACAATGTCATGCATGACAGGAAAATAAGTTACTGGGGGAATAAGAAATCAGGGCTTCTCTGCGGGAAGGTGTATTTGTTTGACTTTTACTTGGGTGTTTGGTTCACTATCTCTGGGAAAAATAGCTTCCGCACCTCACGGGGCAATTTACTTTGGGTTATTTTTCCACATGGAAATTGAATGACTTCAGTGGCATTTAACCCAAATATCAGGCAATCTTTCCCATGACAACAGATGGTGATATCTATGGGGAAGCAGTTGGGAGGTCAACAGTTGAGAGTCAGGAATTGGATATCCACCAGGACTTTATTCAGCTGTGTATGGGACGACGTTGAACATAATGAGTCAGAATCAACCTCTCTGCAAAAACATGAACTATAACCAGCTATTATTGTTGGGTGAAAACTGATGTTAAAGGAGATTGTCAATTTGGCAAGATAAATCGTTTTACATGAAGTGTTGCAAAAGTCGCAAATGGGTGGACCGAGCTCTTCAGTGCAAGAGGAGAGAAAAGCTGAAACCCAGCCGTTAAAACGGCAAAAAGAGAGTAATAAAGACTGGTTCTTGTGCCTGCTTGGAGGGCTCTGGGACCCGGGCAAATGGCAAGATGATATTGTGTAACTGGGCATGGAAAGCTGCCCAGCTTCCAATCTGGCTTAAGTTTGCTCACCAACCTGTCTGCAAAGCTGGGGAAAATCATGAATAGTTTTACAAATTCTCGTTCATGCCCTACCATTTTTGAGCTGCTTCTTCTACCATTAAAGGAGAAAAAGGGGATGTGTGTGCTTTTATACTTAACCAGGGGCCTCAACCTCCCAGCCAGGCTTTAAAAATCTTTCTTAGCTGTGGTTTACTAGTAAGTGGTGTCCAAGAAGCCAGATAAAAATTCACTCACAAGTGCTTGATTCTGCAGAGACCAAGATGACAGTGTAAACACGGATGGGAAAACCAAATAGTTCTGTTGTCAGGGGCGCTTAAACAATTAGGAGAACCTGTAATATGAGACCTTTCCCCCTGGGGTTTGCTCTGGGTACTTTCTCAACAAACTGTAAATAGCAAAAAGGCGGATGTTTATATATATATTAAAGAAAGGGCAAAAAGAGTTTGTTATTGAACCAAAGTTGTCAGATATGTTTAGTCCTAGAACAAATAGGCTGTTGTGATTTTAAAAGCTATACATTTGAAAAGAGTCCTTAACAAAATGAAATGTTCCCATCAGGCCTCTGACTCTCATGTGCTGAGAAAAAAAGTTCCTAGTTGGTCTCATTCTTGGAGGGCGAGACCCTCGTCTCCCTCTTCTTGCCGTAGAAGAAAACAGTGCTCCGCTTGGACCTTCTAGAAGCTGAGGAGACTTGCTCCCCCTTCTTATAGGCGCGCCTTCCTCTCTTCCTCTAGTTCTTTCTCCTTCAACTCCAGGTGTCCTGACTTCCCCATCGCTCCTCTCGCAGGCGCTCTCCAAGTGTCCAAAGCTCTCCCTTCCCAGAGCCTTTCATCCACACCCTTCGGCCTCTCCTCCCCTAGGCGCTTCATAGCTTCTCCTCCGATCTCTCCGCATCCCGGGGGTCTCCCCGCCCCGCCCCGGCCTCTCGGCAGCTCCCATCTCCCCGCTCCCCTCCCTTGCCGGTCTCTCCACAGAACCCCCCCTTCCCCTCCGGCCTCTCTGCACCTCCCTCCCATCTCCCCACTTCCCTCTCCTCCGGCCTCTCCGCATCACCCCATCTCCCCATCCCTCCCAGCCTCTCTGCACCCCCCATCTTCCCGGAGTCGTGCGTCTTCCCCCTTCTATCTCAGCCTCCTTTGCGCTGTTCTCGGCCACTCCTCCTTTGACGGTCAGTCGGGTCTCTCCACTTCTCTCCCTACAGCCTCGCCGTCCCACAACAGGAAGTCCGACCCCGGCGGCGGCCCAAGTGCATCCGAGACGCCGGGGCCCCGGGCGCAGTCAGTCCCCGAGGCCGCCCCCGGCACTTGGCCTGACCCGCCGCACCGGAAGCCCCCGACGCCCGCCGACAACCGGGCCGGCTTCCGGGAGGCCGCGCGCGCGCCCGCCGGGCCGCCGAGCCCGCGCCTCGCGCAGGCAGAGAACCGCCCGTCGGCTCGCCGCGGGCCCGCGCTCGAAGACTCCCCGCGGCGCGCGCGCGCTCGGGCCCTGCGTTTTCCGGTCGCGCGCCCGCCCGCCCGCGCTGCCGAGGTCCCGCCCGGCCCCTCCCACCCCAACCGGCCGCGCGCCGCCGCACCGCCCCTGGGAACTGATCCCGCAGCGCCGCGCCTCAGCCCGCCGCGGAGGAACGCGGACCCCGGCACGGAACCCTGTGCGCGCGCCTGCGGGGCGGACCTGGACGAGCTCGAGTCCTACTGCGCGAGCGAATTCGGTGAGCCCCGCCCCGTGGCTCCTCCTGGGCGGCCGCTGCGCCCCGGCCGCGCGGCGAGCCCTTCCGAGCCCACGGCGCCGCGCGCGCGGACACCCATAAGTCAGACCCTAGAGCAACCCACCCGTGGGACGCTGCAGCCCAGACACTCGGGGGCCACGTCGTGATTTGGGGGAAGAAGGAGGAAATGAGTGTCATGCATTTCTCCAAACTCTTTGTTTTGAAAGCAGCAGTGAACGGGATCGTGCACGATGTGGACACGCTGGGCGCGGGGATCCGCCTGGTGACTCTGCTGGTGGACCGGGACGGGCTGTACAAGATGAACCGCCTGTACATCACTCCGGATGGGTTTTTCTTCCGAGTCCACTTACTAGCCCTTGACACCTCCGCTTGCAATAGGCCGTGTCCAGAATTTAAACCCGGTACTGAAACTGACCTGACCACTTTATCTGTGTACTTTATGCCACCCTTTGTAAGTTGGATGCCACAGCCCGCTCCCTGTTGGTCACTCCAACGGTTTTTCCTCTTTTTTGGGTGTGTGTGTGTGTGTCATTATAAAACGAATAGAATTTAGACAGGTGTCGGTTCAATCACTGTGACTTGAGCCCTACACCCCCTTCCGCGCCTTGGGTTAAGGGTGGGCACAAAGCGGGTACTTTTTCTTGAATGCCATGAATGACCAAAGAAAATACCGTTACCAGAAGGGAAGCATTAGGGGGTTCTGTTCAGAACTAAGTTTAGAAAGGTCTTTGTTTTTTGGGGGAGGGTCGAGTAGGGTAAGACACCCACTACCACATCTTTCTAGAGAGATGGGGTGGGAAATCCTGTTGCTACGCTGTGACTACATTTATCCTGTTATGCTGGCCGCTTATCTGGTGATATCCTAAGTTCACCAGCCTGTTTCCACCTGTTGTCTGAAAGTTAAATGTCCGAGTACCAACATGTACAGCAAGATAATCAGACTTTCCTTATATTTTGTTGTTTCATAGCATTTATAAGACCCTGATGATTTTTATTTCGTTACTTTTCAGGCAGCAGGTATATCGTGATGGGACACATCTACCATAAGAGACGGCAGCTCCCAACAGCTTTGCTCCAGGTCCTGAGAGGCCGCCTTAGACCAGGAGATGGACTGCTAAGGAGCAGCAGCAGCTATGTGAAAAGATTTAACAGAAAAAGGGATGGGCAAGTTCAAAGTGCAGTTTACACCCAATGCATTTGAAAATGTACCATCCCAGCTTTTTTGGATCATCAGACTTGGAATTCAGCAACAAACCAGGAAAGGTCTATTATCATGTAATGGGGTTTCCTTTTAGAATAGGGCACACTGCGTCTTTATGAACTCATTGCATAGTTAGTGTCATCTTTAACATTGAAGTCAGCTTCTTCCTTACCAAATTGTTCTTAAATGGAATGCTTCTGAGCTCTGGTGGTGCCTTATGCACACGGTTCAGATAACTGACCTGTCCAGTTAACAGATTACTGCTTCATGTTGTTTATTTTTAATTATTTTAATTTAAATACATTCTTCAGTAGAAATAGTTCACAAAACATTTCCTTGATTTAAAATATACAACTTTGAATAGTTTATAGCACGTATCAAACCAAATTTTATACTCAAAGCATTACATTTAAAATTCTGTACATAACATTAAGTACACTAATCAAAGACATATATGAAATGTCATTTAGAGCAAACGTGAGGGTTAGCGCCCAAGACAAGTATTTAAAGTTTTACACTTAAAGAATACTAATAGACTTCATTTAAGCAAAAGATTCAAACAAGTCTTCCTCCTGCACCAAAATGTAAGATAGTTTTTCTTCATGCTTCCCTGGTCCTAAAAACTTATTTTTTGTGCTGAACTGGAAGCTATCCCAATGCTAAACATTTCTGGGTGTATCTGATGTCATCTTTTTATTAAGGCCAAGTATCATGTTTGTGTTTGTCAAGTAGTAAATCATGCCTTGAAATCAGATCTTGGATGCACCTGGTTTTTTTAGCCTCATTGTGCTACAAAAGGTTTGGGAAAAAGCCTTTCTCAAACTTACTCCCCATATCCTGAAACCAATATTCAATGACAGCTTGCAAGGATATGAATTTTAATGCTTTCCAATTGGTCTGAAGCAGGTTTAATCACTAGCAGAATATAATATTGATTGGATACTAGTCTATATAGACATTTTTTCAGAAGTTAGTTTTACTGACCAGAGACACTGATAACCCCTACCTAGTTGAAGATTACTATGTGGGGAAAAAAAAAAAAAGGGTCGGGGGACAGTGCACTGAAGAAATTAAAAATAGCCTATTTGGTCTCAAGGGAGCTCCAGATGCAGGGCACATGCAGACTCAGTGGCCGCAGAAGCCGAGGTGCCAGGCAGGATGCTAGCAAATCCATCTGGAAGCAAGTAGCAATAGCTAAGACTTACCAGCTGATTGAGATGGGAGATACTGTTACCTTATTTGTCTCTTACAGCAAACAGGCAAGTATAAATTGAGTTTTACCTATTCTGTGGTAAAACATTACAGAGGGAATTTTAGAGAAGTTTCCAAAAATGAGTTGCACAAACTTATAAAAAATATTAAGTGGAATTGTTTCTAGGGGACTCAACTGTATTATTACATAAACTATCAGTAGGAGATAAAAGTTCTCAGTGAATGAAGAGCTTCTGGGATTGTCAAGATAAAAATTAACTTAGATATAACTAAAACAGCACAAGTCACAAAAGTCAAAGCTGAATTCTTGAATGCCAGAAAGCTAAGTGGTGGTCTTGAGTAATGTGGGGGGATTAAAGAATGGCTAATTCGACAGATCTGTCTGATGTTAGATGTTAGAGCTAAAGAGGAGTTAATAGCTCTGGTTTTGAATCACTTCTACAGAAACCTGATGGTGAGGATTTGAGCTGACTGATAACAGTTTCTGAGGGATTGCTCAAACCAAGCAATCTATGTGATAGTTGGATCATACAGTTATGGTATGTACATCCCAGTGAAGATAAACAGGCCAACTTTTTAGAAACTGTCTTGACAAATTAAGGCCATCGTTTAAGACCAGGGTAGCCACGAAAGAGGACAGACAGTTGGAGATGTGCACAGGGAGCAGTGACTAAGGCTGGTGATTTCAGGTCAGACAGAAAAGGTCAAGAATCTCCTCTTCAATATTCAGTCAGTACCTTGGATATAGTTTTAACTTTATGAAAAATTGTAATTAGTGAATTCATATTAGTTACTAATCCTTTTACTCTGATTTTTCTTTTTGAGCATCAGAGCTACATACACATGTAATTGTCCTCATCAATGACAATTGCCTTGGAGAAGAACTTAAAAGACCCCCTCCTTCAAATTAAGTTAGGATTCAAGGAAAAGTAAAAGTTTTGTTTTAGTAGGGAAAGATCTGAAAACACTTTTCCTTTTGGTACTAGCTTTTTAATTCTCTTTAAATGTGTCATTTGGCACTCTCATCTTTTTCTTAGTGTTTAAAGGTTGATCAAATACACATGTAAGCCAACACTTAAAAACTGTCCACAGTACGTAACCTCAATTTTAGGACTTTACCAATTAAAAAGATACATTTCTTTAGTTGAATTGGCCCAAATAGGCTCATGTGCTATGCGAGCTTCTAATAAATGCCCCTTTTTGGTCTCTAGAAAGTTTTTTTTTTTTTTTAAAGATTTATTTATGTATGTAAGACCTGGGGTACAGGTCAGAGGTGAGAGGATTCACCAGAGACAGTATGGAGCAGAACAGGCAGATTGACTGAAATACACTGCTGAGGGGAGCAGCGGACCAATGAGGCAGGAGAGATCTGCTGCGCCATGTGGGTCCCCTCCCTGGCTGGGGATCTTATTTGCGCTGCTGTGCCGCAGATGCTTCACAGTGCGGCACTCAATCTGCTGTGCTACCAAGGAAGCCCCTGGTCTCGAAAATTCTTAAATTTAAGTATCTAGAAGTACCTTAGCATATTTTGGATAGTTCAAATTATTAAAAATACTCAGCAGGTCACCTTCCTCAAGGTTCCCCAGCCCCCAATCCAGCCCTTTTAAGACATTACTCTGCCCATGGGATTCCACCATTCTCATTTTAAGGACTAGACCCCTGAGACTAATAGGGAATAAAAGCCGCTCATAAAGGAAGGCTACAGTGGTCCTGGGGTTTAGTCTAGCTCAGTCCCTAAGTGTGCAAATGTAAAAAGCCACCTGGTTGGATCTTTATTATCAGAAACAAAAAGATGCAAGTAGTTTGCCTAATGGAAACCAACAGAAGTAGGTAAGACCTTTCATCTGCAGACTCTTAAGGCAGATTACAAACAATGTACCTCAGTATCTCTAAATAACACTCAAGGCCATGTGAAATATAGGAAGGTAATTTTTTACTGTTTACTTTAGAAAATATTTCTGAAAGTTCACATTATTTTTTACCCTACAATAACTAAAACACAAATCCTGAAGAATCTGGATAGGAGAAAATGGCTTACCATATTATGAAAATACTTTATGAAATAGTTTCAAGATTGGCAAGTGAAGATAACAAGCATTGAAAATAATTTTAGCCAAGGAAATTGATGCAAATGTATTTACACGTCTAAAGACTTGATAGAAAAATCCTAACAATATTACAAATGTGCACACCATGATTTCAATTACTGAAGGCAAAATTGCTGTGCTATATTATTGAATAGCAAAAGCTTGTCAAAGAATACTCATAGAAAAGTAGATTTTTAAACTTATTTTTACACTTACATTAAAAATAATCTATATTTCTAGAGTTTACTTTTAAAAGAGTGAAGTTCTATAACTGATAAAACTATATTTATATGGGCAGAAATTATTAAAGGCTTTATACTTTATAAGTTCACATACGAAATTAACATCTTCCTGCTCTGAGGAGTTCCGTGAAATTACCTTCTTTGCACATTGTGGTAATGCCAACTGCTACAGAAAACATATCAACCAACCAACCATTGTTTCATTAGAAACTGCACCAAATTCATTGTCAAAAACATTACTTTATTTTTCTAGGATGAATGTCCTAACAGGTACAAAAAGAATTGCTGTTTAGAATTTGCCACAATCTGTTAAAAACATAGCAATCTATTGCCTATAGGTAGGAAAGTTCTTGCTGCAACAAGTTTTAAATGATCAAGCCCATATATATCTATATGTGAATAAATAATACAGAAATACTGTGACGGGATGAGATGCAGAGTAATGTTATGATTCATTAAAATGAAGGCTTCTGGCATCAGCACAGGGCATACAATATGTAACATTTTTTTTTTAAAGTAAAAGGACAGAATAACCTATATTTGACTATTTCCATGTTAATATTTTAAGTTAAAACCTTGTTTTCATATTCAGCAATTAGTTTCTTTAGTTTGTAAGCATAAGTTTAAGTGACACTTTTATGAACAAAAAGGAATGGATAATGGATGTCGTTAGATAAAACTAACCCAAAATAACCTGTACACCTGAGCCTACGATAAGAATTGCAAACTGTAGCAATATCTTTCTTTTAAGAAACTAAGGTCTGGGAGGTTTTGCATAGCAGGCTGATATTAAACAGAAGGAAATTTTTTAAAAACAGTAATCTGATAAATTCCAGAACTTGGTAGGACCAAGCTAATATGAAGTAGTGCAAAATTTAGTAAAATTTTTGCAAAACTGCATAAACCAACTCTGGCAGATTTTATAGAAACTATTATTACAATCCAGTAACACAATGTATAAGGTTAGAACAATGAAAGGAAAAACACAAAATATATCTTCCTCCATTGTTCCATTTTTATCTATTGCTTATACTATTTTCTTATGTGAAAACAAACCAAACAAAGAAAAAAATACGAGAATGAAGTCATCTTTAAAGAAAGAAAAAACATGGCCTTCATAAAATAAGTAGCTGTCTTACAAATGATCACTTGTCTGGTATCATACACTGTACAGATGAAGGCAATGTGTATTTTGTCACATCACCTTCTTATTAGTACGATCAATTGATGCAACAGTATTAGCACCCCTGAGGATTCTTCTCTGACATGGTGACAATGGGCTTGGAATGATAAAACAAAGGGCCACTACTGCCCTGGAAAAAGCCAGGTAAGATTAGATGCTTTTGGCTTCAAGGTGCCTTGCAGCCCTCCCTTCCCCCTCAAAGGCTGACAGATAATCATTAGCGAACATTCAAAGACACCATCTGTGGGAGAAAAATTATCTCCATTTATTTTGTTTCATATACATCCATAGTTGAATTTTAATACAAAAAGAAAAAAATTAGAATCTGACAAATGTTTACAAACAAGATACCTTCAAATAGATTTTTACTCATTTTAGCCTGGTGCAGAGTAAATGACAAATTGTACTGTTATATTCAAGGCAACAGAGTCTGTAGTCCAGGACCACTTAGCCCAACCTTTATGCAAGCTTAATTTTTATCTACCATGAACAATAACTCATTGTTGATTCCCAGTTGTGTGTGTGCACATGTGTACATAGCAGCTCCTTTCATAGAAAGAAAAGACATCTAGAGGTTGTCTTGTACTTTTACCTACAGGAATCATGATAAGATACAGAATGGATTACATGTAACCGGGGCTGGATTTTATAAGAAAAAATAATTAGCTGACAAATGAGGGCAGCAATAAAAAAGCGTCTTTTTTGCAACAATAAATAAATACAGTCAAAAGTTTTCTGTGAGACTCTAAACCAGCTTCTTCACTGAAGAACAGACGTGGCATTTCCATGGAGTTACACTTGACCCCATATTATCTTTTTTTCTTGCTTTCTTTTTTCTTTTTTTTTTTCAATAAACAAAGTTTTCCCGCTTCTGCCACAATAGTAAAACCATCTGATCTTGACAAGATAATGGTGTCGTTGACTTTGCTTTTCCCTTGTCCGTTGGACAAATTGGCCAAGAATATAATTGGACTATTATGACCAATAAAAACGAAGTTTAGGTCAAGTCTTGTCAGGATAACCTGACTAAAAACATCTGGCTCCTTAATTTAAAATAGTTCAGACAACCAGATTCTTGCTGTGTTTTATGTTAGGTTAACACGCTGAACTTTAAGAAGCTGTAGACTGCAGTTTGTTGTTATGAGACCTACAGAATACAGAAAAAAGGGAACAATTAAGCACCCTTCATTTTTGAAAACAATGATTCTTTATGTGGATGCCAAGGTTATTAGTCTGTCTGGGGGAAGCAGCCATGTTCTTTCTTTCACCCTTGGCAAGCAAATACATAAGAAGTAAGAAATTTTTGAACTATACTATTAAAGCTTTGTACTGTACACGAAACATGATAGTTCACTGAAAAAAGTCAGTATTTAAAAAAATATATTTTTTCCTAATAAAGATTACAACATTTTTAGCCAAAGGGACAAATAGAGGTATTTACAGAAGCATTACCATTGTGGTAAAAGCTGTGTGTGTGTGTACTTATTTACATTGATTTGGGAAGATCAAGAGGAAAATTATGTTATAAGAACAGAAATAGCAGTATTAAAATCACATTTTTTCTATTAAAGTCCAGAAAGTCTCCTTTCTAGTTTCACAGTTTTATTCACAATCTTTGTTAGTAAACCAAATTCTGTACAGTTATCAGGACTAAGTCAAAGTACTTTCTTTTGCAATAGTGTATATAAATACAGTATTTCAGTTTACAGTTCTTAAATACATTGTTCAACATGGCTGCTAGAATAAACTGTTTACTTACTATACATTTTTTTAACATTAAAAAATTATATTAGCTAATCTGAAATTTTGTGGGGGCAATTTTTAATTAGGTAATCACGTGGTACAATAAAAGAGTGACCCAACATCCAGTTCTGATTCCAGTTAAAAATTCAGACTAAAGATATCACAATCTGTAAGAAAAGAAAGAACATGGATGGTATAAATGAAGAATTGTAATAAAGTACAGTAGCGAAATGTGCAAACAATGCTGGAAATAATAAATTAAAAATGGGGAAAATATGGTAAAGGAAATACTAGAATTGTATAAATAAATCAAATTTCAGTGACTGCCTGCTTATGTTTCATTCTACCTTAAATCTGGAAATCAACAAAATCCCTAGAATCTCTTCACAGTGAATTTTATTAAGCAGAATTGAGAAAAATATCTCAACTAATTTTCATATTTTTTTGTGAAAATGTTGCAAACTGGAATATAATAAAAAGCTATAATCTGGTGGCAAGTTCTCCTCAGTGGCCACTTCACTGTGCAGAGAGATCCAGCCTCTGACCTCCTCCCCACTCCCCCACCCATATCCTTTGTTTTGTCACAGGCCCACAGGCACTTTCCTCTCCTTCATCAGCAGGTGCAACCACTCCCACTCTGGCAAGAAGGGCAGCAGGGTGGGATATTCAAATCTCCCAGTTTCCACTAAAGTTACTGCCAAAGGTTTGAGCCTCTTCACTTTAAAAAGTCAATTTTAGAAATTTATTATAAAAATAAATCCAAGAGCTACAAATAAAAAAGTAGAAGGGCCTCCCTGGTGGTGCAAGGGGTTAAGTCACAGCACTATAAAGTATCCGCAGCCACTGCAGCATGAGTTGGATCCCTGGCCAGGGAGGTGACCCGCATGGCACAGCAGATCTCTCCTGCCTAGCCTGCTGCTCCCCTCAGCGGTGTACTTCAGTCAGTCTGCCTGTTCTGTTCTCTACTCTGTCAATGGTAAATCCTCTCCCCCTTCCCCCTCTCTAACCCCCACACACCTCTGGCCTATTACCCAGTTCTTGCATGCATAAATAAATCTTTAATATAAAAAAAAAAGTAGAGAGGGTAATAGTAAGTTGTTATCTGCTCTTTACATAACCAGATGTTAAAGCTCCTTAGCATCAGGAACTTGCAACTTTTGTTTCTTCAGCAGTTAGATTTCTCATACTATTATGTTTTATCAACATTCTGTTGTTTAAGTCCTGTTAAATGAAATCTGAGCTCACAAAAGCATTTTTCTAATTCTCATTTGAGTCCAAGTTTTATTTCCCTGTAATTTTAAACTAAATTTTTCATATGCTTTGTCTATATGTTCATTCTAAAAATTGAAAATCAATGTTGTATTTCTATTATTTTAACTATGTAAATGTTTTTCTCTGTAGCACAAACTCCTTTGCTAACAGGGCATACTCAACATTCTTACACAACTTTTTGTTTTTCATGGAGTTTCTAACTGCCTTTTATTTCTCCCCTTACATTCCTAAACAAATTATCTAATGTGGGAATTATTCCCCCAATCAGACACCTTCTTCTTGGGAGTGCTCCATTATTCAGGTCTAATTTGTGCTATCTGCTGCACAGGTTTTTTGTACTAATGTCACCATGGGTCAAAGTAATTCTCACTGCTTTCCTGAACTTATCTTCTAGATTCAAGGTCTTTTGTTTTCTTAAGTTGCTAAGAAAGGGTGCAAGCAAGGAAGATGCTTTCTGAGTTTTTACATGGCTAAAAATGTATCTATTCTGCCTTTACACTTGATATTTAGCTGGACACAGACTTTGAGGCTGAAAATATTTCTTTCCTCAAAGATTTGAATTTATTCTTCCACATTCTTCTAGTATTACTGTTGTTACAGAAAAGTCAGATACCATTCTAATTCCTGTTGCTTATAGTGTATCTGGTTTAACCTTTTTTAGAAGCTCTCAGAAGAGCTTTAATCTTTGTTTGTAAATTTTACAGTGATGTGTATGTAGGGTGGATCTTTTTCCAACTATCCAGCTAGCTTTGTTTATTCACCTTTCTTGCCCCTCACTGGCTTCCCTCCTCCCCTATAAGGTAAGCTCTATAGAGAATAGAAGCTTTATTTTTTCACTACTATATTCAATAGCTGACATATAGCATAGTCTCAATAAGCATTTGCTGGATGAATGAATTCATCTGCTTAGACCTGAAAACCTATTAACTCGTATTGCTCAGGAAATTTTTCTATTCTTTTTTGGCAAGTTCTTGTTTTCTGCTCATTTTGGAATTTTTTTCACTAAGTGAATATTAAATTCACCATTTTAGTGACAACATAGAATTTATTTGAAAGCAAAATTTCTTTGTTAACCTGAGTTTTTCTTTATAATACCGTAATATCTGCATTTCCTGACATACAGATGTGAGAAGCTCATATTTCCATGCAGCCCTTCAGATCAACTTTCCACTTTTAAGACTTTTTTTAAAAAAGAGCAATTTTAGATTCATAGGAAAACTGAGGGGACAGTACGGAGATTTCCCATATATTCCTCTTGCCATGCACAACCACCCCCATTATCAACACCCTCCATGATATATGTATTTTTTTCTTGACTTTTTTTTTTAAGGCATATTTATTTGTGCATACAAGAGCTGAGGTATAGGCCAGAGGTGCAGGAGGTGAGAGGATCCACCAGACACAGAGCTGGGAGTAGAACAGGTAGATTGATTGAAACACATTGCTGAGGGGAACAGCAGGAGAGGCAGAAGAGGTCCACTGCAACTCATGGGTCCCCTCCCAGGCCTGGGATCAAAGCGCGCTGCTGTGCCGCAGATGCTTCAGAGTACCGCGCTCAACCCGCTGCTCCACCAGTGAGGCCCACATTTTTGTTATGGTGGGAGGCTATGTGTGCATCGATAGTTTTTGCAGTTAGTGGGCTAACAGAGGGTGATAAAAAGGGGAAAGTGCCAGAGATTTTATAGTTTCTTGGATCTTGGTATAGATCCTCTCTGCTTTCCTTGTCTCTAGTTTTTGATTCTAGTTGAGAAGATAATTGGATACTTCAGCTGGGCTTCTCTTTTTTATGTAAACTGACGATAAAATATAATTCTTATTCTACCTAGCTATGGAGCAGAAGAGAGAGAAAACACTGTAAAATTTTTCTCGGAGAAATTTACTCTGTAGAGCACTCATTCTTACATTTTGGTAGGTAGAATCCCTTAGGAGTTCTTTAGATAACATAGATATCCAGGCCCAATCCAGTCAAAATCTATTGAGTCTGAGTATCTAGGGATGATAAAGGCTGTGGACTAGTGGGTGGGAAATGAATTATTCTCAGAGGCTAAGAGTGTGGGTAATTTTCATAGGAAAGCAAAATAGGCCTTTGTTGGAAGAAAGAAAATTATGGATCTGAGAAGGGGATGCTGAGGTACTGAAATGGAGGCATGAAGGTCAGAGAATTTGGATCCCATGCAAAGCTGCTCAATGCTTTTATGTACTAGAGATTCAAAGAGAAGATCTGTGGACTTAAAAGTCTAGTTTCATCCACAGGAAAAATATGTAGAAAAATGAAATACCTTAGGATTTCAAAGATATAGCAGACATAAATTAAGGAGAAAGCCTTATCCTGAATCTATCCAAGAGAACAGTCATTTTTATACTTATGTAAAGTTAGTGAGAGCAAGAGCTCTGTCTTTTGGATGTGTCTGGGCATTCAAAAGAAGGATAGCCTTTTACAGATCTGTAAGCATTTTTTTGAATTTTAAAATGATTTTAATTTTAAATCAGTAACTCAGCAATTTATCATTACTAAATCTGTTCACCTGTCTTAGCAATACATCATAATGCTAGAGCCTTGCTTTCTTTCTTTTTTTCTAAAGTGTATATAGATTCTAAGTTTTAAATCGATCATAAACTGTACTGCGTGCTTCCTTAGACAGTATTTGAAGAGTTTGAGGAGCTAAATTAATTCAGAACACTGAAAAAGTTTGCTCACCTGCTAGCCTTGAATCCTTTCAACTTCTGTACAAAGAATGATTCAAGAACTTCTGCACACTGGTAAAAAGGGGAGTCACTTGGATTGTAGTAACGACAGTTATCAAAAATTTTGGTCATATCTGCCACGAATTCTGTCAGCTTTTCATAGTATCGTCTTTGTATTCGTTCTTCCATGGTGGCAAGGTCTTAAAAACAGAATGTAAAACATTTTCAAGCTTTAAGGTTATTCCAATAGGACTGCTGCATGTGGTTCTGACTCAAGGATAAACATTTCCTGCCCAAGTCCTGAAAGCAAGATGGCTCACCACTGGAACTAGTTAGCACTTCACAAAGAAAACAAGAGCACTTTTCCAATTTTGGTTTTGATTGTATATCTAAATCATAAGCCCTGGCTACTGTTAAGAAGGTTCCTTTACATCTAGCTAACTACAGACACTACTCTTCAATTTTTTTTTGAAATAAGGAAAACACACCATGAGCAATACATATCAAACTATGCAAACAATTAGTAAGGTATTGTTATATGGACAAAGAGAAGGGAGAAACACACAATTAAGAGCAAAATCTGTGTGGTTTTATATTCCTGTAATAGACTTTACTAACTTCATCTTGTCTTCTTTATTGGTTTTTATTGTTACCTTATGTATCGGCAATAAGGGATACATTCGTGGTGGTAATGACGCTGCCTCCTTATAATAAATATATAAGGCAAAAATAATAGCTGATATGAATAAAAATGTCAGTACATAACTGTGAGGAGTATACAGAAATGCAAAGATCAATAGGGAAGTAGGTGGTGACTGCCTCAGATGCAATGTGCTACGTTAACCTGACATGAAGTAACATTAGGAGAAAGTTGTGCTTGAAGGAGAATTCCATATACAATTTTACATAAAAATCTGGAGAGAGTAAAAGGCAAGTGATGGCTAATCAGTCTAGGACTGAAGGCTTAGGTAATGCAGTTCAAAGTAAATTTCAAAGATTATTTTAGATTTTAAAGTCCATCCAAAAAGTAGAAGTTGAAGACACTTAAAAAATAAACAAGCAGAGGAAGACTTCGTTAATAAATTGGGTTGAGCAACTGCCTACATATCTGAACAAAAAAATTTTACCTTGCCTATATGCCTAAATAATTCCATGTGGGTTAAAACTGAAGGGTACAAAATTAAAACAAAATGTACTGGAAGTTACATTGGGAATGTAATTAATCAATGAACTGTGCATATAAAAATGGCAAATTTTGCTATATTTTCTTACATACACACAAATCTACACCTCCTGTCCCCTTTGGAAGTTTGAATTTATGTAGGTACGGAAAAGAATGCATAAACAAGAACAACTGCAGAAATGTACCTATCCTGACTGAATTCCAAGCAAGACTGGTTATGTCTACTCTGCAGTCTGGACAAGTCACTTACGGGAGAGAACCAGCTTACACACCACACTAGATACTGTCATTTTCATACATAAGTTCTTGGTACTTACTAATTTTAAAAAATGTGTCAGTATTTCTTGGACATTTTATGATTCCAAATTAATTAGGTATCCCTGCAAAAAGAAGTACTAGGAGAACATATGGGTACATATTTATATATCTAGAGTGAGGAAAGAGAGTAAAAGCATGACTCTAAAAGCAGAATTCGTAACGATTAATAGATTTCAATCCAAAAGTTTAAAAATTACCACATGCCAAGAACTTACTATAAAGCTTTTAAATGTTATTAGTATATAAGGAACCCTTATAGAACAGTGATAACAATATGAACATTCCAAGAGAAAAATAGACAAAATACATAAATAGTAAATAAAGAAAAAAAAAACCACAATAAGTACATTACTAGTTACTGAACGACATATAAATTCAAAGAACTAGTTTCTTTGTCCAAATTAGCAGAAATTTAAAATTATAACTTTTAAGCTACTAATAGAAGTTACTGCTAGGGGATAGTATGAGAGTAGTGGTAAATTTTACATTTTATTCTATGCATCATCTTGAAATTAGTATTTTCAAAGATAAGGTATATTTCCCTAAAAAGAGTGACTGTACTCAGTGTTTTCAAGCATGAATAGAGAAGGGTACAGATACACCCTACTGGTGGAAATTGGCTCAGTTTACTAAAGTGCAATTTGAAATATCAGTGGGCTAAAATGTACAAATAGCCTTTGACCTAAAAATTCCAATTCTAGGAGTTTCCCCTAAGTAGACAAACAAGCACAGGCAGATACATGAACTAAGATGTTCAGAGAAGTGTTGTTTATAGTAGCAAAAACTGTATACCCCAAAAATCTATTAATGAGGGGGTGATTAAATATCTTAGTTTCATGTAACTTAAAACTATGCAAAGCTACACTCCGCTGGTGTGAAAAGGGTATGCTATAAAACATAATGATCCAAATCGTCTTACTTCTGCTTAAGAAAAGCTGATGAACTTATTGGCTCCCTTGTGTTTCCAAAGAACAGACTACCTCCAATTTAATTTATATCTTTCCAGACATTTTTCTACACATTTCCAAACATATGTAGGTATCCTCTAATTATTTATTAGAAAATATAGTTTTTTACTGTGTAAAACTTAGGTATTATTCTGTAACTTTCATTTTCCTTTCAACAATATTTCTTGTTGTATATTATCTGTATGTACACATCTACCTAGATAAGAGGATATTTATCTTGGTGGTACTGAAAAAAAAAATAGAAAAGAAAAAAGAAAAAAGGACAGCAAAATCATACAGCTGTTTACAAAGAGAATTTTGGTTAAGTAAGTTAAAGTATATTACATGTACAGACTATATAGCCGTTAAAACCACTAATTGTTTCAATCTTCAACACCAGGAGAAGAAAGGTAAGCACTTCTTATTTTTTTAAAAAGGTTTATTTATGCATGCATACAAGAACATGGGTAAAGGCCAGAGGTGTGGGGGGTGAGAGGATTCACCAGAGACAGAGTGGGGAGCAGAACAGGCAGATCTACTGAATATATTGCTGAGGGGAGCAGCAAGCGAGATAGGAGAGGTCTGCTGCGCCACGTGGGCCACCTTCCCAGCTGGGGATTGAACTCCTGCTGCAGAGCTGCGACTTACCCCTTGCGCCACCAGGGAGGCCCTTACTTTCTTATTTTGTTTTTCAAAGATAGAAAAACTAAGGCCCATTTATTTATTCTTCATATCCGCACCCCCAATTTGAAGTTGTTAAAGTCAAATATGAGCCTCTTTCCTTTTCAAAAATATTTAGCTGGGCCTTCTTGGTGGCGCAAAGGGTTAACCACTGCATTATGAACCATCCATAGTCACTGCAGCATGAGTTTGATCCCAGGACAGTGCCTCTATGGCCTGAGTTTGTAACATGGCAGGGGGGCTGGCCCATATATGTATATGTATGGCACAGCAGAACTCTCTCATCTTGCCTGTTGCTCCCTTTGCTAGTGTATTTCAGTAGATCTGCCTGTTCTGTTCCCCACTATGTGTCTGGCGAGTCCTCTCAAGGATCCTTTCCCCCAAAACCTCTGGCCTATACCCCAGTTCCATGCAAAAAAAAAAAAAAAAAAAGAGCGAGACAGACCTTGACCTATTCACTAAGTTTATTCATTCTTTTAGATACTTATGTAATACTCTGCACATATATCATTTGATTTAGCTACTCCTCGAATGATGGCTATTTATATCTTTTCCAGCATTTTTCTGCAATAATAAACATTTCTTCAATGAAAAAGATACTTGTGCACATATAAAACCTAAGAAATGAAACTGGTTGGTCCAAGCTTATGCATGTTTATAAACTTTAATACCTACTTTTCCTTCAAAATGACTACATGTATTTATATTCTCACTAGTCTTAATGTATCTTTTTAAGGATGATAAATAAGCTATCTGCTGAGACCTCTGAAAAATTATATTCAAGTGCTTACCCATAGGTTCCTTTATAACACCATAATAATCTGGTGCATCGTTAGGATCTACTGGTTCAAGGAACGGCCAGGCCATCTTATGTGCCTATAATAAGAAATAAGCATCACTATTATCAGGAAATATCACTATTATTGGAAATAGTAACTCCAGTTGAGTTTCTGTATCAACCAAACCTTAAGTTCCAATAGTCAATTTTAAACTTAATAGATGAAGTTATTTATAACAGGTGATTTTTGCTCTAGTCACAAATTATCTCACATGAACACATTCTATGATAATGGGTCTCAAAGGGTGGCCTGAGGATTTGGCATGGGGGTGGGGGGTGGATGAAGAGCTTAGGAGTCAAGAAATCTGTATCTGGTCAATAAGTGATGGTGGCACTGCAACCATGCTTGTAAAACTTGGCTGAGTCTAAAGGGTAGAATGGTTACTACTGGTGGCTACAGGGGTAGCAGAAATTTGACTTTATATACTGTTCAGCCACATACTGAGATTATGGCTGTCTTCAATTTTGATTATGATTAAAACAGGAGAAAGTGTCAGTCTAGCACTTGTATATATTGAATATATCTAACAAGTGCTAAAATCCTATGAGTCATCTAGATCTCTTTTTTATTTTTAATGAGGGAGGGAAGGCTTTGTGTCAAATTCTCAAGTATTGGTATTTCACTAGAATTTAATCAAACCTTTCAATTTATAGTGGTGAGATAAAAGTTCTAGGTCAAACAAGTCTCTTAAATAAGAGCATTACATAAACAACAGTTGAGTCAAATTGTTGGCATGGAAAACCTCACAACACTGGCACAGGAAGACGGAAGTCTGTGGAGCACACATCATCAGGTTAGTTAGGGGCGCAGTAAATAGTCACATACTTTAAGACAGGAAAGTTCCACCCAACAAGTCACACGGGTGGATTTCCCCCAAAGGCTGCACGCATAGTGGTGCTCACCTGTAGGGAGCGCAGCACCCTCTTCAGCCCCTCGTAGTCTTTCTCTGTTAGTGGCGTGAGCACTGTCATGGCATCCTCTGTCGACTGGCATTGTGGACAGACATACTCATCAATGAGCTCTGCCTCACTCTGCAGGATGCCAACACAGCGCCCATGATACCAATTCTGACATCGATCACAGCCAATATAAAATCTGCAAGATCCAGGGTGGAAATGTGAGTTCAAAACAGACGAGATCATCTTGCTTATTAAAAGTAATAAAACATGCACCTGAAAATGTTCTAGCCCTGGGATATAAAGTAGTTTTAGTATTGTAATTGTTTTAATGCTCTTGAAGATTGACATTCCAATGTGTTAATTTAGTATTTCTGATGTTAAGAACAAACATTAAGAACACTGTGTAATATTGGAGAACCAATATGAAGAAAAAGGTAGACCATTTAATTGACTTTAAAGCTCAAAACAAAATAAAGCCAAAAAAATCTTTCAACTAATACCGTATCAACTGGGAAGCCGATACTGGCCACCCAACTGGGAGTTCAAAATCCTATGAGCTGATACAGAGTCTCAGAGCTTGTACCCAAATTAGTGTTTTTCTAACCTACAATAAAGCACCATTTCAAACACTGATAAAAGTCCAAACAAGTCAGGCTATTTTAATCTCATTAATTTCTATGTTACACAGTTGAGAATCAAATCTACCATTAAACTATATTTTTTTCCATTGCATCTCAAACATTCACTATGAAGCAACGTAAATTTTGAAGGGGAGATAAAGAGGGAAGAAGAGAAAAAAACTGGAAAGGAATTTGTAATGTAAGTGTAAAATATATTCAGAAAAATACCTTGCTTTTTATTTTAAAATAAATAACCAGTCAGAGCAATTTGGCTTCCTAAATTATTAAATATGATGCTCTTATCAGAACTCACTGTGACTCATCATAAGGTGTTCTGCAGATACAGTACAATTCCTCACTGCTGCCCTCTTGTGCCCGTTTACAATCATTACAGATGTACACATCCATTTTCTTAGCCTCCTTTTCTGTGATGCCAACACATTCTCCATGATACCAGTTAGTACAAAGATCACAGCCAATATAGAACCTAAAAGTATTCACAATGAAAATGACAATGTAATTGTCATTTTGAGCTGCATGATACTTAAATCTGTCTTCCTTGCCCTTATTCACTATCTTACAGGATAACTAGTTCTGCAATGAGTCAGCTAAATAAACATCTTGCATCCAACCACTGGCAAACTACAGCATCTGACACTGTATCAAGTGTGGAAACATAACGTCACTCACATCAATTTCAACAAATATACCGTTTAGTGAAATATGGATCTTTAAAAACATACTGGAATTTGAAAAAATAAACAACACACTGATGGTAATGCCTGCCTCTTAATGAATGTGTGTAAAACTGTAACAGGCACGAAAACCAAAGCCAAAGAATCAAAGACTTACATCTGTCAAACCTATGCCACAGAAGCCATTTCAAATTCAGGGCTATTAGATAGGTTTGAAAATGTATCTCGTAATTTAAATTTGAAAACAAAGCAAAGCGCAAACACCAAGTAGAAGTTATACTACGAGGACATGCAGGTCAGCAGGTGTAGAAAATAAATGGTCAAAATAAGATATGAGGAAGAAAGCTAGGAAAGGTACATGTAGGAATTAAATTTCTGCCAAATATTCTAAATAATCGCTGGAATTTAATTATAACAGATTATGACATGGGCAATTTTCAGTAATACTGTGTGCCACAAGGTGGAGAGAGGTCAGGCTAATTAACTGGTGAGGACTCTGAAAGCTTTTTCAATTCAAAAGGAGGGATGTAAGGAGTTGTCCAGAACAGTGAGAGGTTCTACAGTATTTGGAAGGTGCAATCATGGGTAATCCCATAGAGTTAACCCTCAAGGATTTTGTAATATAAAATCTAAACAACAAAATGAAAAGTATCTCTATCACAAACACATAGTGTTATCTAAGTGTTGCCTGTGCCAAAGTCTATGAATTAGTAAGTCATGGGAACCAGACTGGCATTGCTGATACCACTGGCTCTGCCATGGTGTTTCCTGGTATATTCACCTAGAGGAACAGCAGCAGTCCTCAGGCTCCAAACTAATCTGTTTCAGGAACATAAAGGATAACACACAGTTACGTGGTTTATCCTATTACCATTTTTTTCTTTGGGATTGACTCTTCCGTGATTTTCACTGCCAAAGGTGGGGCCTTCAAGGTGTCCTGTGTGTTGCCTTCACCAGATACTGGGTTGTATGTTCTGGATGTAATAAAGCTCAGAACTTGAATTTCAAGTTCAAGATTCCCAAACCAGCCAAGTCTGGTAAGAGGTATTCACAAAATACTCCTGAAAAAAACACTAACTCATTCTAACTTGAATAGGGAGGGAATTAACATACTGAAATGCTAATAATGACAAACTGAAAAATATGAAAAATCTACAAACTGAGGCAATCTCAATAAACATATAGAATGCATAATGCAGGTATGTATGCCTCATATTTTATGCTACTTAGGTATTATAAAAACCTTGTATGTCAAATTAATTTCTGCTGCCTGGATATTTAAAATAGACCAAAAAGAAAAAAAACCTTGCTATTTTGAGAAATTCCTTAAGTAGATCTTTTAGTAAAGAAAGTAAATCATGTTCTGTTTTGTTCTATAAATCATTTAATATTTTGCTTTAAAAAAGGCACATTATCTAAGACTAAGTGAAAAATCAGTTAATAGGGTTCAGCTTTTTATATTATGTATAATTTGTAATAAAGACAATAAAAAGTGAAGATGCCTAAAACTGATCTGTGTTGAATTCAGCACACAGCTTAATCTCTAACAAAAAGTTTTGGTCTGATACTTGCAATCAGGTCTTAATTTGAATAGCACCACCTAGGTAGCTTAACTGCTTTAACTTAAAACATCATTAAGGAGATCATAATTTTATTTTACTAATTCATCTGGCATCCACTTAAAGTAGACATTAAGTATTCTTGATTCTAAATGATCATAATGTTCTTTAGCACAATGAAATAAACTTTGGTACTGCAAAAAGTATTTGTGGTTAATTAGGGCTTTAAAAATCTGGGCTATATGTGAATGTTCAAATGGAATCTAAGTCCTTAGTTGAATATTGACAAAAAAACGAAACTACATTTATGGATTAGTTTCTAAAATCTTGTATATATCACAAAATACAAGTCCCAACTGTCAAAAACAGCTTCCAGCTGCTATGCTTAGCAAATTTTTGAGTATCATATTTGAGAAATAGGTAAAAGGAACAACACATGTACAATTTTTTGACTTTTGACCCTAATAAGAGGTAACTTTTACAAAAATAAGAAGCCATAGTATTCCAATACAAAAAAAACCCAATCCAGAATTCTTTAAAATTAAACGTTAATAAAAACAAACCACTCAAACTCAAAACCTCTTGCACCATTCACATCCAGACAGTCACTAGGAGCTGATGTGGTCAGAGGGTTGTGAGCAGACTTCAGAAGGATGCACTCGGCTCTGGGCAGTGAGAGCAACACACCTCTCCTCAGAGAGCATCGTGACTGACTGAGAGTCACTCCAGAGACACGAGGAGAAAGCAAAGGAGCAACAGAAAGCTTGTTTTTGACAGAAAAGAGTATGATGAAGGACAAACATGAATCATGAACATATTAGATAATACAATTTTACTTGTCTAGTATCAAGGTTAAGAAGACCACAGATGAAATGGTTCTACTCTTACTTTTAACTATTTTCATTTACATTACTACTGAATACTCATTTTCTGAAAAACTAGTAATTTAACAGCTAGACTTTTAAGAAAATAAGCTGGAGCATAAAAAGATCTACTCACTTAGATTCATCGTAAGGCGTTTTACAGATACAGTAAAGCTTTGTGTCCTTCTTAGTTTCCTTTGAGGTAGTAGAGATCATCTTCTTCTTCTTGGACTTTGAGCTCGAGTCTTTTTCCTCTTCACGCTTCCTCTTCTGGGAAGCCCCAGGTAGGGTGGCCGCAGTGGCTGGGGCCAGGGGGCCCACGTGCTGCGGTGGAGGCAGAGGAGGAGGGGATGGTGGAGGGGCTGGGGGTGCAGGTGGTGCTGCGGGGGAGGTGGCAGCTACTGCTGTTGCCTGCACCAGCTCTTTTTCTTTCTTAATTTTCAGGTCTCTCTTGAGCTCTTCCTGTGGTGAAGTAAAGACAATACCAGATTGTCACTTGCCTTAGGAAGTGCTTGATTCTGGGGCCTCCCTGGTGGCACAGTGGGCTAAGGAACGCACTATGAAGCAAACCACAGCCACTGCAGCACAAGTTCGATCCCTGCTGCTGGCCCACTGCTCCCCTCAGCAGTGTACTTCCGTTGATCTGCCTGTTCTGCTCCCTGCTCTCTGTGGTGAATCCTCTCACTGCCCCCCGCCCCACACCTCTAGCCTGTACCCCAGTGCTTGTATGCATAAATAAATAAATCTTAAAAAAAAAAAAAAAGAAAGAAAGGAAGTGCTTGATTCTGCCAGTGGATGTTTTATTACTCCCCCATGGAAATAGCTCCACGGTTTAGCCTAAAGTGAGGGAGTTTTAGCAATTCCAAGTGAGTGTTTTCACTATACCTAAAACCCAACTAAAAGAACTAGAAGTAAAAAATGAAGATTATCATAAAGATTGGCATCCGGGAACAAAGTTGGTATAAATAAATCACAATATGACCAAGTATATTTCTTAGCTGAGACATTTACGAATTTTTATAGTAATTTAAAATATCAAACATAATCCAAAAACATTTCCTTCATAATTTTTTCTTGTTCAAATTTTATAGTCTTCTAGCTCATATTCTCTCTAAAGCGTTTTCGAGGAAAGACTGCTCACAAAAAGATGAAAATTATCCCAATGACCATCGAGCTATATTCAGAGTTGGGGTCCTTTTAAAAACTGCTAACCATCGGAAGGAGTTCTAGGCAGTAAAGGTTTTGGACAGAGACCGGAGTCTTGTGGTAGAAGGGAAGAACTGAGGGGGACAGCCAGAAGCTGTCACACTGACTTCTGACATCTAACACTGCAGATTTGCTCATTTAAATGCAGAGACAGAGTAGCTTCTAAGTAGCAAATGATCATTTCTATGAATTACAATAAATGATTAAAAAATAAGTGAAATCCCTGGATGTATAATAGTTTTATAGATTCTGAAGTTTTATAGCCTTCATGTGGATGCCTCTGAAAAGAAAAACAAAAGTCATCTCAAGGAATTACATAATTTCCACCTCAATATGTAAAACCCGAGCAGCAGTTCTGGCTGGCACTCTCTTCCCTATGTGCAGGCTCCACAAGGTGCAAAATTAGTAACAGTTGTTACAATAGTACTTTAGGAAGCTTAGAAAATATCACAAAAATGCAAACAATAAACCTGAATAATGTGGGTTTAAAAATGACTCTATTTTCTCTATGTAGAGTCTAGATAATCATGTAAATGGGAAGAGATAAGCTGTGTGACTATTCACACTTTGATATTTAAAAAGAAAGTCTGAGGGCCTCCCCGCAGCGCACTACCAGGAAGACCGCAGCCACTGCAGCACAAGTTCGATCCCTGCTGCCGGCCAGGGCGGGGACCCACATGGTGCAGCAGACCTCTCCTGCTGTGCCCGCTGCTCCCC
>JAGFMF010012271.1:4378478-4421138 GCA_019455555.1 Galemys pyrenaicus
TCCTGCTGTGCCCGCTGCTCCCCTCAGCAGTGTGCTTCCGTTGATCTGCCTGTTCTGCTCCCTGCTCTCTGTGGTGAATCCTCTCACCACCCCCACACCCCTGGCCTGTACCCTAGTGCTTGTATGCATAAATAAATAAATCTTTAAAAAAAAATAAAAAGAAAGTCTGAACTCTTTCTGTAATGAAGAAAGGAAACCTCGAGCTTCACTGAGGTAGATTTAAGAAAATCAAGATGGTCAGATGATGTAGTGGGTAAGCACTTTGGGTTTCCCCTTTAAGAACACACCAATGATAATAAAATCTAATAAAGAGAAAATTAAAAGACAGCCACGCCTGAATAAGAGACTAATAGTTCTGAGGAAGGGGAATGCAAGACTGTGAACAGGGGAGGGTGGGTTCCAGGTTCAGAAGCAGAAGTTGTCACCACCAGCAGGAACAGTTTCTGCAGGAGGAGGGGCCTTGACATAACATGCTTCCTGAGAGTGGGTCCCAAGAGTAGGCTTCCTGGTTGATGTCAAGGGTTAGTTGGGCTAAACTGGGCTTTAAGAGAGGAAACAAAAACAAAAGCCTCTCACTTAAAATAAACCACATGAAAAACAACAAAAACATAATGAATAGCTATATCATGTTATATATATGTAATTCTGCTACTTGCACTTACTGTTGAAAAATTTCCCAAAGGATTAGAAACAAAAAAGCACCCACCCCACACTCACCGTTTCATTACAATGGCAATTCCTTGGGTAGACACTCCAATATGCATTTAATCCAGCAGTTCTCAACTGAGGGTGGTACTGACACCTCCAGAGAGTATTTGTGAATGTATGTAAGGGGGACAAGGACACTTTTCTTTGGCTGCTACAATGACAGGGATACTATAGCATTTGGTACCTAATGTTAAACTTCCAGTAAAAACTGGTTTATCAAAAGGATTCTATTGAGAAACATTAATCACCAATATTTGTGGCATTTAGGTTGACTCCAAATTTTTAATATTTTTTTAAGATTTGTTTATGCAAAGAGCTGGGGTATAGGCCAGAGATGTAGGGGAGAGGCAGGAAAGAGGGGAAAGGATTCGCAAGAGGCAGAAGAGGGAGTAGAACAGGCAGATCTACTGAAATACACTGTTGAGGGGAGCAGGAGAGACAGAGGTAGTCTGCTGCACCATGTGGGTCAGCTCTCTGGGTGACCCCTTGCGTCACTAGGGAGGCCCCCAAGTTTTTATTATTAACCTTTATTATGTCTTTGCTCATATATCCTGCCTAATTATGTCTTAGACATATTTCTAGAAATGAAATTAATGGGTTAAAGGATTAAATGGTAACTATCGAAAATCTTTTGAAATATTCTCTAGAAATAATTATTTTCTAGAGAAAAATGAATTTTCTCTTTAGAAAAAACAGCATTTTCCTTTCTTCCATCAGTACTTAAGTGGAATATCTTTTTATAGATTTATGTGTAACTGGCATTTTTAAATTTGAAAATTGCTTATAAATCCACACATTATTCTAAATGCTCGTCTTTTTCTTTTTTTACATCTTTTACTACTTTTTAATTTTAGCTTTACCCAGTATAGGAGACAAAACAGTAAGTATTTAGCATGGATACTATGGTGGTATGAAACATGTACTCATTGTGAAAGGATTTTCCTTACCTAGTTAATTAGTATTCATCTTTTTCTAATTGACTGAAGTACTCTTTAAGGGCCTCCCAGGTGGCACAAGGGGTTTTAAGTCTCAGCACTATGAAGCTATCTGCAGCCACTGCACCAATAGTTTCTGGCCAGGGAGCTGACTCACATGACACAGGAGACCTCTCCTGTCTCACCCGCTGATCCCCTCAGCAGTGTATTTTAGTCAAACCACTGTTCTGCTCTCCACACTGTCTCTGGTGAATCCTCTCACCCCTTACACCTCTGGCCTACACCCCAGCCCTTGTATGCATAAATAAATAATTAAAAAAACCTTTCATTCCTAAATTTTAGCAACTCTAATTCTGTCATAAATGCTACATAAGCCTTTTTCTATACAAAACTCTTCGTATGTTATCAAACCTATCTTTTTCCTTGGGGGAACCTGCTTCTTACAAAGCTTATAAAGTGATTTACCCCACTCCAAGATTATTAAAAGGACAATAATTTTTTATAAAAACATTAAAATATTTGTGCCAGTAAAATGTATCTTAACTGGTGGTGGGATGTAGTATTTTTCTATATTCTGTTGCTATTGTGAATTGTTTTTTTCCTTACATTTTGATGATGGTTGTGGCTTAGATATTTATCTAGTAAGTGAACCCCCTACTGCATTCGCTCATAAATTTAAATATTTTTTCTTTTGGGGTTTTGACATAATGATCATATCATATACAACAACAATTTTATTTCTATTCCTCCTATTTTTATCTTTTTCTCTTAATTTATTAGTTCAACTTTCCAGAGATATGATGTAACAATGTTGATTTCTGGCATTGTTCTCTGGTTTCTGGCTTTAGTGGAAGATCTCTGATGTATCAAAGATGTATGTCAGTGTCGGGCTAATGAATATTTTAACATATCTCATCTTAAAATGCAGGAGACACCTTTAGGGATTCTAGAGATAGCCTACTTCTCTTTTAAAAATGTATGAGGAGACATTTTCTTTCATTTTTTCAATACATTTACTAAGCAAGCAGAGGGTTAGCAATACCTACAGAACCCAATGCAAGTTAAGGAAGAATTCTGGTCTCCTTTAATGGGCATTGTTTTACTTTCCATTCTTTCAAGTTATTTTGCAGTTTCTGTTTACTTTTCTCATGAAACTTTGCTCTTAACTTGTTATAAGACTTTGTAAAATAACAAAAGATATTCCCACAAGATCTCAAATGTTTTAATTAGACTATATCAAAGTGACTAGTTTAGAGAATACATACACATCTAGATATAAAATCTGTTTTGTTTCAAAACACTTATGTTCCTGTGATTTTTGCTGTATTTACTCTATAAAGAGATCTAAATTCTAGAAAACAAACTGAAATTGTAAGCTTATCAAGATTTTAAGGGGAAAAATAAACTTAGATGCTAAACACAACATGAAAGGAAAGGAAATGCCTCTCACCTGCACTTCAATTTGCAGGTCTTTGTCCAGGAGTGCTCTCTTTTTCAGTATTTCAGCTTTGAGTTGCTCTTTATGTTTAAAGAGTAATGCAGAGAGCTTGGTAGCATTCTGCTTGCTACGTTTCTGTTCCACACTTTCTTCACGCTTCCGTTTTTTTGCTGCCTGTTTTTCTTCTTTATCTATTTTATCCAAGATATACTTCATCACCTGGTTACAGACAATCATTCTGGAGAAAAATACACAACCTATGTAATGCTGGGCATTTCATTCTGAAAGATTTAGACATGATTCTTCTGTGTCCACAGCTGATATACAAACTCTGTGACTGGAGAGTTTCAGGGAGTGGTTCAAACCCATGATGTGCAGTGAATGCCAAGTGTTCTCATTTAGTGATTTATAGTCAAGACAAAAATATGTAAACTCAGAACTTCTGTGCCCATGCATGGTAAAGACAAGAAACCAATACACAATCAATATTCAAAGAGCCCCTATGATACTGGATTATAAACATTTCTTCCTACCTTTGATTCTCTTCTCTTTCAGCTGGAGTCATGGTCTTTTTCTGTTTTAAATGTTCTATTACAGCATTATGTTTCATCACCACCTTCAGAACAGAATGAAACCCCAAACCACAGTTTAAAATGACTACAAGTTGTTACACAGGTAACAGTAGAAATCTGAACACGTATATATGTTTCTCAAAACTAAGAATTTTATATCATAACACAAATAAAATCAGCAGCTACTATATGGCCTTGGTGCTTATCATATACTGGGAGTGGCAAGATAAACATCTAACAGTATCTCATTTATTCCCCATAACAGCACTGAGAGGTAGAAATAATTTTATAAATGAGGGCCCTCCCCCGGTGGCGCAGTGGGTTAAGAAATGCACTATGAAGCAAAACGCAGCCACTGTAGCACAAGTTCGATCCCTGCCGCCGGCCAGAGAAGTGACCCACACGGTGCGGTGCAGCAGACCTCTTCTGCCTTGCTCGCTGCTCCCCTCAGCAGTGTATTTTGGTCCATCTGCTTGTTCTGCTCCCCATTCTGTCTCTGGTGGATCCTCTCACCCCCTGCACATCTAGCCTGCACCCCAGTGCTTGTATGAATAAATAAATCTTTTAAAAAATTTTATAAATGAGATAGTGAGACATAAAGGAATTCACTTAGTTGAGATTAGCAAGTTATATTATGGTGTGTCTCTGTAAGCCTCTATTAATTAAGCCAGGGCCTGCCTGGTGGTGCCAGGGGTTAAGTCTCAGCACCATGAAGCTGTTGGCACCAACTGTAGCATGAGTTTGATCCCTGGCCAAGGAGTTAAATGCACATGGCACAGCAGACCTCTCCTGTCTCACCAGCTGCTCTCTTCAGCAGTGTATTTTAGTTAGTTCACCTGTTCTGCTCCCTGCTCTGTCTCTGGTGAATCCTCTCACCTCCCCACACTCTGGCCTAAACCCCAGTTCTTGCATATGTTAATAAATAAAATAAATTAAAAAAAATTAAGCCAGCTACCATTCTCCAAAGGCCACATTTTTAACATTTCACTATTGCCAGACATTACTTTTAATACTCTTGTATGGATTAAAGACACATACTGTAATAATTCTCAACTGACAAATACAGTATTAGAAGCTGGATAATAATGCATTTGAACCTGATATATATATACCAGTGACTTCATAAGTATTTCCATACACCTTTAAAATCCCTTTGCTGTTTAAAAAGTGCTTCTATATACACAACTTTATTTAACTATCACAATAATCTTGTGTGGCTGGAAAAGAGAGGAGGTTTCAATGAGGACATAGCTCAGGGGAGGTAAGTGAGTTTCACGGACAATGAATGGGAGACTTGGAAGCTGAATGCAGGCCTCATGACGTAGGGATACTTGAAATCCACACTCCCACTCCTGTCTAGCACTAAGGCACATACTAAGGATGCAGATAAGGTTTACTCCAGTAAGGCTCCAGGATGCTGTACATCTGACTTCATTTTAAGTAGAATAATTCTAACTCATTTGAACTATCTTACTTCACTAAGATGCTGCCACTTCATAGTTATGCTATGGGATAAGAGTATTTAAAACTTAAAAAAAAAAAAAAAAAAAAGAAATTCTTTATTTGAATAGCAACCCCCCAACCGATGGGGTATTCAGAAATTTTTTACAAAAGGTGTGGCTAGAAATGCAAATAATTTAATCTGCCTTGCTTAGTCTATATGCAAACTAAGGAATAACTACTGCAAATAATTTCAAATTGCTATGATGCTTGAAGTGACTTCAAAACTTAATTTAACCTTCAAGTTTTGTATTAATAATAAACTTCTAATTCCATTTTCCCCATCTTACTTCTTCCCCAATCAGGTAGTTTCTACTAGTAAGTACTAACTGTATATATCAAACAGAATTCCAAACCACAGCAGTCATTTTTTGTCAATCCAGTGCTGCTTATAAGTTGAAGTATCAGTGACTTTTGTCTCATTTAGGAGACCTAACACAACCAAACACTAAGTCTAATGCACAGCACAATATTTCAAGCTACTGAACATGCTGCTTTTACTTAATAACTTTACCTGTTTCTGAATGATTTCACTTTGATTAGAAGCTTGGAGGGTGTGTTCCCGCTTAATTTCTATCTGTTGCTGTTTCTTCTTTTGCTGCTGATCCCTGAGTTGCTGAACCCTTTGCAACTGCTCTTGCACACTGGCTGCCTGCACTGTAACCACATTCTGAATCTGGTGAGTCTGCACAGGACTGCTTTGCTGAATTTGAATAGGTAACTGGAGTTTGATTTGCTGGGGCACACCACCTTGCTGAGCCTGTATCTGAGCCACAACCTGCGACTGGATCTGAGAGAGAACCTGGACTTGTTGTTGCAGCTGAGGCACAGCAATGACTTTGGGCTGTGACTGCTGGATTTGTAGCTGAGGACGGGATGGGGATGGAACAGTAACTTGACTTAACGTTTGTCCTGATGAAAGAGTTTGAGTTGAAGACTGTACCTGGGGTTGTGATTGTGGCAGGCCCTGGGAAGGTGTCTGAAGAGATGTATGTGGTTGAATTGGAATCGGTTGTGAGGTTGTAGTCTGAACCTGGGCTGGCTGTCCAGGAGACACCTGGGATGGAGTTGACGGGCGTATTCGAGTCTGTGGTGGACTCTGGACGCGAGCAGGAGACTGTCCTTGGACATTACTTTGAGGCTGACACTGCACTGCAACGTGGGGTTTGGATGACTGTGCTTGGGCGGGTGGTGCTTCAGGAGGGAGGTGGGATGCGACAGTTGTTGGGGTCTGAACTTCAGGCTGAGTCTGTACTTCAGGTTGAGCTGGGGACTGGGGCTGGGTTTGGGACTGGGTTTGAGCTGAAGGCTGAGCGGCCTGTGGCTGGGCTTCAGGAGGACAAACACCTGTTGACTGAGCTGGTGGCAGGGTTTTGGATTGTTGCACCTGTGACTGGGGTGATAATTTACTCTGTCTTTGTTCACTTGTACCTGTGAAAAGGAAAGAACAAATGTTTCTATTATTCTAGAACATAAGACCATGGTTAAAGAGGTAGTTAAAGAGGATTATCTCAAGGTGAGAATTTTGTGTTTTAGTATAGCAATGCTCCATTCAGACACTTTGAGGTTAGGACTCTCCTAAATTGGCAGCCTGGGTCTAGTATATGGTTGTCCTCCATATACTTCGCAAAATCTCCAAAGGGCTAGTTGCTAAAGCAATGTACACACTGCAAAATCATCCAGGTCTTCTGGCCCAGACTAATGCCAACTGCCAGACTAATGCCAACTGTCACTTTTTTCCTGCTGTAGTTCCTGCTTTTTGGACCTGTAGTTCTCAACCAAAGTATATGTACACACACACACACACACACATATACACTCATAGGGGGTGGTGGTGGTGGTAATGAGAGGAAGTCTATTGAGATTCTGTGAGGTCAACCATGTGAGCTGTTACACTCACTGACTAGAGGCAAATCTTTCCCCTCTGTAAGCCCAGCAACTTTTGGGAATAACATGCAGCATTTCTGATAACCCCCAAGTTCTACCTGCTGCTGTAGTTGAAACAGTTGTGGTGGTGGTGCTGGCTGTTGTGGCTGTTGTTGCCAATGGGGTAAAGAGGAATCGCTGAACAGTACCATTTGGCATTGCAGCCTGCATCAGCTGCTGTCCTGGACCTGGAAGTATAGTCACCCCTTGAGGTATCAACTGCAACTGTCCCGTAGTTTGACCTTGTCCTTGAATAACTACTGTCAAACCTTGATTGCTACCCTGTGGAAAAAAAACCACACACAGCATATACACATTGTTCAAAGCATTAACCTATAAGCATAACACTTCCACATTGAAAAAAGTCCCTTAATATAATGAAAATATGTATTTGAATGTCTAAGGAATCGCACGAGGAGCAATTTAGATAAGCTAAATTAAGACTTATTGAAGAAGACTGATATTTATTGGAAAAAGACTTGGATTAACAATCCAGTTCTAATGCAAGCTCTCCAAATGGACAGTCAGGAGGTATCTGTCTATAAGTAACCTCAATCTTCCAGACTGAAGTTTCCCAATCTACAAAATGAGGCTGCTGAAATTTATGACTAAATTCTGTTTTTAAATAAATTATTTCAAAATTTATATGTACTGCCACATGTGATTCTGAGAGTGGGATTTTGTGATATCAGGAGAAAAGATATTACTATGATTTTATTACCAATTACATTACTCAGGTCAGAAAGTTCAAGTTCTTTGCCCAAAGCTCCAGATCAAGATAAAGGTGAGGTGTCCAGATTGCCTAGTTTTGGATTCTCAATATTACCAAATCTCTATTTGGTAACACACTAGCCCTTGTGTCCCTATATAAAAGAACTTGGACTGGAGAGCCTGGTGTGTGCTAAAGCATAAGGAGCTTAGGATTCTAAATATGGAATGAAACACCAAGTCAGGAGGGTCACTATTATCCAGTAGTTATCAAAACGGGACTTGGAACTAAAAACTCCCTCTGTCCAGGACTTATTAATCCTGTAACCTACCAGGAAGATGTAAGGAATAGAGAACAAACCTGGAATAACCCACCCTAACTCCACAATGGCTGAAACCGATGCCACACAGACCTGCATACTGACACTCAACTCCACAGTTTACCCTGGAGCCCCTTGTTTACTCTTTCTTTTCATGTATATAATGTTCATTCAAAAATACACAGAGCACCAAAAATACACAGTTAAAGCCATAAAATGAACACCTTGCTCATCACTAACAGTACCCAAGAAGTCCCAATATGTGCCCTAATGCTAGTTCCTTCCTTTTCTCTAAGAGGGAGCCACTGTTGTTACTGTTCTAAGACTGCATTTCTGTTACTAACTACCATAGAAGTTTATAGGCCAGAGTCTACATAAGGCCAGTATCACAATTACAGGAGCACCAATCACACAGAAAACAATGAGAATGGTGCTCCAGGTAGCTAATACACTAGCCCTTGTGTCCCTATATAAAATAGCTTAGTCAAATTTTGACTGAAATTTATGCAAACAAAGTGATACATTTGTTTGCTTATTACTTGTTTCTTTAATTCAACAATGTATGTGTGGGAGGCTGTAGTTTGTTCAATTCCATTGCTATAGAGACAGATCACAATCTAGTGCGATCAAAGATAGCATTTACATTGTTCTGAGTTTCTGACTCATTATGGGCAATTCTGTTAAGGATACTCATGTCTACTATCCTGATACTCAGATAAACTAGAAATTCTCTAGGGAATGTATTTTCAACACTTAGGAGGAAAACTACCAGGCCCAGGGCACGCACATCTTCAACTAGATAATAACCAAGTATTTTCCAAAATGGTTAAACCAATTTATATTCTCACCAATTGTGCATGAGAGTTCCTAATCCTCCACATCTTTGCTATCTTTTGGTTTTATCCAACATTTTAATTTATACCAACTTCTTAGTAATACGGTTTTAATATGCATTTTCTTCATTATAAATAAAGATCAGCTGCTTTTGGATAAGTGAAAATTTAGAGCTTCTATTAAATTTACTTGTTTTTTTTTTTTCCCTTTGGAACTATTTGGATTTTTTTTTTCCTCCTTGATTTGTAGTTATTTTTGCATATTCTAAAAAATAGTCCCTGGTTGGTTCTAGTCATGGTTTTTCTCATTTTTAACTCTATAGTGCTTGATGAACTGAAGTTTTTATTTTTAATGTAGCTGAATTTACAAATCTTTTCCTTTATAGTGTATTTTTAAGTTTCAGAAAGTCTTTCCACTTTGAGATTATGAAGATTTTCTTCATTCCATCTCCTAACAGGATTATTCATCTCCTTCATTCATCTCCTAACAGGATTACTGTTTTCCTTTCACAGTTCAGAATTTTATTCTCCTGGAGTTAAGTTCATGAGTGAGGTTTTGGTTCCATTGCATGCTTCAGGAGCATAAGTCACAAAGAAAGAGATGGGAATGGTGCCCCCTCCAGGTAGCTAATATAGTAGCCCTTGTATCTTGGGATTGCTTAGTTGCCCCAGCACCATTTACAAAATTACCTGTCCTTTTCTCAATGATCTCACAAGTGGCTCTATCAGAGAGTGACTGTCCATGTACATAGGGGTCACTCTGCACTCCATTTCTGAAGTCTATTCTTAGGTCTGTACCTCACTGTATTAATTAGTGAAAAAATTGACATAAGATCATCACAAAGGGCAAATCCTCAGTGCTTCAAAAGTGTCATCACTGTTTTTGACTCTTTACATTTTCATGTAAATTTAAAAAAAATCCGCTTGCCACATTTCACAGTATCTCTTTGGATTGGATGGAACAGCATTCAATCTATTGATTACTGTTGGAAGAGCAGATAATATTGAGTCTTCCAAGGAAGGAGTTTAGTAAATTCAGAATTTATTTCTCCCACTGAACTGGTCAACTAATAAAATTTTGATGGTTAAAGGGTTATCCAGGGGAGGAAAAAAGGGGAGGATAAGTCACCTGGCTATTATACCTCATGACTTAAGGAGTCCAGAGTTGAGGTTTACTGTATTCTAATTGCAATGAAGTGCTTTTGCTTGACTTTAGGAAGCAACCATTTTAGAAAAATAAGTATAATTCAAAACTGTTGAAAGTATGTTTTTAAACTTAAAGCAAGAATAAATAAAATCACCTCTAAAGTGAAGTCACATTACTTACGTGGCCCTGTGTTAATTGAGTGAGCTGAGCCATGGTAAGCTTCACCTGTCCTTGCTGGGGGCGAGGGGGTTGTGAGGATGAAGACTGCAAAGTAGCAGGAGACGTTCCTGTGGCTAATCCTTTCTGCCCAGGTGCTGAGGAAACTGCACTGGGTGCAGAGATTGCAGTGGAGACAGGCTGGCCTCGGATGATCTGGGTAACCACTTGCTGAGGAGTACCTACACAAACAGCAAAACATCAGGAATGCTTACTTGCCACAGGCAGTATTTTCAGTTGAAATACTGTTCAATGCTCCAGATGAATGTCTTCTTTTCAATCTTCAAAAAGACTTATGGGACGGTAATAGCCTAAGGACCCATTCAGATGCACACCCCCACACCCATACCCACATCCAAAGGACCTACCTGGTTGTCAGTGAGCTGAATGAAACTCACTGACAACCACTCTCCAGTGTCTCATATCTGAAAATAAGTGAGAAAAAAACAAACAAACAAAAAACCAAATATCTTCCCTATGGGGCTAAGGCCAAACAACTGGGAAGACAGAAGAGAATATTTAAAACATGTCATATAAAGCTGCCTTTCCAGAGGAATATTAAAGATAATGATCTAATAATTATGGAATATTCTGGGCCAACCACAAATAACTTTTCTATTTGTCAGACAGTTTAGCAGAACCAGGAAGGGTAGGATCACTTTATCCTCAAAAACAGGCAAAGTGCTCAAGGAGCACTTCCATGAGACCTGACTGGTACTGCTGAGTGAGAGCAGCTTTGTGGTGGTGGTGCCACACACTTTTGAAACTTCTGTTTCTTAATCTGCTGACACTAGAAGAAAAGACAGATGGAAATTTTTTCTCCAGTGGAAGGAAGGACTGTTGAGAACAATTATTTGGTACTTAATTTTACATTTACCATGTTCTGACTCATCATTAACTAGTAAGAAATATACATTTCTGAAGTTTTCTATTTGCTTTGTCTCCCCCCGTTATGCATGCATATACTTCTTTTAATGGTTAGTATTTAATATCATTGCACATATATAAAATTGAACCTATTCTGACATGTAGAGTACTTTTCCTTTTTTTAAAAAAAAATGCCATGGTAAAATTCTTGTTAATGAATTTTCATGTGCTTCTATTTCCTTAGAATAAACTTGTCCAAAATCACTGGATTCAACACTGGGTATGAACACAGTACTGATTTGGTCCATACTCTCCCCACCAAGTGACCATTTCACTGGATCCTTATGGACTCTGGCTATTTCCACTATAGTAAAATATTCCAGCAATCACAACTGTATCACAGTATCATGGAATGTGAATTTCTTCAACTTAAGTTTCTTAACAGCATTTAAAACTGTGCTGTAGGGCCTCCCTGGTGGCACAGTGGGTTAAGCAACGCACTATGAAGCAAACCGCAGCCACTGCAGCATGAGATAGATCCCCACTGCTGGCCAGGGAGGGGACCCACATGGTGCAGCAGACCTCTCCTGCTGTGCCCACTGCTCCCCTCAGCAGTGTACTTCTGTTGATCTGCCTGTTCTGCTCCCCGCTCTGTCTGTGGTGAATCCTCTCACCCCCCCCCCACCTCTGGCCTGTACCCCAGTGCTTGTATGTATAAATAAATAAATCTTTAAAAATAAGATAAATTTAAAAAAATAAAAATGTAGATATCTCTTTAAAAAAAATAAAACTGTGCTGTAATTATACTTCTTTTGTGACATATAGTGTATATACTGTCTATGTCTATTTTTCTTATTTTTTTCACAGGTTAAAGAGATAAATTCCAAATATGTATTTCTCCTACTTCACTGCCTGCCTTTTATTTATTTATTTTTTCCTGCCTTTTATTTTTAAACCTAGGGAAAAAAAAGAATTTTAATGTGGTAAATAACCTAGTCTTTCATTTTTGTTTCTAAATTCTTCCTGTATTTGGTAATTAGATCTAGCCTCCCAAGTAAATTCTTAAGAGTATATGTTGGTAGAGGTCCTCTTCCCCTCCCCCAAACTAAAAGTGATTACCCCATTATCATTTATTGATAAATTCAATCCCTCCCTCCTGATTCAATATGACACCTTTATCATACAGCAAATTCTCACATATAACACTCTTTAATTGCTTCTGTTGGTCTAGTTTCCTTTGGTATCACACTTCTAATTTGTAATATGCTTTAACAATTGGCAGTGCAAGTTGTCATCATTACTCTTTCTTCTGAACTTTTCTTGCTATTCTTATCCATTTTTCTCTAAGATGAATCAGGTACTTTGAGAACTTCTGGACCCCAACACTAAGTGTATTGTGGTTTGAGGAACAATGCACGAAGTGTTACTTTACATGACCACATGGTACCAATACCACGTCATCATTAATGTAAGGATAAAAGGGTTGGTACTGAGTGGACTATGTGATGGTTATTTAGATGATCCCCAATATGTACTTGTTCATTTATTTTTAGATTACCATCAAAATTCAAACATTAAAAATTTCATTTTGATAACATCAGGGATTCTATGGATCACTTTTGGGAAAGGCTAGGGAGGTGGTAGGAACAAGGGTAAGTTGATCTGCACACTCTCAGAGACACAAGGCACTTGACGATCCACCTTGTCTCTGTGACCATAACTCGTGTGACTTTTCTTGACTTCACTAGGCCCACTAGACCCATTGGTCACCTAGCTCTGACACACCAAACACCCTTATCTGTGATGCTACAGATTCATATAAGCGTATAAAACACATAATTGAAGCTACATAAGTTATTAAGGTGCAAAAATTCCATAGATCTAAGTGTAGTATTTGGCAATTTGTCATATTTTTCAATTATCTAATTGTTATCATTACCATTTATCACCTGGAATGTTTTTTCCTCCTTTATGTTATTTTTTTGAAGATTTTGTCTTTATTTATTTATACATACATACAAGAGCTAGGGTGTAGGCCAGAGGTGCAGGGGTGAGAGGATTCACCAGAGACCGACTGGGGAGCAGAACAGGTAGTTCTACTGCAATACACTGCTGAGGGGAGCAATAGGCAAGACAGGAGCAGTCTACTAAGCCATGTAGGTCAGCATTCTGACTGAGGATCAAACTCATGCTACAGTGGCTGGTGATAGTTTACTAGTGTTGAGTAACCCTTTGTACCACCAGGGAGGCCTCTCCTTTACATTGTCTTTCTTTAGTTTTGGTTACATGACTGACAGCTATGAGTTTTAAACAGGAATAGATACTGAACTTTATCATTTATCCTTGTACCATTAATTGTAATAATGAATCAAAACTTTTTCTGGGATAATCCTGCTGTGGTATAGAAGACACATATTTGTATATATGTCTATAAAATATAGACAAATATATGCTTAAACTTGTGTGTTGTGATTAAAGACACAAACCATACTATAATTCATATCAGAATTATTCTAAATTTGCAAAATAAGTGGGGAAGAGCATACAAGCACTGAGGTACAGGCCAGAGGTATGGGAGGTGAGAGGATTCACCAGAGACAGAGTGGGGAGCAGAGCAGAACAGGCAGATCTACTGAAACACACTGCTGAGGGGAGCAGCGGGCGAGGCAGGAGAGGTCTGCTACGCCATGTGGATCATCTCTCTGGCTGGCGGTAGGGATAGAACTTGTGCTGCAGTGGCTGCAGTTTATTTCATAGTGTGTTGCTTAACCCACTGCACCACCAGAGAGGGCCCTGGTCTGGGATTTTCTTTTGCAACTATGGAAGCTTTACAATTTTCTTTCCTTGATTTCAGTCATTAAATTTTGAGATTTATAAGAATAATAACAAGCACAGTATATAATTATCACTTGTTATTCAAATAGATTTTTAGTTTTTGAGTATGGGTAATGAAAATTCTGTCTGAACACATGGATCCCTGTACATGGGCCTCTTTTAATAAAAGAAAGTTCACCTATTTTTATACTTTCTCCTTCCTAATTTTATAAATTAGCACTTTGTTCCCTTTATCAAGATAAATTTTGCAAAAGAACGATTTGTTTTCTGTAATACTTCCCTTTTATCTTTTCTAGTTACTATTACTTATACTTCTATTTCCTCTGATAAAGATTTAAGGTTATTTTTGGGGGGGGGGGGCTCTCTGGTGGTTCAGGGGTTAAAGACAGTAATATCAAGCTATCTCCAGCCACTGAAACATGATTTTGATCCCCAGCCAGGATGCTAACCCACATATCCTTGCAGACCTTTCCTCCTATCTTGCCCACTGTTCCCCTTAGCAGTGTATTTCAGTAGATCTGTCTGTTCTGTTCCCCACTCTGTCTCTCATGGATCTTTTTGCAACCCCCACCCCATTTCTGGCTTACACTCCAGTCCTGTAAGCAAAAATAAATAAAACTTTAAAAAAAAAAAAAGTGGGTTTTTTCATCTATTTTGTTCCCCAATACATTTTAAAACCTTAGAGTAGGTGCTCAAATATTCACTTAGTAAATGAATTTGGCTCTAAGTTCAGCTTTGGCAGCATGGCCTAACATCACTATATGATAGTTTTTTAAAAAAGATTTATTATTCATGTATACAAGAACTGGAGTACAGGCCAGAGGTGCAGGGGTTGAGAGGACTTACCAGAGACATAGTGGGGAACAGAACAGGTAGATAGACTGAAATACACTGCCAAAGGGAGCAGTGGGTGAGACAAGAGAGGTCTGCTGCAGCATATGGGTCACCTCCCTGGCTGGGGATCTAACTCATGTCACAGTGGCTGTGGACTGCTTCATAGTGGTGCGATTTAACCCTTGAGACACCAGAGAGGCCCAAGAATATGTTTTTAAATCACCAAGCAAGTAAGATTATTAGTATGCCTTGGTATTACCTTCTAGCCTTATAGGAAGAATGTGGCCTCTTTATACATTCTACTTTTTGGAATTCGTGAAATTTTACCTAAGGTTCCTTATACGACCATTTTCCTACCAAATATACCCCATAACTGTATAAACCAATATGCATTCCTGAAGTTATGTATAAAAGTCAATATACAGTATGCGTCTGCTCTACTATGTCTCCTATAATTCCTTCTTGATTTCAAAGTTTTTTTTAAAATATACTGCACTGATATCTTATTTTGTTCATTAAGATTTCAAAATTGTATCTTCAGTGCACCCATTACCCTGTAAGACAATATAAAATAACTTACTTTGTCCTAGTTGCTGTTGATTTTCCAAACACTGAATTCTATTCTATCTAGTATGAATAGGGTGATCTTTGTCTTCCCTCTATCTCTTCTTTCTTTGAAAACCCCTTCTTACTGCTGTACCTTTACACTCAAGAATAAACCTTCCAAAAACCTGTCTAGAGGTAACCTGGCTTGTTTGCTGGTCAAATATTTTTAAAGGAGCCAGAAGCTTGACTAAGACCCCGTATTGGTGGCATTTCTCAGCAGTGGCAGTAGGATGGAACAGAGGCCTGGCGTGTGAGTGGGGAGTTACCTTTGCGCCTGACAAGTGGCTGCCTGTGTTGGAGCCAGAAACATGTTAAAGCCAGAGTTTGTCTAAACTTAGCTAACTAAAACTTAACAAACAACCTATAGGCCTACTTCCTTATCTAGTAGGTCAGCTTGTCCCATACCTTAAGTTCTCTTGGGCAGTTAAGGGCAGGGCATATAAAACAGCTTGTTATCTTAGAATGTTATCTTAAAATGTGCACCCTATTCGGGGCAAATGCCTGCGCCCACCAAAATGGATCTCCTGTACAAGTTTAAATTTTTGAAACATGTTTCTCTTTAAAGCTATTTGCTGTGCTCATTGCGCGGGCTTTGACCTTTCAGCTTATTGGCTGCAACCTATGTAATGGCGGAAAATTGGTTTTATAAGCTCACCCCTTCTTACTCTCAGAGTCAATCGCCTCAGCCAAACCTGCATGTCTTGGTTGAACGGTTGGCCCAGCATGCTAACATAATAAAGCTCTACTTAATTATTGCAGCCCTGTACCAGCTTTTTGTTCTTTTAAGTGCCCTCAAAAACTCAGTCCTGAACTTTTGTTTCAGCATCAGCATGACTGTGAGTCTATACCCTCCACCCTGCTTCCTTTGTCCCCCTTTCTAGATGACATCTTTACTTCCTGCTTTCTGGTCATCTTCTATCTTCTGCCTTTGGATCACCTCACAGGTATCCTTGAGGGATGGGCTGAACTGGAGACTCACCTCTTGATCAGCCTAGACTACAGCAGACTGGCTGCTGCCCTCTCCTATGCTGTAGGTGCTGGTCTTGGAGCTGACTAGACATCCCTGTGGGATGGACTGAATTGACGATGCTTCTAGTTTAACTGAACATGCTGGCTTTGTGTCTTTTTAGTGTGTTTACCACCCCAACTCACTTCTCGATTTTGTGTACCCATTTGAGGGGCAGAGACATATGCATTCTCTTTTGACACCTTTCAACTAGGATATGGTCCCCCAGAAACTCGTTGTTGCCTGTATAAGGCCTAGCTCATCTCAACTTGGGTTCTCATACTTTCTTCCTCCTTGGTAGAACTGTTTCCTTTATTTGTGTGTCTGGTTATTAGACATATATTTATCGCTTGTCATTCAGTCTCAGTTCAGGCTGGGTTTTTTTAAGTAGGACTAATACTTGATATAAAGTAGAGGAGGTAAAGGAGTTCTGTGTGTTTGAAGTTTTATATTACAAGGAAATCTTGAGTTCCTAAAACTTGTCTTTTTGTGTGCTAAATTCAAAATCTCAAATTAATTTTTTATTTTTTTGCCATTAATAAGAAATTTATGTGCTTTTAAAAAATTAAATGCCGGTATTGTCCAGAAAAAATTTAAAGGTTAATTGATAATTGTAATAAAGTTGAATTGCTAAAACTTGTGTACTAAAACTTTCTGGCTTGCACTAATGCTTTAGGTTCCCTCATTTATATTAAAAGTCCTCACAAAATGAAAATTGACAATATATTCTATCCCCTATTTTTTCACTTTCAATTATATATTTAGGTACCTTCTGACTCCATGGAGAAAAACATCTAATGCTCAGAACTACTAATAACAGGGAAAAACTTTAATTTTTTGGAATGAAATGTTTCCCACTGTTCTAGATTCTTGATTATGCTCTTCATGTAGATGATGTGATGTCTTTTGGTATAATTGCTATAATTACTACACACTTGGCACACAGGTCAAAACCTCATCTAAAGAGGTGTTGCTTTTTTTTTTGAAAGAGCTGATTAGCAAAATATAAAATAAGAAATCTTTATCTCCTTTCTTGTCCTCCTCATGTGCCATTACTGACTAACAGTCTTATTTTCTTCATAAGAAAGATCACAGGATTGGATGAGGTGTTCTTTATACTAGGCTTGGTCTCAATGTAGCTGAAGAGGGAGAAGGACATTATTCCATCAAAGGGCTAGTGCCCACCCTCAGGGGTGACTAGACTTTTCTTATCTTCAAAAAAGTTCTAGTCTTGTGCCCAGAGGCTTTAATTGTAGCTGAATCTCAGTCACTATCTTTTATAGGAAATCTTGTTAAATGGGAACTTAACATACAAACTACAAACTTAGTTCTCTGAGCAATTAGGCTATCTTTGTCTTACAAATAGAGTCTTTAGCAGAGAGGTGTGGCCCAAGAAGTATCCCCAAATATATCCACACTAAGCAGATGTTAAAAAAATGCTTGCTGGGCCTCCCCTGGTGGCGCAGTGGGTTAAGCAACGCACTACGAAGCAAACCGCAACCACTGCAGCATGAGTTCGATCCCTGCTGCCGGCCTGGGGTGGGGGACCCACATGGTGAGGCAGACCTCTCCTGCTGTGCCCACTGCTCCCCTCAGCAGTGTACTTCTGTTGATCTGCCTGTTCTGCTCCCCGGTCTCTGTGGTGAATCCTCTCACCCCCCCACACCTCTGGCCTGTGCCCCAGTGCTTGTATGCATAAATAAATAAATCTTTAAAAAAAAAAAAATGCTTGCTGGTAGTTTCCTTGATTTAATTCTTTCTTTTGTCAAATTGCTTTCTTTGCACATTTTCTTTATTCTAATGATTTGAATGTATATATTCCATTTATTAGAGGTTTCAGAAACATTTTTACTAAGCATACTTGGACCTAATTTTCTCTTATTGGCAATGCCAAAATGAAAATTTGTGGATGGATTTGAAATTTAATATGCTTTGAGGCACTAATTCAAATTGGTGTACTCCAGTTATTGAGTGCCAATACCGAGAACTATCTATTTCCCTAGACTGATTGTGTAGATGTAAAATGATAATGCTGGATGGATGAATACCTGGCTGTACCATCACAGGTGTTCGAATAATTGCCTTTCCTAGTGTTGACTGTTGGAGTGGTGCTCTTATCACCGTCATACCAGGCCGGATCTGAGGCCCTGTGATTACCTATAAATGACATAAAGGACAAGTAATCAAAATGTTTGTAAAAGACTAAAGCGTGAAAGACATGTACTTAAGTACATAATCTCTAAATGGGGTCTATTGATAAACATGCCTATAGAAATGACAGAGGCTCTTGGACATTACATTTTAAATTATGCTAAGCATTAAAATAAAGATGGAATTTTGAGGGGAGAAAATTTAATTCATATTTGTAACCCAAGAGACTGTAAGAGTAAGCTCAGAAACAGAATGTCCTTTCATAGTTTTTTTCAAGGACATATTACAAAACAGGTTATTTTCAGTTTTACAGTTAGGTACACATTTTTACGCTTTTAAGACTTTCAAACTTTTCTATAATACCAATGCCAAAGAAATGCTGTATCTGATATGTGTGCATATCAACTGATAACAAACTAGTCACAGTAGTGTGGACTATATTTTTATCTTATTTCTTAGCTACAAAGCCTTTTCCCTTGGGTGGTTAATTGTTGTCTATTATTTTATATAAAGGAATTTATTTAGAAAATTCTAGCATTCATAAACTATACTAATGTGCTACTAAAACATGCCCAAAATTAATAGGTCATGTATTATTTTGACGTAAAAATATAAGACACAAAACTTTTAAAAAATCAGCACTTTGTCATGAATTAAAGGCAAAAGAGAATTAGAAACTGAACTGGAAGAGGTCATTCTTAAACCTTTAATCTGGTATGTTCAACACTTCATAACAAAATAAGCCAATAAAGAATTCTTACTTGTGAAGTGCTTGTGGTTCCTGTAGAGCCTGAGGTATTGGGTCTAATTGTGACTGTTGCTGTCCTGGGCTGGAATGAAGTAAAGGTTTGCTGACTTGTACCTGTGCTTGATGGAATGATACCCAGGACTTTCTGTTGTACTTGAACAACACCTTAGGAAAAAAAGACGAAGAAGTAATTAACAACTACCCCTTTAATAAAAAGCTTAGGTGTTGCTTGGTTTCTGAAGAGAAACTACATGTGGCAGGGTTTGATAGTGGGCTACATAGAATGTGAGATCCAAGGACTGAAATCAGTGAAAAGGAAATGAAAAATAATGGCAACAGTATGATCTGGCAAATGTGAATTAAAACTCTTCACATTTCCCTTACCTCCTTGTGTTGCTGGCACATTTACAGCGACAATCTTGCTGTTTGCAGGAAGTGGCAGTTTGGTAATTACTTTTCCTGCCATAGTGACTGGATTGCCTGTAATTTGGAACGTCTGACCTGTGCTGGCAATGGTTGTAGCAGATGTGGCAGCTGTGCTGGTGGCTAATGGGGTATAAGACATTTAATAAGCTTTAGATTTAAAATAACCAGCAACGTAGTGACTTCTAGGAAGGGCACCAATGCATGAAATGTGGCTCATTTTGTTTAAAAAAAAAAAAAAAAATCCTCTTTACTCAAAATAAGTGAATCATGTAAATGTTGAAAGTGAAATAATGTGGAGTTTTGTTAATGTAATATTATGAATATTATCTGCAACAAACCAATTGTTACAGCTTATTTGCTCAATCAGCTGCAGAAGAAAAACAATTTTCTAAAGAAATGTTTCATTTAAGTAGGTAAAGGATTGAAATGTCTTTCTCCAGAATGAAAGCAATGTTTTATTTAATCACAGCTGTGTACCTGAATTTGACTGGCCTTGCTTAACCCATGTAGCAAAGGTCTGATGAAAGTTCTTGTTCTGCTGGAATGTTACTGTAGCTGGAGATCCAACTTTAGTAGTTAGTACCATTTTAGTTCCAGTTGTAACTGAACCACTTATGGGGGCCACCATAACTTTCTGTGCTGGAGAAATGGTACTAGTTGTGCTGTTTGTTGGGGAAGTAGTTGAAGCTGCAATTACAGTTGGCTTCTGCTGTTCCAATCGTTTCTAAAAAGTCAGGGAGAGCAAACATGAACCAAAACAGTTTGAAATAAAAACAGTGTCATTTTGCAAAAGCTCAACTACAATTTCTCCTGGACTAAGAAACTGCATCAAATTTCTAAAATAGTTTACCTCTGAAACTATGCATACAGAAATTTACACTTGCTTCTATTTCTTGACAAAGGCAGTATTTTTTATGACTATCACAAATATTTTATTAAAGTAGTATGTTTTTCATAACCAAAACTTGAAAACATCAAGTTTTTTCAGGCTATACAAATGACCAAGCTTTCAGACTGGAAACCAGAGGTATGAGTAATCTTACTGGAGACAAGAACACCAGGCTGCTCAGCTGTGGGATTGGGGGGGGGAGGACGGGACAAAAAACACATGGGCCTTGTGAAAGATTTCCGGTTTACTGTGATGCTAATTTATCCAATTGTAGAGAACATGTCAATATTTAAATATGACTATTCAAGCTGGCAAACCTGCAATCAAGCAAGCTGAAAATAATTAAATGTTTTTTTCTAGACTTCTTATATTACTCACTTTACACATTTTTACAGAAAAAATATTTTAGACTATTTTAATACAGAAAGGTATAATCTGACCTTTCAGTCAAGATTACTAAAAGACAATTTGTTTACCTTTTACCATAGATTGCTGACATTTCCGGACAGCTTGCCAATGAGATAATGGAAGCTGACACATGTAAAAACAATAGGAGGCACTGATTGAAAGCCTGGTGGCAGATGCTTTACCTTCATTATCTTATTTAATGCTCAGACCAACCCAATAAAGTTACGCAACTGGCCCAGGCCAGAGCTAGTTAATGGCTAGTTGAGTTGTGTACGAAGATAAATTCCAATACTATCTATGAAGATAAATTCCAATACTATCTTTCTTTCTGTCTCCTGCTATTGAAAACTACTCAGCAAGGAATGTAATGTGAATTATTTCATTCACTCCTCAGCAGAAAAGGAGTTTTGTTTCAGATACTGAAAAATGTCATCTGTTTAGAAGCATCTAAAAAGAAGGCAAAGAAACTGAACACATATTTAGTAGTGACGTCTTTGGGTTATGCCTTTGAAATAGGAAATGTTGACTGTCTGTGAATAAATGTTGTAAAGAAATTTAAACACTTTGCAAATCCACAACTTGGTATGTCCACAGAACTGTCTTCAAAATAAAATGTATATGAGATACACTTAAAAATAAAACTAAACAAACACACAATTACTGTGCTTTTGATAGGGGTGAATTTGACTAAAAATGTCATTTTACTACCAGGTGGGTTTGGTACCAACTCCCCCACCTGCTGGGCAGGCAATAGCAGCCCAGCCATATGAGGTGAGCCTCCATATAGGCCTTGAAGTCCTCTGCCGTCCCCTGTTCACTAACCTTAGCCTGCTGTTCAACTGCTTGTGCCTTTTCTTTCTCCACTCTGCAGGGGAAAAAGAAGGAACTTATGAGAATTATTAGGTAACTGGCACTAAAGTGAGAGCTTGCTGACTTTCATATCATACAAAGGTATGAAATTATTTTATTAAAAAATAGTCTTATTTTAAAATTTAAATTAATAATTAACAATACATTTAATAATTTAAAATTAAGATAATTAGAATTGGACAATAGTTATTGAAATCAGAAACATAAGTTTTGCATGCTAGTACTCAAAATGAGAAAGTGGAGTATAATTACCTGGGACATAGTGAATAAACTATCAAAGGGGTAATTCTTTAATTTTGAAGTTTTGATAAAATTTTCAAATATCTGATTACATGTGAACCAATTCCTTACCTCTCAGAAAATGCCCTGATCTCCCATAATTCCAACTCTTCTTCTGCTACCCAGGTTTCAATAATAACAGGGCCAGTTTGCTTGGGTGTTTCTGGTCTCTTTGGCCTTAACGCACTTGATCTCAGACCTTTCCTCTGAGGTGTAGGTGTTTCTTTGGAAAAGAAATATGAGTATTTTAAGCAACATAACACCTAAAATTATAGTACTCCTGGCATATTCTCTCTTATCATAAAAAGAGAGGAGGTGAGGTTGGCACAAAGTTTTTCTTAAAGGGCCAGAAGTAAATACTGCAGATTACGTAGGCCAGATGGTCTCTGTTACTACTCAACTCTGTAATGTGAAAGGCGCCTAAGACAATATGTAAGAAGTGTGACTAAGCTCCAAGCAGACTTTATGAACAAGGTGGGACAAGGTTTATGGGCTGTGGTTTGTGGGCCCCTGACAGATGGAGCCTAAGAGCCTTTACACAGTCTGTTCCCTCAGCCTGAAGCACCATTCCTAGTCCTCTCCCCCCAACATTTGACTAATGCTTATTCATTCTTCATATCTCAACATGGTTACAACTCTGGCAATCTGTAACTCCCCATCAAAGCACTGAAACTATTGAGGATAAATAAAATCTCCTAATAACAAGATAAAAAAATAAAAAGTAGGAAGAGAAAATTATTGAACCTTTTCATATGTTCCGGAAAAAGGGAAGCAGCAGAAGGAAACCGAAATAGCAGCAGGATCGGGGTTGTATACAAAGTGACAGGAGCAAAAGAAAAGCAATCAAGGTGTTGTGGTGGTTTGCACAAAGGGTGTGTGAAGACTGAAGATGGGCAGCAGTGCACTCTTCTGCCTGTGTTTGCCTAACAACTGAGTTGTAGTCTTGGGCCAGTTCAGTGGCTTTAGCTGTGTTAATATTTTCGTAGGTACTAATTGGGTTTTTTTCAGAAAGGTCATTCTCATTTAGCCTCCAAGATGAACTTTTGAATTCAATCAAGTTTCAAGTTTGAGATAATTAACTTCAATAAAATAGCATGTTTCAATCTAAATTGCACATTCCTTAACAGATTCCACTAACCACCCCCCCAGTCTTTTTTAAAGTTAGACACTTTTATTTTTAATTTTTAAAAAAAAATTATTTATTTATGCATGCAAGACCTGGTGTGTAGGCCAGAGGTGGTGTGTGTGTGTATTCACCAGAGACAGTGGGGAGCAGAACGGGTAGATCTCTACTGAAATGCACTGCTAAAGGGAATAGCAGGTGAGACAGGAGAGGTCTGTTATGCCATGTGTGAGTCAGCTCCCTCGCCAGGGATTGATCTCAGTGCTGAGACTTAACTCCTAGGCCACCAGGGATTCCCTCCCCCTAAATATTTTTATTGTAATGTATAAAGCTATTGACTTTTGTCTATCCATACATCTTGAATCTGGACACCCAGTACAACATTTTTTAGCATTAATAGTTTTGATTCTCAAACATTTTCTCATGTTTTTCTGGGTGGACATTCAAAATTATTAGATAACATTAACTCTGGTTTTTCCTCGATATTACCACTGAATCTTTCTCATTTTACTGTAATTTAATACTTAATAGTAATGTAATAGTATCACCTTTCTTTACTTCCTTGAGAACTCATCTTCTATGGATTTGCAACCCAGTGTCTGTCATGTAGGTGCTTCATAAATGTTTCCTTATTCTTTATGATTCTTAGATTATTTCTACTCTAAGCACTAAAGTATCTCATAAGAGCTAATTAACCCTTCATTGAACAAATCTGCACCGATGACTGATGTGTCAGATGTGCAACAGGTGTTAAGGACTATACAAAGCAAACAGATCTGCTCTCCTGGAGCTGATGGTCTGATGTCAATCACTACTCCACACCTTAATTCTTAGAGATTTACTACAGTTCTCTTACCTCCCCTGTTCATGGCCCAATGACTGTAAACACCAACATGTGTCTAATGCAATTAGAAGTACTGTATTTGAAATAGAATTATAGTGGAAAAATATGTTTTCTAAAAGTTGAAGAAATAGTTAAGGAAATAATTCAAATTTTAATTAGAAAGTAGGCTAACAGGTCAATAATGAAAGAACAGAATTCTTTCTACTTCTTACCTTTTGGTGCTTCTGGAACCCCAATGGGACAAATGATTTTTCTGATACAATATTCAGATCGAATGCCATAAGGACCAACATCTCGCCTCTTAATTATTTCTGTTGTTGTGATTTCTGTTTCAGATGTTTCTATGGTGATTTAATTCACATAGTATTAATAACCACTGAAAATATTAAAATACTAAAAAGGTACAAAATCTGGTGCTTTGAAAAAAGAGATATACATGGAATAAACTTTTGAAAACATTTGGTTAATTAATGACCAGGCTGCAATAATACTGTGTTTCTTCCTCATTGAAAATGTCTAAACTGGACAAAATGCTGCTTGGGGGCAGTTTAGTTCCTGGTGGCAGAACTTAAGTCAAAATAATAAAAACCCTAGGAGAGAGGCAGCAGCAAGCACAAGATTCTAGATGTCCCCATCAAAATGAGTTATATTCCTTAATAAAAATCCTTTAAAAATTCAGACTGGTTCACAGGTAACTGACTCACCTTACAATTCGAACCCTCCCTCCTGGCACCCAGGATTTTATACCATATGCAAAGCTGTACTTTTAAAACATAAACATTATGTTTTTAATAAATAACAGATATGCTTAAAATTAAATGAACTGTTTTTCTTTTAAATTTAAATAAAAAGCCCTCACCTGTCCGTGTAGTCCCTCCTCCTGGAGGAGCCTTGGCGGCCATGTCATCCCATCTCAGACTTGCCCACAGTAGCCGTAACATAAGGCTCACCCCAGCTAAGGACTTTACGGTCTGAAGTCTATACCTGAAAGAAAAACCCAAGAAAAAAACCACACATATGTATTTATATGTGTACACACACACATGCACATGTACACATAAGCACACATTCTATAAACTGAAGGACTGTTTTTTGTCCTCATTGATGACTTCAACATATACGATACAGTTTTATAAGTACTTTGGCTCTTATGTATCTTTTAACATAACTTTTTGTTCCTAGGTATAAAGGCATCTGAATGACTTTCAAAAAAGGGTCTGCAGTCATTTTAAATGCCATACAAATATGTAAAATTAGCATGTCTCATTTCAAGATTAATATGGTAATTACTTATAAAAAATTATAAATCTAATCTACTAACAGACGTGTTGGAAAAATTATGAAGAGCAAATATAGAGCAAGAAATAACTGTGCTATTAAATGTGATAAAATAATTTTGAAGGATAAAATCTTAACTGATTTTTGCTGGGGAATCAAAAAAAAAGAATGCTTAAATTTTCTCAAAAAGCAAAACAAAAACACTAATAGACCTCACAAATCCAGTGAGATGAACAGAAAATTTTATATCTAAATGCTGGCTCTATAAAATATTAATTACTGGATGATGGATATTAATATGACTTTAAAACATTAGGGTAGTTTTGGGATCCTACAATACAATGGATAATACAAAAGAACAATGCGGTAGTAGGTACTAATCAGGTAACAAAGGAATCTGTGGTTCAGGTTTTTTCTAAGCATTGTGGGCAAAGTTAAATATTGAACAATTTAGATATTCTTTAAAAAATATTAAAGACATTATTTCAAAACAAATTTACTATTGCAATAAATGTCATATTCTGAAGTGGAATTAATCATAAAACATTTAAAAGCAGTGCTAGGCTGTCAATTCTGTGGTATTTGTGTAATAAATTTGTTGACACGTCCACATACTAATTGAATATTCTAGTTCATTTCAATGTGAAGAAAACCTATAAAACTAAAAGAATTTCCTTCTCTAACAGAGGGAGAAGGTAAACTTACGATAACTTGTATTTAAAAGACAATGTTTTCTATTCTTAACTTTAAGTTGGAAAAACAAACGTGTGAAAGGGAAAGTGCTAAGTCAAAAATTGTTAATTTCTTAACTTCCTATCTCCAACTGTGACACCATGACTTTGTTGTGTGATCACCCTGTGAATCCTCAGACCTGGACAGAACAATTCACACAGTAGAGGGAGAATGTTAACTAGTGCAGGGTTGTACTGAGAGAGGGAAAGTGTCACTTTCAGACCGCACTTTATTGAAATGCCTGGGGAACTTCAGACTTGTGGGAGGAAGCAAATGAACGTTTGGAAAGAGAAGTATTCACTCTCTCTTCTCCCTGCAGTCTCTCTCTATGGTCAAACAACAGCTTTAAAGCATCCCTATCTTACAGTAGAAACACCAGCAAGTAGGGAAACACACCTCATGCATTATCAGCCCATTCATTTGTTCATTCATTCAAAAAATAATGTGAATGTCTTCTACATGTGACTCTGTGAAAGGATCTGGGACACAGTCAAGTATGCTCAGCAGCTAGAGAGCACAAAGGAAGGGCATGTGACTTGGCTCACAGGTGGTGATAGAGCTTTATTGGAGTCTCAAAGGACAATGATATAGGGGTGGCTGACTAAGGCAATGGATACAAAATACAAATATGCTTAGAGCAAAGTGTGCAAGAGCACACACTTCTCAGACATCACATTGGGGTACTAAGGCTATCAGGAAGGAACATGGAGGTGCAGCAAGAGATGAAGCTGGCATGAGACAGAGGCAGAGCCAGAGTATACTGTATCAACTGGAAGGAGTAAAGATAAGCAGTAAAGATGACCTACAGAAGGCCTTTGAATGGGTTGTACTGTATGGGTTGTAAAGGGAAGCACTGCTAGCAGATGTGATGAATAGGTGACAAAGGCTTTCCCCCTTCCTGACCTGCAGTAGTTAACAACTGCCCTGTTTAAATGCTTGCTTGACTCAGTCAGAATATTCACAGGATAAATCAGCATTTTGGGGGCAGCACTGTGGCGACAACTACCGGTTCAAAGTGATAATGAAACACAGAATCAGGGCCTGGGAGAAAAGGTGTAAGGGAATGGACAGTGTGGAGGGAAAAAGAGATCCTAATGAGCGATGAGACAAATTTCAGTTTTTCAGTACTGGTCAGTCTTCACAAATTCTTAATAGAGCTCATACATGCGCCTTTGGCTTTCTTGGTTTCCACTTTAAGCACCAGACATATTTTGTTCAGTGTCAGTATAAAAATGCATTTCACATGCATGATTCTTATCATGATCCATTTTTAAAAAGTGCATTCTAAAGTGAAGAATAATTGACATTTTTTACCCATGCCTCTATCAGAAAGGGGATTATATTTCTTTCAACTTCAGCAAATTAAGAGCATAGTATATATTTGAAGGCAAATATGTTTAAAATTACGGGAAGGTGTTTCCTTCCATTAAAAAACAGGAAATTAACTAAACAGATACAAATTGTGCTCACAGTCATATTAAAACATAACAGTACAAGGCTCCTGAAACCCAGCCATGCAGAAAAGGGCCCTGGGCAACACTTGATCAGAACTGGCTCAAAGAAAAGCGCTTCCCAGGCGAGCCTGCCTTCCATTTCAGAATACAAGAGAGCAGAAAGAGCGGCCTGGGTCATTTTAATTAAATTATTTGTACATAGTAACTTTTCCAGTGGGAAAGAAGTTACCTGCAGGACAGTCAAGGATACATTTTGGGACCGCTCTCAATGAAGAAAGCAGAAAAGTGCAGAGTAATCCTACAAATCCATGAACTGTAATGAAGAGTTCCTTGATTCCCTGCAGGATTCTGCAAATCCTTCATTGCAGGCCCTGCAGAGAAATTGTACTTTTCAGCTGTCTCTATTGAATGTGTAATGGAGTGATGATATTTTAATTTAAATCAAAATGAGTTATAAAAAACTTGGCCAAACCAACTATGGTCATATTTATAAATGAATTTCTTTATAGACGTATTCATATACTCCATTTTTTGGGTCTTCAATACTAGCTAATTGTAACTTAAAGGAAACAAAAAAGTATGATTTAACTTAAAGAAACTGAAAACATATTAAAAGACACAGAGATGAAGCCTGAAGTGAAATGGAGTCTGCTCAGTAAATTGCTGAAATGATCATTTCAGGATCCTATCAAATATAACTGCGACCAAGACGGTTCCTGCTTTGTGAATATGTCCCCCAGAACCCTTATGTTTATGCTCCATCCTTTTCAATTGTAAGGGTGAAAGATAAAAAGACAAGAATATGAAAAAGGACAAATATGTGAAATGCAATGTAGCAGATAAAGTACTGGACCGGGATGTAGTAAATCTGGGTACTGTTCCTAACTCTGTCCCTTTGCAGCCAGAGCAAATTATAACACATTTATAAAAGATAAGAATTTCTAAGATCCTTTCCCAATATTAAACTACATAATCTTACGACTGCCAATATTACTTACTTATGATTCATCTCCCAAATTTAATGCCCAGAAAATTTTTAATTAAGGCTATATTTCTGGGTTTAAAAAGCATCTCAGAGACTACTTTTTCCTCATATAAGTAACATAGAGTTCCAGAACAATTATTTATCATGCAGATAAATTATATTGGGAAGATTTCCACATCATGATGAACTGTGTGTGATTTACAGGCATGTTTCCTGTCCTGTGCTTTTATGAATTATCCAAAAGAAATAAAATATAAGCATTCCATGAAATTGGTGATTATCCAATTCTATGATTATCTCATTCCCAGAGCAAATACATGGCAATAACTTGGAAAATTAGACAACAAAACCACCATATTTGACATGTTTCTTTTGTCTTGTGAAAAGTAAAACTGAATTTCATTCTAAAGGATTCCCTTATATTTTCCATCTTCGGGCATTTTCCCTTAAGGAAACTTTAGTACCTACCAGCTGGCCAAGTTCAAAACTTTATTTCCACTACTTCAGTCATTAAATATTTGCTTCCCTATCTTATCTCTACTATCTCATTTTTTTAAAAAAATGAGATATTTTTATTAGAAAATACTTTTAAAAGTTTTTCCCTTCCCCAAATCCACTTTAAAGTACATACCTCCAAGTGATACCAAAGGTTGGTCTAGGAGAAGGGTATGGCCATATATCCAAGGCAGGTTTTGCATTGTAATTAAAATAAGGGACTTCTCGGATTCCTCCTTTTCTGGCCAACTTTTTTAAGTCATCATTAGGCAAAACAAATATGCTCTTCTTGCTGCTCTTGGTAATAAACTTCCTATAGGATGGCAGAGCTGTACCTGACCGAGTCTTCTTGGGTCTTGAAAATTTCATTAGTTTCACTTTGTCTCTTGTGGAATATTCTTTGCTCACAGTCATAGATGTTACCAGAGTGCCTCCTGCAGTGGTCAGTGAGTCTGTCACTGTCGTGGTGACCACAGTTTTGCTTTGCTCCTTTACAGAGATGATATCTACACTGTTGCCTGTGGAGGGTGTGGAAAGCTTTGTTACTGTTGTAGTGGTGGTTGTAACAGTGGATTTGGCACAGTTTTCTGTGGAAGAGACTACAGTTTGCTTATCGCCTTTTGCTACCTTGATTACGGTCTTTGATTCTGTGGCCACTGTGGATGTCAAAGTGGTAACTTCTGTGATGACTGTTTTTCTTTTAGATTCTCCATTGACATTTTCATCTTTGTTGGTGAGCAGACCATTTTCATCAATAAAATCATTACTCAGGTTAGATTCCTCTTCAGAAGTAATAGGTGATGGAGTAACCTTCTTAACTTCTGAAGTTTCAATTTCCATGTCTTCTACCTGACCGACTGCACTACTTTCCAGACAAGTGGATGGAGGTGTCGTGGTATGTGCACTGACAGACTCTCTGGTTGAGGGCAGTGCCTTTAGGTTATCTTGGTAGTCACCTTCAGCACCTGGAGATCTCAATAAACATGATTTTGCTTCCAAGTTATTTTCATTAAAATCTTCCATGATGACATCACCATTCATGAATGGCTTAACAGGAGATTCTTTAGTTGTCAAAGACTTCATATCATTTTCAGGAACTACATTATTTATATTATTAACCTTTGATTCAATGTCACCACTTACTACTTTACTCTCAGAGATTTCTTTCAAGCATTCCCCTTTCAAACACACTTTAGGTTTATTATCTTTTCCATTCATTTGAAAGGAACTTGCTTTCTGGCCTTTCCTTTCAGATTCTCGATTTTCATTATTTCTTTTGTCAGTGATACTTTTTAAATTTACTTGATCAATACATTTATTAACTGCTCTCTCCTCTAATTTCTGTTCTTGACTTGTTTTTTTACCATTTGCTTCAGCTATCTTACTCTGCAGCCTGTCATCACAGTTCCCAGAGGACTTATCTGAAACAAACTCATGCTTCAATGGTTCCAAGTTTTCAATACTTTGTTCTTGAGTTATGAATTGTTCAGAAATACTTTCACTGCTATTCTGAACAATCATATCTTCTTCACCACTACTATCTTGAATAGACATAGTATCAGAACTATTTTCCAAAGTACTATTATATTCAGAGTCACAACCCAGTTTTCCTTCAAAGTCCATGGTTTTTGACAGAGATGGGGTATCTCTATCATCAGTACTTTTAGGTACTGATGAATGTAAAGGGCTCTGGGAAGGAGAAGCAATGGTGTCATTACCCTCTTGTAGTGGTTTTTTGTTCTTATAGATCAAAGTACCAATTTCATCTGCACTGGTTAGTTTCTCATCAATGAGAAAATCACTTCCTTTTGTTTTAACCTTACTGGTTTCCTTGTCTTTACTAGCAGATTTACAAAGATTCTCATCTAGGTCACTTCCAACAGAATTTTGTTTCTGACAATTTGTCTCTGGGCTTTGAATGGAGATGTCATCTAATATTTGATCTTTTGAGTAAAGTTTGTTTGTTGTATGATCAGGATCACTGATTCCAAGAACTGAGGAATCACTCTGTGAACATCCCCGAATCAAGTCTTCAGATTTATCATTACTTGCAGTAGGGCTTGGTTCTTGTCCAAGTAAGTCACTTTGACATTCTTCTTTTGCTTCTTTTGTTATTCCTGGTAACTCAGAAAAACTTTTCAAAGAACTTGTAGAGGTCTTCCCTATACCCTTAATTCCACCCTCCATCTTCATTTTCTCAAGACGCTGTTTTTCTTCCAGTGTAAACTGCTTAATTCTCCTTTCAAGAAGTCCATCTAGTTTGGATGACTTGATTTTCTTTTTATAACTAGTCCTGAGATGAAAACCCTCACTGACATTGACCACATCTACTTGAGAACTTTCCTGACAATTTATGTGTGGCTCCACTTTCATATCATCATCTATTTCCATTGGTTCTTCCTTAAAGGACTTATCATTGTCAGAATCTAAAACTTCTTTTATATCTGTGAAACAAAGACATTATTTAAGTGTAATTTTCAGTCTGAAATGTGGAATTCATAATATTTTAATTTAAAAAACTACCAGTTTTTCAAATTTTCACTCAAGAGCTTAAGTAGAAAGAGCTACATATTTCAAAGTTCCTGATCTATCATTAAAATGTTGCCATGGACAGGGTGAAACTTTACAAAAGCCTAAAAAATCACATACATTCCAAATTATTAAATATTCTTACAGCTAAAAATAGTGAAATACCACAGTGAAAAATTACTCAGTATGTGACAGCTATTACATATGCCAGTAACTTTATGTAAGATTTTGCAGAGTATTTCATAATTATAAAATCATACACTTTTTGAAAAATATTATTAAAATTCAGTGGGAAAATAAGTTATAAAAGCTACATAAATATAAAAAAAGCTATACTTATAAGCTGTAATCTTGATAACTGATTGGCCACAGACATATCATCGGATTTATCAGTCCCAAATCTCCTAATCTATGTTAGAGAGGCTGGTTCAGCAGAAGTTTAGTTATATCTTAAGGCTCATGCATTATCTAGTTTATAAAAAAAAAATTCCCCCCTCCCTGCCAAAAACCATGTAAGTTCCTCAGAAAGTTGAATGTAGAGTTATCTCATGACCCAGCAAGTCCACCTCTAGGAATTAAACGAGATGTTCACAAATGTCCACAAAACAACCTGTATATAAAGATTTATATCAGCATCATTCATGAAAGGCAAAGAGCAGAACCAGCCCAAATGTTCATCAACTGATGAGTGGATAAGAAAAATGTGGCACGTCTGTACAATGAATCATTACTTGGAAATGAAATGGAATGACGATACATACTACAGTACCGATGAACCTTGAAACATTATGTTGAATGACATAAGATAACCACAAAGGACCACATATTATATAATTCCATCTATAGAGAATGTCCAAAATAGGCAAATCCACAGAGATAGAAAGTAGATTGGTGGTTTGAGATGTGTTTGTTGCGGGGAGGGGGTGTTGACTGGGGATTGACTGCTGATGGGTATGTGGTTTCTTTTGGGGAAATGAAAATGTTTAAATGGCTGAATAACTCTATAAATATACTGAAAACCACTGAATTCTACACTTTAAATGAGTAAATTATATGGCATACAAATGTTGTGTCAATAAAGACAACAGAGTAGCTTTCTTGCTAGAATTAGAACCAGTGCATTCTTATCACTCCCAGGCTGCCCTTCACACCTGACTCTCCTTACCTTGATCTTTCTTCTCAGTAATCTTTGAAATGTCCATTTCACTTTGTTCTGCTCCTTTTGCAATATCTGAATCCTTTACCTCACTTTTCTCAGAATCAGGCTCTGTTTTTATTTTTTTTGGACTTCGTGGACTTTTCCTTCTATCTGATTCATCCATATTTTCATCCATATTATTTTTGGCTAAAAGGAACCAAGTACATAGTGATTTTAGGCATCTTGAATATTAGCAATTTAATGTATCTACTTTTGTGAGAATTATCACATATTTTCCAATAGCATAAATATACACTTCACTATTTTTTGTTAAAAATAAAAACAAAAGTTGGAGATACTATATACTTTCTTACATGCTAGGCCGATCTAAAGCATAACAGGAATGACTACATTTTCAATGCACTTCAGAAGCCTTCCCATAAGAGACTATTTCAACCAGTTCATCGACTCCAGAAAATCTGTACCCAGTGGTTGCTAATGTATCTTGTGTAACACAATCATATTAAATTGGATATATGCTATGATGCTCTCTCTAGAAAAGAAGTACATACACAAATCAATTTCAATGGATTCTTGCACAGCTGTGAACTTGTCCAATTGACTCCAGGTTAAGAATACTTAAGTCTATCATTCAATAAAATTTAAGAGTGACCAAAGGCAGTGTGAGGTCTGGTTCTTGTTTTGACCTGATAGACTGCCAACAATAAAAAAGACATCTTTGAGACAACTGGGCAATTGGATATGGAATGAGAACCCGATGACAATATGCTTAATAATGTCAACTTGGTGAATGTGATAATGGTATAATGGCTGTGGAAAAGAAAGTAGTTTATACATACTGAACAACCTTTGGCAAATAAAATGATTTCTGGGATTTGCAAAAATAAAAGGGGGAAAAAACTTTAGAATAAAAGTAGACAATACCTGAAACAAATATGATAGAATTTGGTAACTGTTAAAGTTGAAGGATGGTTATATAAAAGTTCATTATTCTGTTCTCTGTCACCTTAGTGTAATTTCAAATATTCCATAAGAAAACATTATTAAATCCATAAAACAGAACAACTATCTAGCTGAATCTTCTTGGGTCTTAGTGGAATCTATTTTTTTTTCTTTACTTGAACCCAAATATGTCAAGGATTGAGCAAGGTGTATTTATGTTTGATTCAAATGAACTTTTTCTAAAAAGACTGGTGAGGGAATGGAAACATGTAAAATCACACTCAATAGTTGTCACAATATCAGGATACTGTTGAGAGAAGAAGACAATTACAGAAAGGGGTGATAAGGTAACAAAAGAATAGGTAACAAAAGGATAAAAAATCTCCTCATTAATGTTTTCCTTAGTTATTTCAGGACAACTGGGCAACACGTTTTCAATGGTTTCAGGTTGTCCAAAAAGAGTTTTATATGACAGTGTTAAGCCCATCTATAGCCTTTAAGAACCCTGCTATTTAGAACAGAAAACAATAAAATGTTGGTTCCTTCATTAAAGGTCTTCTTGACATAAAGAAGATTAACAAATATCCTTTACTGAATCTATAAATTAATGTACAAGGCAAATGCACATAGTATGAGTTAGAATAGAGGTTAGAGATCAGCAACAATCAGCAGCCAAAAAAGCTGAACACTCTGGTCTCGTGATGCTAAGTGTTCCCTGAAGTGCATTTCTCTGTTTTTCAACCCATCTGTGCATCTATCAATAATCAGATTAGATTTACCACAGTAAGAGGAATCGAATGCTCTGAGATTATACATTGGTGGTTACTGCTACTCTGACTGTAAAAATTCCTACTTTACAGCCAAATCATGCCAACAACGTGTACTGCTGCTTTCTTCCTGGCTACTACCCACGAGAAAAGAAGATGCTTAAAGTCTAACTTGCTAATTGACTGGATAAAAGCCCAGCATTTGGAAAACCCTGTGCTAAGTAGACACAAAATAAATCTATAAAGGTCTCAGTACTTTGCATATTACACAGGAGAAACCAGTGCAGACATAGTTAAACAAAAGCTCTCTATAATTCTAAGTGCTACATGGGTATTTGTAGCAATTAGATAGTAATAAAATACGATAATAATCTTGTGGAATTTATTATAATGGACATTTAAAAGCTAGAACATAATCAGATAATACACAATTACTTCTATTTAAAAATTTAGAAGTATTTACTGAGAATCTACTATGCGAAATTCCTAGTTCCTATAAAACACTCAAGCCTTATAAAATTCCTATTTTTTCTTATTAAAAGGTAATCCAATAACTTCCCCACATTGACATTTAAAAAAATCTACCAGTAAAGGTTTCACCAGAAATTTACAAGGAAGCCAGATCAATTAGCGACGCAGGCACATAGTACTTTTTTGGTACTACAGTAAAGGCTTCCTAGGAAAGAATACATCACACCATAAAATAGCAAATTATGTTGCATGGTAAACAGAATTGCTTTTAAAAATCTACAAAGGGGGGCCTCCCTGGTGGCGCAGTGGGTTAAGCAACGCACTACGAAGCAAACAGCAGCCACTGCAGCACGAGTTCGATCCCTGCTGCCAGCCAGGGAGGGGACCCACATGGCGCGGCAGACCTCTCCTGCTGTGCCTGCTGCTCCTCTCAGCAGTGCGCTTTGGTTGATCTGCCTGTTCTGCTCCCTGCTTTCTGTGGTGAATCCTCTCACCCCCCTACACTTCTGGCCTGGAGAAACTGCATGGTAGAGTACTAAAAAGGTAATGGGAACCATGAGAAATGGATTCTAGCCAGGATTCTACTGCTCTAAGCTGGTGAATTTTGGTATCTTTCTTAATATAATCAAGAAATAAAATGCTCAGGTAATGTGAGTTTCAAATATGCAAACTTTTAAAAGGGCAGCTCACTGCTAGAGTTCTGTGATTCTGAATACTAAAATGTTAGTGGGCCTTCCTGGTGGCACCAGGGGTTAATTCTCAGCACTATGAAGCTATCACCAGCCACTGTAGCATGAGTTTAATCCTTAGCCAGGGAGGTGACCCACATGGTACAGCAGACCTCTCCTGTCTTGCCTGCTACAACCCTCAGCAAGATATTTCAGTAGATCCACCAGTTCTGCTCCCTACTGTCTCTGGTGAATCCTCTCCCCCATACATCTGGCGTACATTCCCGCTCTTGTATGCATATATAAATAAAATAAATCTTAAAAAATAAAATGTTAGCTAGCAGCACTGAGTTAATGCTTCATTTATGTGACAATGTTATGGAAGCCTCTATCATTTCCTTTCTGATTCTGTTAGTGCTAAAATTTTCAGATTACCAGATACGTGATTACTCAAGTCAAGTAGCATGAAATTTAAGATTTGAAAAGAACAAAAAGGTAGCTAAAGTCTTTTTCCTTTTACTAAGTTCCATTACTTTTCTTTTACTGAAATCCAGATAACAAATCTTGTGAATAAAACTGAAAATTTAAAACTTTTTAGTTTATAATTAGTAAACTACACTAGTGATTTGCATGTTCTATTAAAATTTTCAGGAACAAATTTATCCAAAATACGGTTAACATATCATCAATGTTTAACAAACAATACAAATCAGGAATTATTACATAAAGGAAATGACTTCAATTACTTACCTCCTTCTAATGACTTCCTGTAATTCACATTAGTATTGCCTGGCAATTTAGGAACAAACCTATATACGTGAGTTTTACTAATCCAGCTCCAACCACCATATCCTGTTACTCTGTATTCCTCTCCTTTTTGTTTCCAAACCTGGTGTAAATGAAAACATTTTTGTTAAAAGAGGGTGAGAATGCTTATAAAGCACATGTGGCTTTATATATCTTTACCAAATAAGACCAACAATAAGGCAAACTAAATCTACCAGTCAATTTCAACTATATAATGTGTTGAAAGAAAAACAAACTTATAAAATACTCAGTTGCTGAGTAAGTCTCAGAAATAGCTACCCCTTATTTTTAAAGTTTATAATAAAAAATTACCTGATGTTTAACTGGAAATGTGTATTTTACCCATGTAGCTTGTTGCATTGTTTCTTCCTCTTCTTGTTTTTTCTCTTTTTTTTTGACTTTCTCCTTTTCTTCTCTCTCAATTGATGTCATCCTGTGCAGTCTAAAAAATATAAGGATAGAAAGAGAGAATCACATTTAAATTTGACAAACAAAAAAGATAAAACTACAGTAAATGAACATTAGGAAACAAAAGCAAAGAATGGTTAGCTATAACCCTACAACCCAGACAACGCCAACTCACAAACATAAGTAGAGATACAATTCCATAAGAGGAAAATCCAGAGTTGAAAAAGGTAGAAACAAAACATGCTACCTTTTCCATATGCTCCCCACCTCACAACTGACTTATTTCTAAAACAGTGCCTGTAAATATTAACTTTCTGTTTCTGTGACACGGATATTGTATCACAAACACAAGGTCAGTTTTAAATCAATGACTTTACTAGGTCTTTTCGTACCAGAACATACAGATCATTTTAAAGAATTAAATAATGTACTTTTGCAAGAACATAGCATAATTTATTAACACCACCCCTATTTAAGGACACCATTCTTTCCTTGCAAAAAGGACCAACAAATCCCTTTCATTTCATCAACCAATATTTCTGATTTCTTCTGTCTAAATCTAGAGATTTTAAAGCATCCCACAGGGCCCACTAAAAGAATGCAGGCTTCCTACATCCACAGAGAAAGGGGCCCATGGGGCTCCCAGTCTGGGGTGAGGGGAAGGAAGGACTACACTAATTATGTGTCCATCATTAGGCAGGGAAAGATACAGCTGCATCCACCAGTAGGGAGATGGGCAGGTCTGTGATGAGGCTCTACATTAAGGTGAGTACACTAGATTTTTATGAATGGGAATAGTTTTCATAAACAGGAATATTAACCAAAAGGGTTAATATTCCATGTCTCTAAGAGATTAGTGGTAGAAGAATTGTTTTTAATTACACCCTACCCAGATATAGCCAATTTTGCATGTAAAGCTATATGGAAGAATTAAAGAGATGTTTTGTCAACTTGGGGGAGGGGGAAGTGAGGAGAGGGAGGTGCGAAAAAAAATTGAAAAGGGATTTAATTTTATCTCTCTCCTTCTACCCAGAACTCTCAAGTTAGTTATCTTTACTTCCAAGAAAGCTGTATGTCCCTACACAAAGGATTCTGGGTCCTTTGTGTACGTATAGGACCCAGAATTTAGCCTCCCCCAGACCAGGAGAGTAACTGCACATACCCAGTAGAGCAGGCACTCATAAGGCTCTAGACTTATGGCAGGCAGGGAAAGAGAGTGGATTTTCATCAGGGTTAACTTACTGACCACAATACCAAATGACAACTACTACCCGGGGAACGAGGCAGGGTCTGGAGCACGGCATGTTAGATAACCTGATGGTCTAGACCTAACAGAGTAAGGAGGGAGTGACTGAGCTAGACCAAAGTACTATTTCTCAGCAAAGTTGAGAAAGCTGAACTTTCTTAAAGTTGTCCCTTGAAAGGACAGGCCTGACACAGCAACTGAACCATCTTCTCTGGTAGTGGCTGGAACAGAGAACACCACTGCGGTGACACTCCAGGAGGTTACAAGTGGGTTTCACGCTCAGCTCTTGTTCACGGAAGTACAGTTCCATTCTCATCACCAAATATTAAGTCCTCACTTTGCCAGAGATTTCAGGCCAAATAGTAATGGGTTAATATATGATGTCAGCTTTCCTTGAGACATTCCACTGTTCTCACTGCTACCAGGAAAATCCTTATGAGAAACAGCAGTGATAGAGCTCCAAGGCAGGTCAATTCCATCTGTTTGGGCAAAAACCTTGGCTACTCTTGACTACCTTAGGCCCCAGGAAGGAAGCCCATGAGGTTGACACACCATACTGGTAGGTGCAATGGGTGGTAAGTATTCCTGTCATATCTCCAAGGTTTAACAGAAAGTTGAACCAGGAATGTGGACTGAGCCTCAACCCAGTTTCCATGTGACACCCAGGGTCTTGTATTTGTTTTACTATTACAAACAAAGCTACAAAAAGCAATGTTTTATGCCCTTCTTGGTAAACTTAAGAGTACCCTGCTATGTTCTCCAGTGGAGATGGCTGAGTCCAGTTTGTGGCATTTAAAAAGCTGAAAGTGCCAAACTGCTCTTTAAATTGTACACTTCACACCACTACCAATTATACAGCCACCCTGCTTTCCCACCTTCACTCAAGTTAACACCAAACTTCTAAATTAATAGCCCAATCAAGGTAAGAAATATTATCCCACTGTTTTGATTTACATTTCTTTAATTATGAGAAGTAAACATATCCTTTTTATGTCTACTGGCCTTTCATATTTATTTTTCTGCAAAATGCCTGTTCAAATCCTTTGTCTTGTCTGTACTGGACTATTAGTCCTTTTTCACTTATAAAAAAGTCTTTGTCAATTAAGGAAATTTCCATTTGTGGTGCAAATATTTTTCCTCAGTTTGCCATCTGTCTTTTGATTATAATATTATTTTTCCACTCAGAATTTTAAATACATATATCCACTCTTTTCCTCTATGGCATCTGGGTTTTATATCTGTTTAAAAAGAAAGTATCACAACAAAAACATAAATTAATCCATGCTTTTCTTACTAAAAATGTTTATTGTTTTTAAGAGTTTGTTCTTTTTTAAAATCTTCACTTATCAAATGTTTCTGCTGAGACAGGGATCTAGGGGACATGTTTGCTAAAATGCCCTCTTCCTCCTCTGACAGCAATGTTATTATAACTAGACTCCCACAGGTTTAGGTCCATTTCTGAATTCTCTGCTCTATTCCCCTACTTTGCTTGTGCAGTGCAAATTATTTAGATCTTTGTAGCTTCAAAATATGTTCTAATACCTTGTACCCTTTTCCCCTACCATTTACTTTCCTCTTTTAAAAAGATTTTTTAAATTTATGCCTACAAGAGCTGGGGTACAGGCCAGAGGTGTTGGGGTGGGGGGGGGTGAGAGGATTCACTAGAGACAGAGTGGGGAGCAGAATAGGTGGACTGACTGAAATATACTGCTGAAGGGAGTAGCAGGTGAGGCAGGAGAGGTCTGCTGCGCCATGTGGGTCAGCTCCCTGGCCTGGGATGGAACTCATGCTGCAGTGGCTGCAGATGCTTCACAGTGAGATGCTTAACCTCTTGCACCACTAGGGAGGCCCTACTTCCCTTTCCTTGCACATTAAATTTCTAGATGAAATATTACATCATTTCAATCAAGCCTCCCAGTGTCCCAAGGACAGAATGTTTTACTCACAGAGCAAATGAACATTACTGTTGATATACTGACTTAATATATTTATTTAAGGCATGGCATTTTTAGGAAATGTGACACACATCTAAGCATATGATAACATCTTTTCATTTTATTCAAATACCTCTTTATTTCTTTAGTAAAACTTTAATTTCTTTACATGGTCCTGAGTATTTTTTGTTAAATTTATTTCTAATCATTCAAGGTTTCTTTGTTATTGCTGGAATCTTTTCTCTCATTGTAATTTTTAAAAATATATTAAAAAATGTAACAAGGTTAAGAAATAAAACTTTATTGCTAGCCGCATCTGATGCTAAACTCCAGGTAGTCATTATCATTCATTTGTTTTTCTTTACAGTTTTATCACCTATGCATGCATCCCACACATTATAAAGTTTGGCTTTTAAAAACTTAGTAGCAAGACTAAAACTACCTGCAAAAGCAATACTGTCACTATTTAATGAAGGTTCCCAGGTAAAAATAAACTTGTTCACAAGTTTACAAAAGACTTGGTGAAATCAGAGAGGCCTTGAGCACATCTGGGAAGGTTCTGGGTTCACCACATTCAGGTCTCTGGCAGGACTGTGGTAAACAGGTTCAGTGTGAAGCAGGGATCCAAAGCCACTGCTCTATGTTTCTTGCTTCTGAGGCATATCTGATGTACCTTATAAGAATTTTCAGTTCTCACTGACCGGGTTTTGACCTTTTCATTGGGTAGGTATCATTTACCCATTTGCATTATTGCTTACAAAGTTTTTTCTTTTGTGTATATTCAATTTGTGACTTAACTCAGAACTCCCATTAGATTTTCTATGTGGTTACTGTTTGTAGACACAAAACCTATAGCTCAGTATAACAGCCACCTTAATTAATTTTCATACTGTTTCTCATATTTTTTTCCAATTTTCTTGGGTTCATAATTAAATAGACTGCATATTCTCTTTGTGCTTGTATTTCCTGGTGTGTGTGTGTGTGTTTTATTTCTCTTGGCAAATTGCATTGGCTATAGTTTTAAGAAAAGTTACAAGATAGCAGTGACAGTGGGACACTTTGTCACACCTGAATAATAATGGAAATGCTTCAAGTGTTTCACCAAAAAGCATAGGCTTTTGATGTGATTTAAAATAATATCTTCACAAAAAAAAAACCAAAAAAACTATTCATGTGTTCCTACTTAACCACTTTTTTTAACTGAGCTATAATAATGAGCTATACCTTCTTAACAAACACTTTCTTAGTATCTATTGAGATGATCTAAATTTTCTTTACTTCTTAAAATAGCATGCTATTAATAATCTCCTAAATGGATAGGTACACTCCCATGCTGAGGGAAGACCATTTTAATTTATTATCTTAATTTACTTGTAAATATACTTGCTAATATTTAAGATTTTTTTAATACACAGCTTTTTGCTATCAATTATTAAACCAAAGATACATATTAATAAAAGAGACAGGGCCCAAATTTTCGATTTATCTATTTTCTATTTTTATTTATCAATTTAATAACTGTTTTACTCTAACAGAAATAAAAATCAGCAGGATTTCCCCCTTACTTTATGAAAAATAGAGTTTGAATAGAATCATTGCCTGTAATGTTAAGAGCTTCCTTCTGCCCACCTCTGTCTTGCCCACCTCCTTGCTCACAGGTAGTTGAACCAGAAATTCTTTTCTTTACTGAGGAAGGCACACGGCCAATAACAGATCAGTAGGTCTTCCTAATAGTTTACCCACCCAAAAGGAAGAATTTGGTGGGCACCTTTCTCTGAGGAATATAGGAAGCCTGAATGTGTATTAGTAGATTCTGTGAAGGTTTAAAATTCCTAGTACCAGAAAATCAGAAATATTGGTTGGTATACCCCTTTTTATTCTTCATAGTAGCACTTGAGCTTTCTCTTCTTCCCTCCTGCTTTTCAGGTAATCTAATCAGAGGGTTGTAAATTAAAATAAAGGTACTTTATTTCATCAAGTGTTTAATATTTATCAGTGTTTCTCTTCTTTGGGTTGAATGCTTAAGATGACAAATTAATTTACAGTTCTTCTTTTCTAAGATAAACAGTGATGGCCACCAATTTCTCCTGCATACTTTTCAGTTGTGCTACACAATTTTCAATATATGTAGTGTTATAATGAACATTTGATTCAAAATGTTTTCTAATTTTCCATTATGATTTTTTTGAGCATTTGCTATTTATTTACAGGTGTATTTCTTAAGTTTCAAGCATACAGTCTTTGCGTTTCTTTTAAACTTTTACCACAAATGTCTACACCTCTAAGAAATAGCGCAACATTGTATTAGCATAACAGAAAAGGAGTCACACTCTGCATGTAGTTTTTAGGGAAAAGATTTTTTTTTTTCTACGTTGTTGTACCTTTGTGAGGGTCAATCTTACTGGCATTTTCTGACCACATTTTTCACTACTATATGGTAGTATATTAGAGAATCTCTTTAAAAATGCCAATACAGGGGGGCCTCCCTGGTAGCGCAGTGGGTTAAGCAACACACTATGAAGCAGACCGCAGCCACTGCAGCACGAGTTCGATCCCTGCTGCCGGCCAGGGAGGGGACCCACATGGTGTGGCAGAC
>JAGFMF010012271.1:4421188-4435058 GCA_019455555.1 Galemys pyrenaicus
TCTCCTGCTGTGCCCGCTGCTCCCCTCAGCAGTGTACTTCTGTTGATCTGCCTGTTCTGCTCCCTGCTCTCTGTGGTGAATCCTCTCACCACCACCCCCTCTCCACACCTCTGGCCTGTACCCCAGTGCTTGTATGCATAAATAAATAAATCTTTAAAAAAAAAATGCCAATACAGATATTTAGGGACTGTTAACAAATTTCACCATTACAAAACATTATAAGGAATGTTTTACGATATCTCTCTTCATAAGGTATACAATTAGGGGTAAAACTGCATTTTCTACTTTGTTTTAATAGCAATATATCAGAAATCTCTTCCAATTTTTATTTGCCAATCTGATGGGTAAGAAATAACAGTCCCTAGTTTTAATGTCCACTTTTCCCACCTCATGAGTGAGGTTAAACATCTTTTCATGTTGCATGGCTCCTGTGAATTATCTTTGCCTTTTTTCCCTAAGTAATAGTTTAGGTTTTCTTCCTTACTAAACTATAGACTTTTAAAAATATTTATTTATTTATGCATACAAGCACTGGGGTACAGGCCAGAGGTGTGGGGGTAAGAGGATTCACCAGAGACAGTGTGGAGAGCAGAATAGGCAGATCCACTGAAATACATTGCTGAGGGGAGCAGCAGGAGGGGGAGGCAGGAGAGGTCAGCTGTACCACAGGGGTCCCCTTCCCTGGCTGGGGATTGAACTCCTGCTGTGGAAGCCCTACGTGCAGCTCTCAACCCCAACCAGGGAGGCCCTAAACTGTAGACTTAGAAAACATATTGTGCATATTAACCAATTTTTTTATTGTATAATAAAAATTAATCTCAACTTAGTCTTTTAGAATGACATATTATAAAATTTAAACAACAGAAAACAATCCCCTGTTTACTGAGACATACATATGTGATAAAACCACATAGTAAAAGAAGGATACACACACTTAAAAATTATAGCTATCTCTCAGGGGAGGGAAGGTAATTAATGTGCAAAGTAGATACAACAACAAAAATGTCCCCGTTTTGGGCCTCCCTGGTGGCGCAGTGGGTTAAACAACGTACTATGAAGCAAACCACAGCCACTGCAGCACGACTTCGATCCCTGCTGCCAGCCGGGGGAACCCACATGGCGCGGCAGACCTCTCCTGCTGTGCCTGCTGCTCCCCTCAGCAGTGTACTTCAGTTGATCTGCCTGTTCTGCTCCCTGCTCTCTGTGGTGAATCCTCTCACCACCCCCACACCTCTGGCCTGTACCCCAGTGCTTGTATGCATAAATAAATACATCTTAAAAAAAAAAAGTTCCCATTTTAAAATCCATAGTGTAGTCACAAGTGTCTCTTTATTACTACTTATTGTAGCAGTATAAAAACACAAAAGCTTATATATCTATTACACAGTAATAGGAAAGAAAAGCCACTTGTATATATGGACACACGTATGCACATACACGTGGACATATAAATAAAATAATGCCCACCTTATATATATTTTGGGTGATAATGAATGAGGAGGAAAGAAAATAAGACAAAAAGGGGCCCTCCCTGGTGGTACAGTGGGTTAGACAACGCACTGTGAAGCAAACCACAGCCACCGCAGCACGAGTTTGATCCCTGCCTCCGGCCAGGGAGGTGACCCACACAGCACAGGCAGACCTCTTCTATCTCGCCCACTGCTCCCCTCAGCAGTGTACTTCCGTTGATCTGCCTGTTCTGCTCCCTGCTTTCTGTGGTGAATCCTCTCACCCCCCCCCCATATCTCTGGCCTGTACCCTGGTGCTTGTATGCATAAATAAATAAATCTTTAAAAAAAAGAAAGAAAGAAAATAAGACAAAAAGGAGGGAAGTACAGAAGAAAGGAAGCAGAGATGAAGGAGGAAGGAGAGTATAAGGCAAAGAAGGAAGGGAAAAGGGAAGTGGAGACAGGGAGGGAGGGAAGAAAGGAGAAAATTTTGGTTTACTTCAGAGTTATGAATAGTTTATTGATCTAATGCTACTTCAATCACGTATGAGGAAGTTGATCTCTTTCCTGACTACTTATTCAGTCTCACTGTCCTACTTGTTTATCTTTGCATCTATACACAGTATTAACTATATCTACTAAGCAAGTTTTATTACCTGGTAGGGCAAAAACTTTCACCGTATCCTTCCAATTTATCTTTTCTGTTACTGGCCCCTTTCCATATAAATTGTTTAATTTTTTTGTTAAAGGCTACAGTAAGTCCAACCATAATTATCAATGTTACTGAAATTAATTTATATATTAACATGAGGAAACTGACATTGTCAAGAGTGAGACTTTTATCAGGACTGAGACTTCTTACACATGAACATGAAGTATTTCCATTAATGTAGGTATTTCTTTTAATATTTTCAATAAAGACTACAATTTTCTCAAAGATGATCCTACTACTATTATTTTAAAAATATTCTGCAACAATGAAGGTGTTTAGACTGATCGCAAAGCTTTTTCTTGAATATCACAATAAACAAATATTTCATGAATAAAACACCTACTTGAATTTCTAAATATTTCTTTAGCATTGGTTTCAAAAGTCTGTCACCAGAAATTGTAACCACAGTATTGCCAGAGTAAAAGTCATTATTATTAAGATCTAACTTTCCTGAATCATGGTCTGTAAATTTTAAAACACTCAGTGTTCCATTTTACCTCAACACACACTATGAAAAAGAATAATACTGTATATATTATCAAATGTGTCAGACTTGCACATTCATAATACAGTTTTATAACTCTATAAGTGATATGTCTAGAAGACTAGTGATAATGACAAACCAGGAAAGAAAAAAAAAAACTTGATTTAAAAAAACCTGAATAATTATTTAGAAACACATTTATAAAAGGTCTGATTTAGTAATTCTAAATTATGTTTGAAGATTGGAGTTCTATTTAACAATATTTAGCTGAGCTCTAGTTTGGTGATCTGTGTCACCAGAGTGTTGCTTGGTCTACCAGCACAGGTTGCAGGTGATCACTTGATAAAAGTTGGACAGAAGAAAACTGGAGGGAAATGCAAGAAGGAACAACAGAAGCACAAATACTGCTTCACTGCTGTCTCTCTCTCCTCATTCTATCTACCACAATAGAAGCATGAGAAGATATAGAGTAAAAGTGTGCTACCCATTTAGTGCTCCTCTTCTGGAGTACAGCATTTTAACTTAACCCTTCTGCCCTTTCTTTGTCTTAAGGAGAATTCAGTTCATTACACTTGTGGAAGTCTCCACTGGTAGGGGCAATCATACTCAAGATAGGAAGGAGAAAAGAGAAAATAAAAGTGTAAGACTTAGGTGGGGGAAATACCAAAGGAAACTGAAAATGTTTAGTAGGAATAATTTTCTTTTCTTAAACAACCTTTCATTTTGAGAAAAAGCACTGTAATAGAAAGCAGTGCAAAATGTATTTCTATTTTAAAACTTATAGCATTATATGTTTAGAATAGACCCCACAGAGGGGTACGGAAGGTAGAATGAGTCTTACTTTTCACAATGAATAATTTACTTTTTTTTTTTACTATAAACTTATATTAGTTTGTAATGAGTTTTTTTAAAACACTAAAGTTAAAGGACAAATCCATTATGGCTAAAATGTAGACTTGAGTCATTAAGTTTATCTTTTTTTAACCACCTGCTGCAGCTACAACTCTGGGTCTATTAAGAGCTGCACAATCCTTGGACAGACCCCAGCTCTCAATAAATGAGATGACTGGTATAGTACCTGGACAGTCTAGAGTCTAGGATTGATAATTGAAAACATATGAGCTCTTTTTTTAGTTATTAAAAATGATTTTTGAGAAAATATTTAATTTTCATATGCTGATTGCTTTTGAGCTTTACTATAATACTGTATCATAAGAACTAATATTTATTCATGTTCACATCTTATAGAGGAGGAAATGAGGTCAAGAAGAGTTAAGTCTTTACCATGCATGGCCTTTTATTTTTTTTAAAGATTTATTTATTTATGCATACAAGAACTGGGGTACAGGCCAGAGGTGTGGGGGTGGGGTGAGAGGATTCACCACAGAGAGCAGGGAGCAGAACAGGCAGATCAACTGAAGTACACTGCTGAGGGTAGCAGCGGGCACAGCAGGAAAGGTCTGCTGTGTGCATGGCCTTTTAAATACATTACCTTTCATTACTAATAGACTAGTATTTCCAAGCTGTTTTGTACCTCATTCACAAGGCTCAGAGTTTACTTACCTCGTATGTCCTAAAGATTCCCGCCATATTGGCAGCATTACGACTGGTTTTACTGCACACTCCAAAATGGCTAAAGCCAATGCAAACTCTCTGGGTTTGCTACACATCTGAACTGCCTTGATCCAATTTGCTCTATATTTCAGAAGAAAAAAAAATAGGGAAAAGTATTTTACTCATTCATCTTAAAAGTGCAAGATTATAATTTATGACTCTCCTATAAGGCATGTTTCTAAGCTAAGTAGATAAAAATGTACTGCTATTAGAAGTTTCTGCCTCACAGAATCATAAATTATGAGTACCAGAGGAAATCTGAGAAGTCAATTGGTCTTCTACTCCTTAAACATTCTACAAAGTTCCAGACTTTATCCACTTGATACAGAGATAAAAAATTCTGCTTCTCAGAAATCTTCCAAATGCTAGTGTTAGTTCAATAACCTAGAAATATACTCATATCCCTAATATCTTCAGTGTTTTATTAACTAAGTTGATTTCACTTAATTCATTACTATTGATCATTTTAATTGCATGCCTGCAGTAATAACTGTGTAAGTATCAAGCATATTCACACAGCAGTAAATGAACATTAGTTTCCTTTACCTGTGGGAAGCCCAATTGGGATGAAGAAAGGATGAAGGGATATTGTTTTCCAGTTGGGTGATAGTCAGTCTCAGAGTAGATATGGTAAGAACTTTGGACCCGTGGACAGAACCATTCCATTTGAATTCTCCTGCTGGAGTCAGACAGAATTTATGTGCAAGATGCCTTCTCTTATCATGATCTTCTCTGTGCTGATGCTTATTCAAAGCAAATGAATTGGTGGAGTACTGATTGTGATAGACACGGTATTTCCCTTCTTGACCCAACTTAAAATAATTGTTGATATTTCCTTTCATGATCACTTCCTTTTTGGTGCTCAATCGAGAAATTTCTCCTTGAGAGTTAACTACCAGAACCTGAACAAAACAGAAAGATTCCATTATTCATATCAATTATGTGAATTTGACTTATCATCTTTCAATACATAATTTATAAAGTTCAAATATGTTAAGATACATCTTCTGATTTTGACGTTTAAAAGCTAAAGCTAATAGTTTATAACTGAGCAACCAAGATATTCTGCAGCAAAGAAAACTGACATTTGTTAAGTGTCCGGTATATGTTAAATATTAAGCACTTTCACGTATCTCAAGTATGTACATGGAACTTTATGTTTAAATTATTTCAATCCTACAATATATAAATTAGGGAAAAAGGAGAGCATTCCAGGTACTATTCCCCAAAAAGTGTATCCTCAAAAATATGTGTTTGTTTTCTGCTTCTTTTATCATCCCAGCTTTATTTTTTTTTTAAAGATTTATTTATTTATGCATACAAGCACTGGGGTACAGGCCAGAGGTGTGTGTGGGGGGGGGTGAGAAGATTCACCACAGATTGCCGGGAGCAGAACAGGCAGATCAACTGAAGTACACTGCTGAGGGGAGCAGCAGGCACAGCAGGAGAGGTCTGCTGCGCCATGTGGGTCCCCTCCATGGCCAGCAGCAGGGATCGAACTCGTGCTGCAGTGGCTGTGGTTTGCTTCATAGTGCATTGCTTAACCCACTGTGCCACCAGGGGTGCCCCATTGCAGTTTTAGTATAAGAGCCCACGGATACTTTGATAAATGGTTTCAAACAGTTGATCTCAATCCTTTAGTGGACTGTGAAATTAATTTTTTAAAAAACAAAACATAATAAAAAAGACTAGACTATAAGAGAAAATACCAGAGTGCGTCCCATATAAAATACCATTTCAGGAAACATTTAAATGTATGAACTGGGTTGCTCTGAAAATTGTCTTACTAAGGGTCAGAGTAAAAAAGCCTGGAAGTCACTGCTTCAGCGCAATTTCTATGATGTTAAGTAAAAATAGTGTATATTCTTACATATTTACCAAAAGTCTTAAGATACAGATGATACAGTTGTGGCAGTGGTCTGTCACATGGCTAGGTGGAGGAGAGAAATACAGAGTCCTTGCTTCAGTCTTTTTGTTCAAAGTCAGAGGTGGGATGTGTGCTATTCTATGCACTGTACCCTGCTTTCGAGGGGTTAAGTCCCATCCTCAAGTTGCAAGGTCACCTAAAAAGATTATGACTACAACTAAGCATTAAGTCATCCACAACTCTCTAGTAGAGCCCATAAGTAGCCTACTCATCACCGTATGTGAAAGTCATGTCTATTTCTTTCGAATTACCTTCAGTAAAACTAACCATACAGTAAGAAGGCTTACAACCCACTTACAGCAAGTCTGTGCATGGACTGAAATCTGGGAGTACAATATACTCTTCATTTAATCATGTTACCCACCTACACTCTTACAAACAGAGAAAGTACAATTCACACACAGGTCTACCAACTAAATAGGTCCACCCATATTTTTAATGTACAGTAAATACAACAATTTCACAATTCAGAAATTTTTATTTTGAACAGAAAGAACACACCTCTTTGCCTTCCTTAAATAATTTATTTGCTTCATGGGCTGCGGCTGCCACCTGTTGGCTCTTGAGTTGACTAAGTTTGCTTTCTGGATTTCGTAACCTGGTGATAATCCGAGTTGAAGCAGATGCTCCTCTTCCAGCTCCAGGAGACTCACTTATCTCCCCATTAGATTTCTCTAGTTTGAAATCACCTGTTATCAAATGAAAAGTCAAAAGTAATTGCTAACAGTTACGTATTCATAACAACTTATTTATCCAAAATTTCTACCTGGTTTTAATTAGAATCTAGAATGTAAACAGAAAAAGTCCTTAAATTGCTAAAGCAAGTGTATAGTAATTCATAAGGTTTTACTTAAAAAGAATGTCATGTCAGAACTTCACTACAAGTCATTTACTGTTTACAGAAAATTTAAACAGGACAGGCTCTCTGCTTCAAAGTTTATCTACTAGAAAACAAGAAAGACTGCTAAAAATTGTAAGTGACAAACATAATTAAAAATGCACATTAATAATATGTTGCCTTACATGGATTTCTGTACAAAAAAGTAAAGGCTGTAATTAATTTTAGAAGGATTTCAACTGTAATTCTGATTAAATAGCTAATGGCTTAAAGCTTGTGCCAAGTGAATTTTTCCCGAAGGAATGTAGATAATTATCTATGTATACAGTTATACATGAAAAATTCAACTAAATTAGTACTTTTTGATATAATAAAGGTTATGCACATATTCCCAGTAACTTAATATTAAAAAGTGACAGATTTAACTGCCAAGGAGCAATTTCTGCTTTCCTTCAGCTTAAAACTCCTATACATCCAAAACTATCACATCACTATCAAATTTTCATTGGTTAGATAATTGAATATCTCATTTTTCTTTCACTTCACTACTTTAAATTTAAGATAGTGTAGCACTAACAAATGAAAGGCCAAACAGAAAATTCATTATAATATATTTAAGATGGGATTTTAAGTAGAATAAAACATGCATTGGAAACACTGCCTACCCATTTTGAAAAATAAAAAAGACAATTTCTCTAAGTTGTTAAATATTTGCTTAACATCCCTTCTCTTTCTGCTGGGGAGATATCCTCCCCACCACCACCACACTCCCCACCCCCAACCCCCCCCCACCATTTCAACCACATGATTCTGCCAGGACTACAAATCCAGGACCTTGTCCTCATGGGGTGAGCTGACATCACCCAGATGGGCCAGATGGGGCCCAGCACTGGCTCCCCACAGGGACTGTCCCATCCTACTTTTATTTTAAATTCTGGAGATGGAGAAAGGGTTTTGCTTTTTGTGCTAGTGAGTAAAAAGTGTATAAATTAATGGTTGGCTAGTTTACCCCATAACACTGAGAAATTTTTCAATGAGCCCATCACTGAGGAGTAGAGAAATAAGAGACAATATCAGGAAGACCCACAATAACCTCATTTGGCTCCTTGGGTCTAAAAATGTGCCTAAGGCTGTTGCAACCTCTTTTGTTTTAAGGTTTGGTGGATTCCTCTCACTTATAATGACTAAACTCTAAATAATCCAGTAGAGTATTCTAAGATTTTGACTCCAAAATATGGCACTGACTAAATCAAGAGGGAGTGGGTATATTGGGTACATTGCCATTCCAGGATGGGAAGTTAGTGACCTTCAGTGTATGTCAACAAAGCAGTTGGTCAGACTATCAAGAAAGTTCTCTTTAAGTTTAGACACTGAGTCTACCCATGCTGCAGTTTCATGCTAAATGATGAAATAGGGTAGCTACTTCTTACAAGCAGCTATAAAATTTTCAATAAGCCCATCACTGAGGAGTGGCGAAACATGAGAAAAATAATCCTACAAAAAGATTTTTTAGATAATGTTTGGTCTTCATAGGGCAGAAATGGAATGGCACAGTGCTTTAAAAAAAAGTCTTTGACTTAGAACCAAGTCAAACATTGTTGAGTCTATCCACTGCCATTTGCTCAGCTGAGTGCAATAAGGGAAAGGAGGCAGAAAATTAGCATTCAGGGGTAACACCTGAATGGGGCAGAGAAAGGGAAAAGGGCTGAGAGTGGTGATACTTATCTAATAAGCCCTGTGCAAAAGCCATATTCCTTCTACAATAAGGAAGTGAGTAACAGTGACCCAGCCTGGAAGCAGAGTACAAAGTTGCTTTACTCTAGCCTCTGTAGCTCATTGTATAATGATGTCAGGAGACAGAAGCCCAGACAGACTTAATTTACCTGAGTGGTAGGGTCACTGGGTTCACTAAGCAGACAAACTGAAGAGTAGAGGGGTTTACCCTCAGAAACCTTGGGCCTAGTTTCTAGGCATTAGATAATAGCTAGGTAACCTATTATGGGGATGCTATTGCCAGAAAAAAACAAGTTGGTCAAACTGGGATGTGCGAATTCAAGCCTACAGCAACCCCAGCAATGCATCCCTGAAGAGAGCCAGTAGGAACTAGCCTGCCAAAGCAATATAGCCTTCAGAAAGGAGATCTTCCCATATGCTTCTCACTTCATATTCAGTCATCCTTCAAGAAAACCAACAGCAGCTAGATTTAGTAAAAAAAACAAACAAAACCTTTCACTATTGAGATACTGAGTGTTGCAGGTAGTTAAATTCATAATTTGGCTTGTGGATTTGAGATCAAAATAAGACACACCCAGACCTAATTAAAAGTAATATAACACACCAAAATCCTAGATTTGGTTATAGATATAAGGACAATCACCAGATGTATTTGGGGAGAAAAGTTGTTTTTTTTTTTAAAACTTCAATTTGCATTGTCATGTTAGGCATTAGTGTTTTTGAATTTAAATACACATTTATACTGAACTACCACAGGGTGAAGTTGTGGATATTTGCTGTTTTCTTTCTACCTATCAAAAACCATTGCTACCCCACTCCAATCATATTTTTGTTGGAGCCATCAGTCATAATACCTTGCCTGCCCTGGCCACAGGGGTGGGAACAGTATGTCCAAGAAAAGCCTCTCAAATTCCTTCCTCAAGGATTTTTGTTTTGGAGCAGGAGTAGGGGCCTTGCCATTAAGGTCACAGACCTTGGAAAGATATGAATACAAACCACTGGTGACATCTTCCCTGCCTGTATTAGGAGAAAAGGTCTGTCTGTATTAGGAGAAAATGAGTTAATGCACAAACATATATAGATCCAATAGTGCAAAAACAGGAGAGAAAACAGAGTTTTGATGCCTGGAATTCCAAGTTATACCTGATAATAGCTTAGATTTCCTAATTACATGAGCTAATTAAATTCCTTTTTCACTTAAAGATGGTTTAAGTTATTTTGGTCACTTGCAATTTTACAAGTCCTAAATTAATTAAAACAGATCTCAATTTTATACCACACACAAAATTACATTCAAAAGGGCTAAAAATCAAGTTGGAGAAGTCTTATGTGAAATGAATGCAAAGTACATGTATATTCTTGGGACAAGAGTGGTCTTATTAGTAAGATACAAATCCAGAGAAACCTTTAAAAAAAGATTGATATATTTAGCTACATAAGAATGTATAAAATAGCAGTTTTTTTAAAGCAATAATTATATAAACATATATGTAAAATCAAAGTAGTAGTGACAATACCTGAATCATTCCCAAAATAATTTAAGGAAAACACATGGACAAAAATGAAAATTGAATAGGAAAAAATGAGCAAAACTTGAATATGGAATTCACAGGAAGTTAAAACACAAACATGAAAAGAAATTCAATCACATTAGCAAGCAGAGCTCTGCAAACTTTTTAATAAAATACTTTCAGCACTGGCAAAAGTAAAAGTGATTGATACTGTTGACTTTAAGTGTCAAGAAATACATATATATGTAAATTACTGGCAATATCCCTTTTGATAACTAAGTAACCATCACTACTTTAAAAATGTAACTACCATTGAACTCAGCAATTCTACTTACTATTCCTCTACTGCCAGAAACACTCACATAGGTACACAGAGACGTATCTTGAGGATATTAAAAAGTGCCATTATTCAGTAATGAAAAAATTATTAACAGCCTAAATGTCCAATAATAGAGAAATAAATCATTCATGATTCATTCATACTATGGAGTATCATGCAGCAGTTAAAAAAAAGAATGAATTTAATTTATATATAACATTAAAAGATCCCCTAAATGTATTATTGAGTGAAAAAAGCAAGATGCAGATCAATACATGCAGAATGATCCCATTTATATAAAAACAAACATGCACACATCAATTTAAGTATTTGGAGAAAGATGCAAAACTGTTGATGGTGGGTACCTTGGGGAGGGAGTGTGAAAAAGATTTGTTTTTTCCTTTGTGCTTTGATATTGATTTTTTTTAAAACAAAACCAACTGGTACTACTTGTGTTTTTCAAAAAAGAAAAAAGGAAAAGGAAATCTAAATTTTCCCACCCCATCAAACTTTTACTTAAAAAATTAAAAATTCAAAAAAAATTCAAAAAGCTGTCCTTAATATATGAAGTGTATTCTTACCTATCTCTTCTTGAATAGAGACAGGTGTATGGGATTCTCTTTCTCCATTTTCAGGATCATCAGCTGCCTTAGCAGAGTCACTCTGGGAAGAATTTATTTCACTGCTGCTGTTACTGTTTTCCAGATTAGGCTGGATGGAGGTAGTGGTAGCACTAGTGTTACTGCTGTCACATGTCTTGTTAGGGTCTTCTAGAAAAATAGAATATCTCATTTTTAAACTGGACATCACATAAAAAATAACTAATTGTCAGAAAAAGACATAATTGTTTTAGAATTGCACTTGAAAGCTCCATTAAAAAAAAGCTGTCTGAATAATCCAATATATGAAAATTTGTAAGAAATATCCTAGGAGTTATTTGTCATGTTTCCCAGTAATATCAGACTCTTACTACTTTCTACAGTGCAAAGCAGACATCTTTAAGATATCCCAATCTGAAGAATAGTAAAATGATATAACTATCTCACTGATGGTAGACCAGACATTGCAGAACTGATTTTGTTGAGATAACAAGTCAAAATCTAAAATTTATATTCTGACTTTTCAAGCAGTATTGGAAACAGGATTAAACAGGATTACTTATCTTTAAAGTTTTCTTTCTAAATTCTATGTCTCCGAATTAACTAGAAGATAATGAATGCCTAACTGGTCATTAAATTGAAGAATGATTTAATAGTACTGCTAATAGAATAATCCTTCAAAGTATATTAGTATACCAAAATGAACACTGGCAGTGCTTTTCTGAAATGAAAGTCTGGCACTTTCCATACCAGTTCAGAAACTAAATGACATTTCATTTTGCCACTAATAAAAACTCTTTTAACAATCACACAAATTAAAAAGTGGTTGACAGTACAGCAGGAAGGTTATCTCTAAAGTATAATGAACTCCTAATTTGTTTTTCTGAGAAAAAAACTCAACGACCTGATAGAAAAAAATGAGACTAGTATATATGAACAGTCACAAAAGAAATGAAAATGGTCTTTAGACATCTGAAAATATGCTGACAACTCAAACTATATGAAACTACTTCTCAGTCACCAGACTGGCAATACCTCAGATCTCATAATGCACTCAGCTGGAGAGCAATGGGTGAGCAGGTACTCCCCACCATTGCTGTGGGAATGCAAAATAGTGTAAAGTGGATAGAAGAGGAAACCAACACTATCTAGGAAATCACATGTACATTTTTTCTGAACCTACATTCCATATCCAGAAATCTATCAAAAAAATGGCAAAAACACTAAGCTGCTTATTTATAGAGTTAGTTACTGCAGCATTATTTACAATGGCAAAAGTCCAGAAACAAGAAAAATTTTCATCAATAGGGCACTGGTTGAATAAGGCTAGTACACAAAAAGAAATACGCATATAACAAGAACTAGGAAATCTCTACATCCATATATGAAACGATCCCAAGGTTAAATGTAAAAAAGATGTGAAAGAGCACTTATAGTATGTTAAATAGTGTGTAAGGGATCAGGAAAAAATAATAATAGTAAAAAAGTTAGCAGGCAATTATAAATCAGAGACATTCTGCAAGGGATGGAGGCAGAGGGATCAAAACAGGGAGGGGAGAGCACAAGGGACTATGGTGATGGTGCATGGGTGAATCGGTGGTAGAAATTCTATTGGGACTACACCTGAGAAAAGCAAACACTGTAAGTAAAAAAATTAAATTTCAGTATTAAAAATAAAAAGCTTGGGTGAAGCAAGTATGACAAAATTTTTAATAATTTTTTAATCAATTGGATATTTGGGTGAAATCACACTAGTCTCTTGTTTGTATAAAATTTTTTGTAATAGGGCCTCCCTGGTGGTGCAGTGGGTTAAGCAATGCACTATGAAGTAAACCGCAACTACTGCAGCATGAGTTCGATCCCTGCCGCCAGCCAAGGAGGGGGCCGGCCAAGGAGGGGACCCATATGGCTCAGCAGACCTCTCTTGCCTTGCCCGCTGCTCCCCTCAGCAGTGTGTTTCAGTCAGTCTGCCTGTTCTGCTCCCCGCTCTGTCTCTTGTGAATCCTCTTACTGCCCTGGATTCTGGCCTGTACCCCAGTTCTTATATGTATAAATAAATAAATCTTTTTTTAAAATTTTTTTATAATAAAAAATTATTTATGGAAAAAGAAATGGCAAATTTAAAATGTGAACAACTAACCAGTCATAAGTTAGTCAAGTTGCAGAAAAAATGTGTACAGTTAGAAGAAATCTCATATAAATAACATCAAATTCCTTACAAGTATTTCTTTTATAGCTGTAGATCTAGATTCATGAAGTGCAGTATTCCTCACTTGCATTGTCTAAAAATCATCTTCTGAAATAATGAAATTATATATATATATCACCCCTCATGTATAAGTTCAGAGTTCATTCTCTTACAGAAATATAAGAAAAGATTAGGTTGTAGACTAGCCCACAGAAACTTTAGTAAATACCCCAACAAATGATTTTAGCTGAGAAATAATTCTGGGATAGGAATTTAAGAGATTCAGATTAAACATCTTCTAAAATAGAAAGTGCTCTGTGCTACATAAGAGATAATGGTACTTCATAAAAGAATAGGCAAAAGGGCCTCCCCTGGTGGCGCAGTGGGTTAAGCAACGCACTACGAAGCAAATCGCAGCCACTGCAGCACGACTTCGATCCCTGCTGCCGGCCAGGGGGGGGACCCACATGGTGTGGCAGACCTCTCCTGCTGTGCC
>JAGFMF010012271.1:4436966-4460121 GCA_019455555.1 Galemys pyrenaicus
CACCCCCCCACCCACACCTCTGGCCTGTACCCCAGTGCTTGTATGCATAAATAGATAAATCTTTAAAAAAAAAAAAAAAAAAAGCTCTTGTTGAGGCTCTCATCTAAATAAATTTTTCATGAGATATACATGAAAATAACATTTAAGCTACAATGTTTAAATACAAAGGTTTTCATTTGCAGGAATTATGTTAACTACTGTTCAATCAGTAAATGTATATAATTCAAATCACACACTTCATTTTTCTTCTAAACTTTCTCATTCTTTCAGAGTTGACTATATACAGTAGTAACAATGATAATCAGTATTTCTGAGCAGTTAAAAGTGCTTTCTATATTGTTTCATTTGGCATTCTTTTTAAAAAATGTTACACACTACTATAGTTGTTTCTCCCTAAGCTACTCTACCAACAAAATAGCAATACCTCAAGGAAATTAATAAACTGGTAATAGTTAAAAATCAGTATCTGCCAAAACTTAAGCAAAGCTGTTACTTGTGTTTACCTTAAAAATCAAATAAACAGAGCCTCCCTGGTGGCTCAGGGGTTAAAGTCTCAGCACTATCATGCTATTGCCAGCCACTGAGACAGGAGTTCCATCCCTGGTCAGGGAGTTAACCTACATGGTACAGCCCATCTCTCCTGTCTTGCCTGCTGCTCCCCTCAGCAGTGTATTTAAGTAAATCAGCCTATTCTGCTCCCTACTCTGTCTCTGGTGAATCCCTTCATGCCCCACACCTCTGACCTGTGTTCTAGTTCTTGTATGCATAAATAAATAAATCCTTAAAAAAATTCAAAGAATATTTTAGGAAGTATTTCCTAAGAAAGTAATCATGACTCATGGTTTGGGGGTTAATACTCCACATTCAAACTTTCAATCATGAACATGTTAAAGTCAGAATAAGCAATATTTTAACTGGATGGACCTAAAGATTTAACTTTAGAATTACAGAAATTGAGTTCCAGATTTTTTAGTTTCTCCAGTCTATTCAACCAAGGACTCTCACTGAAATCTTCTAATAGGTATTTATTGAATACATCTAGAAAATGAAACATTCTATTTTCTAAACAGATCTAATGTGAAGTTGTTATATTTAGTCAAAATATTCTCTGTTGTTACTTCTATTTACTTGATTTAATACCCTACATCATTTCAAAGATCAAGCACCTTCCCTCACCCCTCACTATTCTCACCCCTTCAAATATTTGAAGACAATTACATTATTCCCACTTCAAATTCCTCTTTATGCCAAAACTGCTCTTTCTTAGGCTAAAAAAATTGTTCAGGGGCTTCCCTGGTGGCTCAAGGGGTTAAGTCTCAGCATTGTGAAGCTATCTGCAGCCACTGCAGCAGTTCTATCCCCAGCCAGGGAGCTGACCCACATGGCCCAGCAGATCTCTCCTGTCTTGCCTGTTGCTCCCCTCAGCAGTGTATTTCAGTCAATCAGCCTGTTTTGTTCCACACTCTGTCTCTGGTGAATCTTCTCATCCCCCACACCTCTGGCCTGTACCCCAGTTCTTATATGTATAAAATAAGTAAATCTTTTGGATAGATTTTTTTTTAAAGATTTATTTATTTATGCATACAAGCACGGGGTACAGGCCAGAGGTGTGGGGGGTGAGCGGATTCACCAGAGACAGAGTGGGGAGCAGAACAGGCAGATCAACAGAAGTACACTGCTGAGGGGAGCAGCGGGCACAGCAGGAGAGGTCTGCCGCACCATGTGGGTCCCCTCCCTAGGCAGCAGCAGGGATCGAACTCTTGCAGTAGTGGCTGCTGTTTGCCTCACAGTGCGCTGCTTAACCTACTGCGCCACCAGGGAGGCCCTAAAATAAGTAAATCTTAAAAAAAAAAAAGTCCACTAACTTCTCCAGGCAGCAGAATTCCCAGACTATCCTTCATCCCAGTGACCAATCCTTCATGTACAAAACATGTACCGTACACACACATCCCTGCATGCAGCTTAGTGTTCTTTTTCAGCAACAGCTCAATGCTGACCAAACACTGAACTGAAAGCAATCCCCACCAGAACTGCTGGTTATCAAAATTCCCACCAGAAATGTTGGCTACAAAATAGGAACATTAAGGTCTTGTAAGATTAAATGACATTAATATAATGACAGAAGCAGACCTAGAATTAAGTCTTCCAACTACCAGCATTGTCTTTTTCCCAACACATCATAATCACATCCTTGTAAAAAATGTAAAAATGACACTACTGAAAGTTTGAAAATATATGCTTTTCTTATAATACATAGAAAAAAACCTTTAAGGACTTTTATCAATACTTTAAACATAATCCCTATTTTTTGGTGGGATTCCTATTATTAGTTTCTTGCTTTTCTCATCTTAATTTTCTGATTTGTGGGCCTCCCTGGTGGCGCAGTAGGTTAAGCAGCGCACTGTGAGGCAAATCGCAGCCACTGCAGCACGAGTTCGATCCCTGCTGCCGGCCAGGAGGGGGACCCACATGGCGCAGTGGACCTCTCCTGCCGTGCCCGCTGCTCCCCTCAGCAGTGTACTTCCGTTGATCTGCCTGTTCTGCTCCCCGCTTTCTGTGGTGAATCCTCTCACCCCCCCACACCTCCGGTCTGTACCCCAGTGCTTGTATGCATAAATAAATAAATCTTTAAAAATAAATAAATAAATAAATTTTCTGATTTGCTTTTTGAAAAATACATATAGCTCCTATAACAAAAGTTCATTTTTAAAAATGAATAGGACATTTTTTAGACAAAATGACATTCTAAGTGTGACACAACTTACTTCAATTATAATTTTAAATAGCTTAAGTTATGAATCACTGGTTAACTTACATTTTTATGCCAAAATATAATAAAAATGAGGGAAAAAAAGGTGTTGCTACATATACCATGTTTTGTGACAATGATTTTCTATCATAACATTATGACTTGAAACGTTAAAAAAAATTAAGTATATGAGCACATGCACATAAAATTAATTTGTTAGTACATACAGAATTGAAATGGGCAAATCAATCAACACAGCCATTAGTATGTAAGTAAAACCAAAATATCCACCAATACAGTGTGGTAATAAAATATACAAATATGTCTATTAGACAAAAACAGTTAAATGAACTTGAAAAAGCATGAAGATTATGAGTTTCAAGCACTAATTGCAAGAACATTTGTCAAACTCCAAATGTTAGGTGACAATTTAGCGATCAGGGATGGTACTTATGTAAGCAAGCAGCATGAATGAACACATACTTTAAAATTTTAGGTGACATTCAATTTTTACTACAAAAGGGAAGGATTCCCCCCTTACAGAGGCATTGATACACTGCCCTCTGTACCTGGCACATCCTGGGGGAGCTCAGATGCCACCTTCTTCTCTGCCATGTTGCTGCTATCATGGGTTTCTGAGAGACACCCCACGGGACTCCGCCCTTCTGAGGGACTAGTCTCTTCTGAAGAAGCATTTGTTGTGTTGTCGCCAAGATTTGCTGACACAGAGTTACCTTTATCCCCAACTTCTGTTGGCTCTACAGTAAAATGCACAACAAAACTTTAAAGATATCCTTTAAAACTGCTTTAGGAAAATGGCCACATTCAAACAACTACTGAAAATGATCACCAAAAAAAAAACAAAAACAAAAATCCCTGCTTTTATTTGACGGCCAATTTCAAGCAATCAGATTCTGGGATATTTTTGCAATAGATAATCTAGAGAACGTATTAAGAATGTTTTAGTAATTCATATGAAAAAAGAACATTTTTTAATCACATAAAAGGTGTATATTCTGGTATAAAAACTGACTTTCACCAATAATACAGAACTCATTACAGTGATAATGCAAGTTACAAGGGGAAAGTGAATCCTAACGGCTCTAGAAACGTAAATTAAGTAGTTGTTTGTAATTAAAAAAAAATCACTTTGCTAAGAAAAACTAGAGAGTTCATAAATAATGCTGATGAAATATTTCTTTTTAACCAAGTAATTTTTTTACCCTCAGATTTTTCCTGTTCAGGATCATCATCTGGTATTTTGTCATCACTGTTTTTTTCAAGGGACTGATCTTCAAACTCTTCTCCAGTTTTTTCAGCATCTTTGGAGTTATTATCTTCAGTCTCATTCTTGTCCTTTTCTGTTTCTTCTGAGTTTTTAACAATGTCAATGTCTCCCTTTTTGGCTCTTAACGATTCCAAAATTTCTTCTATAATAAAAATGAGAAAAAAAAAGGTGTCGCTATAGATACCAAATATGAAAGTACTGCTAATGCCACTTGTATCTCAGTACAAGTTATTAAAGTTGAATATGTTAAAAGCATTAGAACTATGGAATAAGGATTAGGATTAGTAATAGAATCTGGGTGTTTAGAGAACTAACCAATTTGGCTATTTAACTTAAGGAAAATACATGCCAATTACAGGCTTTTTTTTTTTTTTTTTTAAGAAAAATAGTCGATCTTTTGAAACTGACATATTATAGGATATTGTCATATCCTCTGCCATATGGGACAGCGGTCAAAACCTAGAGAGTGGTCTAGTGCAGATCTGACATGAATGAGCTGTGTGACCCAGGGCAAGCTCTTTGATCTTCAGCCCTCAACTATAAAATAAGTAAACAGAGATTTCACCTGAAAATATTTCTCTTGGAAGTTCCATAAACTATTCTCAGAGTCAGCAATTCCTTAGGAGCTTGAATTCTCTCTCAACTTGGGCATAGTGCACACCACAAAGTAGTATCAGCATGGTTGCCCTGATATTAATGATAAGTCTCTGGCTGATGAGCCAATGTTATAAACTTTTTTTATTTTGTTCAAATTATTTCAGCTTTAGCAGTTGGTATTTTCCAGGTGAGTCTTGTGTCCTTTAAACATAATTCATTCTTTCACTCATTTGTTCATGAATTAATTTATTCAGTACTTCCTTAACTTTCTAGCACTACAAGATGCTCCAGGTTCACCTTGAGTCTTCCCACTCAAGTCATAAAATTCATCATCCCTCTAAATGTTACAGGGCAGGGAGAGGAGCACCCTAGGGCGGAACCAGGATTTTGGAACTTCCCCTTTTCCTGGGACCACCCTGTTACATAAAGAGCCTTAGTTTTTCTTTTATTGGAGAATGGTATTTAGAAACTCTAATCTGGGCACTAGGCATACTTGTTACTGCTGGATTGTCTGGTCACTATTTCTATACTCAGCAAACACAGCCAAAAAAAAAGTACGTGTATATACCATTCCTAATACAAGTATGAGAGGGGGCTAAAAGTGCCCACTTGCTTATTTTGTAATTTTCTCCAAGGATAAACCTGCTCTCATCTATAATAAATCTATTTATTTGTTCAGTCCTAGTGTACATGTTAAAGTAGTTTCAGAATTGCTATGAAAAAAAATTTACCATCAAGAGAGAGCAAGTAAAGGTAAGAGCAGTAGAGGGGTGTTTGATGGGGAATTCTTCTATCTGAAAACTTAATTCATTGCCTTACAAAGGTGTTAAGGGGATTAAAGGCTTATGAAATATCCAGTTGAATACCTGGCCCTCAGTTAGTATTAAAAAATGTTAATTTCCCTTTTCTTCCTCAGCAAATTTCAATTCTTATGAATCCCTCCTCCTCTAGTACCAGGTTGGTTGCACCTTTGCAAAACAAAACAAAAAGAGAAAGAAAAGAATGCCATATTTTGTTGAAGTCTCACCATTAAATCAAAGGTGTGGTTAACCTTATTTAAATGAATTCCACATTGTTTTAAGAGGGAAACTACAGGTGGCAAAGCAGCCTCACAACACACAATTTTGGTCACCTGGTTTTTTAATATATGTGGTCGAACACATAAAGCTTTCTCTGCTGTCTTGATTACTACAAAAGCTTAGCCTCCCTGATGGTACAAGGGGTTAAGTCTCAGAACTATCAAGCTGTTATACACTAGAAAATATATGTAGAAGAGCAGAACCAGGCAGCTAAAGTCTAATTTCAGAAACTTCCCCAATTACTTTATCTAAGTTAAGATTAAAAAGTACTATTAGGAAACACAATACTTAATAAACATGCAGAGTATATCTGGATTCTTTTTTTAAGTGGCAATAACGACTGTCTCTAGAAAAAGGAAGATGAAACTAAGGTTTATGAAGGAGATTCACTTTTCACTATATTCAATTTTGTACTATTTTAAACTCTAAAAAACCATACACATTTATTACCTCTTAAAAAACAAAAAGTTGAGCATGGTACTGGAACAAAAACAGACACAAAGACCAATGGAAATGAATAGAAAACCCAGAAATAAACCCACAGATTTATGAACAACTAATCTTTGACAAAGGAGCAAAGACTATGCAATGGAACAAAGACAGTATGTTCAATAAATGGTGCTGGGAAAACTGGACTGCTACATGCCCAAAAAATGAAGCTAGACTACTAACTCATACCATGCACAAAAACCAACTCAAAAGATAAAAGAATTGAACATAAGACCTAAAACCATAAAAAATACAGAAGGAAATATAGACAAAACACTACATGACATACATCTCAGTAACATCTTTAAAGATGCATCCTCCAAAGCAAAGAATGTGAGGGAAAAGATAAACAGCTGGGACTACATCAAATTAAAGAACTTGTGTACAGCAAAAGAGACATTAATCAAAATAAAGAGATACCCCACTGATCCAGAGAAAATTTTTGCACACAATACTAAAGATAAGGGACCCTATCACAAAAATTTACAAAGAGCTAAAGAGGCACAACAAAAACAAAGTAAACAATCCAGTCAAAAACTGGGCAGAGACCCTAAAAGAAGAAATGCAAATGGCCCACAGGCATATGATAAAATGCTCAACATCACCTGTAATGATGGAAATGTAAATAAAAAGCACAATGAAGTACCACCTTTCACAGAGAGAATGGCACATATTAAAAAAAAAAAAAAAAAAAAACAGGCAACAACAAATGTTGGCGAGGATGTGGAGAAAAAGGTACTCTACTACACTGCTTGTGGGAATGCAAACTGGTCCAACCACTATGCAAAGTCATGTGGAGTTTCCTCAAACTTCTAAAAATGGAGCTGCCATATTGTAACAGGGTTGTCCCAGGAAAAGCATAAGTTCCAAAATCCTGGTTCCACCCTAACTGGGTGGAGCTGAGGAGGAAAGGAAAATTTCTGCAGGGAGGGAGGGAGGGAAGGAGGGAGGGAGGAAGCAAAATGGGGAGCAGCAAGGAGACCTGGAGGAGGCATGTGGCGCAAAGACACATGTGAAGAAGCTGTGCTGGCTTCTTGGTCTTGGACTGGTTGGAACAAATGTGGGTGAGAAACCCGTGGGGAAGGTAACAAGGGCAGTTTTCATCTTAATTTTGATTTTGCTCTTTTCCTCCCAGATTTGTCTGACTCTTTCTGACCCTTTTGCATGGGTCTCTACTGAAAGGTCTTTTGGTTGTGTGGCAGGCTTTTGGGCCTTGCTTTGGGCCAATCCTATTTGGCTGAACTTTTACCCTCAAGGAGATGGGTAACTTTAGATGCTTAACTTAGTCACTATGTTCTTTGTCCTTTCTGTATTGTACCCTAATTGTATTAAAGTTCCTTTCCATTAAAGGCCTTATATGTTGCCTTAATGTGGCGATGGCAAAACCCATTCAGAAAGGGCAGGTTTGGGAGTTCTGGGATGCTCCTCTCCTGGGGTGCTCCTCTCCCTGCCCTGTAACAATATGATCCAGCAATTCCACTCCTAGGGATCTACCCAAAGGACACAAAAACATTAATTCAAAAGGACATCTGCACCCGTGTTTACTGCAGCACAATTTACAATAGGCAAGGTATGGAAACAATCCAAATGCCCAAAAATAGATGACTGGTTCAAGAAGATGTGGTATATTTCCACAGTGGAATATTACTCAGCAATCAAAAAGGATAACTCATGCCATTTGCAGCGACATGGATTGAGCTGGAAGGGATTATGCTCAGTGAATAAGCCAAAAAGATAAAAAGTATCAAATGGTTTCACTTACAGGAGGAATGTAGCGGAACCAAATAAAGGATGGGGGGGGAGTAACTATAATAAACTAAAAATCAAAATCATCAGCAACTATAAATCAGAGACATTCTGTATGGGAGGAGGAGAAAGAAGGATCAGGACAGGGATAGGAAGAGCACAAAGGACTATGGCAGTGGTGCATGGGTGAACTGGTAGTGGGAATTTCATGGCGAAATCATACACTGTACAACTATGAAGGATGATGTAATAAATATATATTAAAAATAAATAAAACTAGAAAAAAAAAGCAAAAGGTTGAATAAAATTAGTAGGGTAGTACTGAACTACAACTCAAAGTATGAAGTAAATATCCATAAGTGGAGTCTACATAACTATCTGGACTGGAAAATCCCAAACAATCTGTGTCAATAACTGTCTCTTCCCGCCAAGGAAAGTATAGCATGACTCCTATTCTACTAAGTGTGGGCTGAGCATAATGACTTCCCAAAAACACAGTATGAGTGGAAGGAGTAGTTTTACAGGGGAAAAGCCTGAAAAACAATACCTCACCCTCAACATCATGATCAAGGTTATAACGTCTTCAGTGATGAGACATGTAGACAGGTGCTCATAACATGATGATGAGAATGGTGCTTCACCTGTGTGGTGTTCCTCACCCAAATACATAAGCCCATGCTAAAAATGGGAAGACATGAGACAGCCCATGCACACTGAGGGCATTTACTAAATATCTGACCACTACTCCTCAAAACAATCAAGGTCATCAAAAATAAACAATGTCTAAGAAACTGTGACCATCCCGAGGAACCTAAAGAGACCTAAGAATCTAGAGTCCTGGTCAGGAACATGACACAGAGAAAGGATGTTAGAGAAAAACTAAGGAAATCCAAGTTTATGCCAGTGTATCAGTACTGATTCATTAGTTATGACAACTGTACCATAAGAGGTTAAAAATGGGGGGAAATCTGATACAGGGTATATGGAATTCTTGTACTAAGTGTGCAACTTTTTGTAATTCTAAAATGAAAGATTCTGTTTTTAAAAAAGAAACAGTAAGTTTTTAAAGAATTTTATTTCTCATGACAAAAAGCAGAACTCAAATGAACTGTGGTGGGGTGTTATTAGTACTGTGATGGCGGGCCTGACGTGGTAACATAAATCTGAAAAGATGCCAACCTGTAACTCCCAAAACATATACAAGTGTTGTAAAACAATATTCCCTCAATAAAAAAAAAAGGGGGGGGGGGTGGTAGATGGAAGGGAAAGACTCCCAGTACGTGTGATAAGATTCTTTAATTAAACAAGCAACAAGTAATGGCCAAGACACTAAAATGCATAGTATTCCTAATTTATGTTGGGATGAACAAGGTTTCCTTGGGAAAATGAACAGAATTAAAGTAAAATACACATACTTCAAAATTTTAATGTTTTCAATTTTTGTAGTCATTTTAATGATGAAAGTTTATCTCAAATTTAACATAAGTAAAATGAGAAAATTTCACTCTCACCATTAGCTGCCGCCAGAAAGGATTTGTTGCTGCCCCGAGCCTTATTGGTCAGGTCTTCAGTTATATCCATGTGCCTGTGGATTTCTTCACGCATTTCTTCTAGAATTTTGCAGAGTTCTGCTTCCCAGTAATCTTTGTCCAGACAGTCAATTAATTCTGCAAGTTGGACCTTTGTGCTGTAGTACCAAATTTTCTTTTCATTTTCATTTTCTGTATCTTCTTCTCTGTTTAAAAAAAAGTAAAAAAACACTAAGTTAGGCCTGATAGCACTTATCTGATAATTTCATCTATCCAGTGAAAGCTAAAATAGGTAACACACCAAATTTGTGTACTAAAGCCTAATATTTACTCATAAAAGATCCCCTCAAAACCTCATTCAAACTCAAGTTACTTTTAAATTTATTTGAGCAACTTCTATTATTTTGATTTCCTAGCCCACAATAGCTTAGGATAAAGTAATTTGGGAGTAGTGGTAGGGAAAGAGAAATCAGTACAGCAATGAGGGGGGATATCTGAAAACACAATACACTGAGGACCTCAAAATTCAGAGGGTGTGGGGCCTCTCTGGTGACACAGGGGTTAAAGTCTCATCGTTATCAAGCTATTGATTGCCACTGTGACATAATTAACTTGTTCCATTAACTTGTAACAGAGGTGGAGAGTTCATCTAAAAACACAGGCAATGTAATGACTAGGACCAGACTTAGAGACACACAACTGATGATTCTACTTCTCTCATTCAAAAAGGATTTCAGAGCACATGTGAAGTACCCGATGAAGCAGTCTAACTTTACTGTGTACTCCAGGCAAATTCATAGAGTTGAAAGAACTGGACTTTAAGATCTGGGTTGAAATGACTTCGATCACTTGTAAGACATATAAGCAAGGACAAGAAATAATCTCTCTGAACCTGACCTTTTTTTCCTAATTGAGACATAACTGACATATAACACAGTGTTAGTTTCAGACTTCAACACTTTTATTTACTTCATGGTTAGTCAGAATAACAGTACCTATCTTCAGAGCCACTGTTAAGAATTAAAGATGTTATACTAAAGCATCTATGATACTGTCTGGGCACATCATTAGTAACCAATAAATATATGATTATTACTATTTAGGTAGTAATTTTTCTTAAATTAGCAGAATTCCAAGAATGAATCATTCAGTTATTCTGAAAAGATAACTTGTGAATAAAAACATCAAAATTATCTACAAATTTCAATGGAACAAGAAAAATATTCTACATTACATCCCTTTTATTTGGATAAAAAACAATTTACACGCATAAATTTCAACATAAAATGTTATGGAATAAATTCAATTAAAAGGACATTCTGTCTTTTTGCAAGCAAGACTTCTGAAGGGGTCCCAAAAGCTGACTTAGTCCATACTGGCATCTGCAGAATGCTCACCTTAACAAAGAACTTTGTCGTTTTAATTTTAATCTTATTATTGGAGAAGTCACCACTTCATATAGTATATGGCAATCTGTCCCATACTGGAATTGCTTCTTTAGAAATAGCTTGTTGACGGGCCTCCCTGTTGGTGCAGTGGGGTAAGGAATGCACTATGAAGCAAACTGCTGCAGCTCATTTAGCAGACCTCTCCTGCCTCACCCACTGCTCCCTTCAGCAGTGTGTTTCAGTCAGTCTGCCTATTCTGTAACCCACTCTGTCTCTGGTGAATCCTCTCACCACCCCCCACCCCAACTCTGGCCTATATCCCTGCTCTTGTATGCATAAATAAATAAATCTTTTTTAGAAAAGAAGAAATAGCTTGTTGACATCATGATTTCAAATTTCTGGTCTCCAGAACTATGAGAGAACAAACTCCTGTTGTTTTCATTTATGGTAATTTGTTATGGCAGCCCTATGATACAAAGACAGATTTTGGTACCAAGAAGTGGAGTGTTGCTATAGCAGATACCCAAAAATGTAGAGGGGCTTTAGAGTTAGGTGATTGGGAAAGGCTGTAAGAATTCTGAGGCACTAGATAGAACAAGCCTTAGAATGCCTTGAAAATAAAGATTGAGGGCCTCCCTGGTGGCGCAGTGGGTTAAGCAACACACTATGAAGCAAACCGCAGCCACTGCAGCACGAGTTCAATCCCTGCCACTGGCCAGGGAGGGGACCCACATGGCGCAGCAGACCTCTCCTGCCTCGCCCGCTGCTGCCCTCAGCAGTGTTTCAGTTAGTCTGCCTGTTCTGCTCCCCACTCTCTGTGGTGAATCCTCTCACCACCCCCACACCTCTAACCTGTACCCCAGTGCTTGTATGCATAAATAAATAAATCTTTAAAAAAAAAAAAGAAAAGAAAGATTGAAAGTATTTGTATCAAAATATGCAAAGTGCTTAGTAAACTGCAAGCATCTAGTGGGTGCAATATGCAAAGTTACTACTGTGCTATTACATTCCTCTTATGAAGTATGTAGCGTCTACCTTAAAATAAATAGTTACAAGTGGGATGGGTGTTAAAAAAAAAAGACAAGAGTTTCAGGGTGCAAGGAGAACAGTTTTAGGAAAGAATGCCCTAGGAAATAGACTTGAAGGACAAATCAGACAAAAGATCTTCAAGTGTTCTAGTTTGATTTTTATTTTGCTTTGGGTAATGGAAAACATTAAACAAATTAATTTTGAAATCTTTCCTTAAAACGATGAACCTTCTGTTAACAAATGGAAGTAACTGAGAGATTTTTCAACTGGGGGCAAAGGAAACGTGATCAGAATTGCTATTTTAAAAATCATTCAGAACCATAACAAAGATAAGAACTGGGGAATGAGAAGTTATACTCAGATCAGTTTGGAGGCTACTAAACTAGACTAATGGAAGTGATGTGTGCTTTTATCATGTGAGGTGCAGTGAGAATGGAAGAAATGGACTTAATATTTCAGCAGTAGTTAAAAGGTATAACAAACAATACAGGACAAAAGGCCATTCCCAGGTCTCAAATTGAGCATCTGGTAGAACACTGATCCCATTTGCCAAGATGGAACACAAGGTTAAAGCCAAGGGAAATGATGAATTCAATTCCAGATATGCTATGCTTAAGGTGCCTGCTATGTGGACTGCTGGACATACAAACTGAACAAGGGCAGAAAGGTTACAAGACGTAGGTTTCTAAACAAGTACAAAGGGAGCATATAGCTAGAATGGGGAGGTAAGGCTAGAAATCTTGTAGGCTAAAAGGTCAATTTAGTTCATTTAGAAAGTGAAAATTACATATAGTTTTTAAGTGGTATGTTCAAAGTAATTTCGGAGAGTGACATATAATTTGGTTATTCCTATTTTATCAAATTTCCCAGTTTCAGAGCAAAGAATTGACAGAATAAAAGCAGTATTTTAATAAAGACTGGCCCACTTCTATACTGGATGAAAATTGGCTTAATATAGATAATATTAGGAACTAATGTGCCTTCAATAAAAACACTTTAAAGAAAAATAAAAGTAGTGCTCTCCATGCTGTTTCCTGAATTGCTCTGTTCCTCAGGTAGAATATAAGTTCACGTAAAAGATCATTTCTTCTATGATATGCTTCACTAATTTACACAAGTATTTTTAAATGAGAATCAAACAAATAAAAGCAATAATGGAAAAACACTGCCCCATACTGTCTCAGGCATGCCCCGGGTGGCAACAAGTCCACTGACTAGTCATTTTAAGTATCTGGGCTTCCAGGGGGAGCACAGACCAAATCTCCACATGGTGTCAACTGAGCAATCACATGGCTTGGAAACTTTCACAAGTCCATATATAATCTGCCACAAGGGGGCACTTAAACTGAAATGGTTTTAATAAAGGATGCAAATAGAGTTTTGATAAAAGATGCAGAATCTTTCAGATTTACTCAAATTATTGACAAAGAACATTGACTTATCAGTGAACAATGCTATTTAAAATTGTGTATTCAACTCTATACAGAAAATAAGTGTCACAGCATGAAAAAAAGATTTGTCTGAAATGCTCATTAACTTTTTGTACTTTATTATGGATTATGAAAGACTATCTGAAGAACTAAAATCAAAGCCTTTAAAACAAATGAACTTAAGTAGTTTTACTATCAAACATATCTTAAATAAAGAATTTTGCCTTTGGGGCCTCCCTGGTGGCGCAGTGGGTTAAGCAACGCACTATGAAGCAAACTGCAGCCACTGCAGCATGAGTTGGATCCCTGCCACCAGCCAGGGAGGGGACCCACATGGCATAGAAGATCACTCCTGCCTCACCCACTGCTGCCCTCGGCAGTGTGTTTCAGTCAATCTGCCTGTTCTGCAACCCACTCTGTCTGGTGAATCCTCTCACCTCCCTGGACTCTGGCCTGTACCCCAGCTCTTGTAGGCATAAATAAATCTTAAAAAAAAAAAAAATTGCCCTCCACTACGTGAAGATGCAGGGTGAAGTCTGCAATCTGGAAGAGAGCCTCCCTCAGCCACGCTGCTGCCCTGAGCTTGGAATTCCAGCCTCAAGAGCTAAGATTGGACACAGGAAGCCAAGTGAAGCAAAGATCTGTTCATTCCCTGAAACAATCTTCCTTCTAGTATACAGCTGGCATGGAGAACACAACATCAAATGATAGGAAGATATAATAATAAATGTCCCCTTCCTCCTTCTGGAAATTACACGTGTATCTCAATTGAACTCTTTTGAGCACTATTAAACACATTAGACCAAAAAAATTCCTTTCTTATAATTGCTCAAACTAGAAAAGTAGATTATTTAATTTCATCATTAATACATCAAAAATCCATCCAGGGGCCTCCCTGGTGGCGCAGTGGATTAAGCAACGTACTACGAGGCAAAACACAGGCCACTGCAGCACGAGTTCGATCCCTGCTGCCGGCCAGGGAGGGGACCCACATGGCGCAGCAGACCTCTCTTGCCTCTCCCGCTGCTCCCCTCAGCAGTGTGTTTCAGTCAGTCTGCCTGTTCTGCTCCCCACTCTGTCTCTGGTGAATCCTCTCACCTCCCACCCCCAACCCCCACAACTCTGGCCTGTATCCCAGCTCTTGTATGCATAAATAAATAGTCTTTAAAAAAAAAAAATCCACCAACAGGCGCTTCAAGGCTAACTTCTTAAGTCATTTGACACATGTCATTTCAAAGGTCTGCACTTAATAAACTATATGCCAAGAGTTCCTCCCCTGCTTGCCTGAGCATTGTTTTATATACTGATAATGATATATCAGGAAGCAGAATTTTTTTTTGAAACACCACTTCTTATTTTCTTAAAATCCCTTTACTTCAGATTTTATTTTTAAATCTTTTATTGATGTATCACTGGTTTACATCATTGTTGGTATTTTACCTCAGATTCTTTTTTTTTTTTTTTTTATGCATACAAGCACTGGGGTACAGGCCAGAGGTGTGGGGGGTGGTGAGAGGATTCACCACAGAGAGCAGGGAGCAGAACAGGCAGATCAAGTGAAGYACACYGCTGAGGGGAGCAGCGGGCACAGCAGGAGAGGTCTGCTGCACCATGTGGGTCCCCTCTCTGGCCGGCGGCAGGGATCGAACTCGTGCTGCAGTGGCTGCGATTTGCTTCATAGTGCGCTGCTTAACCCACTGCGCCACCAGGGAGGCCCTTTACCTCAGATTCTAAAAGATATCAGAAATACCCAGTATAGTTAGACCAGTGCATTCTCTTCCTCCTGTCCCAATTATAAGCATTGATTATAACAGCTGAAACAATGTCAGCTGCACACGGCTCAAGATGATGGGTAGGAACTAGATTACTACACAAAATTAGTTATTGAAAATATTATATGAATAGGTGCTGAAAAAAAAAAAATTCCAGGTTTCACTTCCTAATAAAATTTTGATATTCAAGGGCAAGTTATTCAATTTCCCTGAGCTTTACTCTCATCTAGAAAATGCAAATAAAAATAGTTCCTATAGGGCCTCCCTGATGGTACAATGGGTTAAGCACCGTGCTATGAAGCAAAAAGCTGCCACTGCAGCACGAGTTCAATCCCTGCCACTGGCCGGGGAGGGGACCCACATGGCGTGGCAGACCTTTCCTGCCTCGCCCACTGCTCCCCTCAGCAGTGTGTTTCAGTCAATCTGCCTGTTCTCTTCCCCTCTCTGTATCTGGTGGATCCTCTTACCCCCTGCATCTCTGGCCTGTACCGTAGTTCTTGTATGCATATATATATCTTTAAAAAAAAAAAAAAAGTTCCTACATATTGAATTGCTGTTGCACAGATTAATGAAAAAAAAAAAAAAACCATAAAATGTTTAGGCTCTTGTGAGACACTATTAATTGATTGATAAATGCTGCTGTTGGCTATTGTTATTATTAGCTTATCACTATTTCCACCTACAAGTCCTAAAACCAACACCCAGAACACTACTGTGTAGTAGCTTGTATAGATGTCAGCATCTATCTAGATGTGACAAAGCACCTGTGGTCTCTCTCTAGCCCAAAAGAGTAGCACAAGGAGGGAAGTGAGAGTAGGTTAGAGTGAAGATGTGAAAGGGCGAGGAAAGGCAACACAGGGAAGGGAAGCAGGAAAATGCAGATTAGGAGCACGGAATAAATTTTACTTAGTTCCTAATTTGTTCACACCAATTCTGAAGCCTGTGAGCCCTTTCTAGAAGGCATTTGTGACTGAGACTCCCTGACAGGCAGTGTCACTTGACTTTTCACTCAAGATGAAATACATGAAACTTCAAACCAAAACGTGGAGATAGTTATCTCACTGTTTATAATGACCTTGCCAAGAGTATCCAGGCCACCAAGTCCACCGCAAGATACTGAAAAGATGGCACAATAAACACCGTGACCAAGAGGTTGTGAACAAGAAAAAGTTAGAGGGCCTTTTTTTTAAATAAATAAGTGATCCGAAACAAAGGACATAAAATATACTTTTTTTTTTTTTTAAGATTTATTTACTTATGCATACAAGAACTGGGGTATATAGGTCAGAGGTGTAGGGGTAGGAGTTGTGAAAGGATTCACCAGAGACAGAATGGGAAGCAGAACAGGCAGATCTATTGAAATACACTGTTGAGGGGAGCAGCGGGGCGAAGACAGGAGAGGTCTGCTGTGCCATGTGGGTTGTCACCACGATGGCCAGGGACTGAACTTATGCCTCCGTGTCTGATGGCTTGATAGTGCTGCGACTAACCCCTGCACCACCACGGAGGGCCAAAATACACATTTTAAAAATCCCTCTCTTATCACTACCTGGATAAGGTGGCAGACCAAATCCATACATCTTACTTACCCCCTCAAACCCACTTAAAACTACATTAAAGTAGTATTTCAAAAGGCATAAACTCACAAAGGACAGTAGGAGAGAAGAAAAGTTTGTAAGTAGAAAAGCAGATGTGTATTTTCAGTAGAGCCAAGAAAGCCCAAATGCAAATCAAAAGGGTGAAAATGAGGACCAACAATCACGATGTTCAAGAAGCACTGAAAATGGGGAGGGGTAATCTATCTACAACAGAGAAGGAGCAGATCCCTGGTCCATCTATCCTCTTCAAGCCACTAAAGGTTTATAGTCTAAAAAAGGAAGTAAAATGAAGGTTCTCTTTACCCAGGAACAAACACCAGGCTCAGGTGTGAACCAATAACACTGTATAGAAAACCAAGGTGCTGCACAGACAGCCAGTGCAGCCCACTGATCCACTCAGCCAACTAAACCTTCATGCTCCCAAACAGAACACTGGAAAAAGCATCATTGGATCAGTTCAACAGCTCAAGAGGAAGATCCTAAAGATAGTGACATCAGGAATTCCCAATAAAAGATTAAGAAAAGTACCAAGTGGTTAAATTCAATATTGGTAAGATCTACCCACTTGCTCAGTTTCCAATCATATATATCCAGCTGCATAGTCCAGAAAGTTAACCAGGAGCAGAAAATTAAAAATTAATAGACATCTGAGGACGCAAGAGACAGACCAAAATGAGTATCAGGAAGAAGCAACTTAGAAGAAAGAAACTACACAAAAAAGGAAGATTCTAAGAGCAAAAGTGTATTTAAAAAATAAAAACATGACAGACTAGAAAAACTATATAGTATACAGAAATCTAGAAAAGGAGCGAAAGAAGTCTTCAAGAGAAGTTCTCAGAACCAAAGGACTCACTGCCAGATTGAAAGTGCCCACCAAACACCCAATGGATGAAAACAGACCCACACAAGGACACATCACTATAACTGTAGTGGAACACTAGAAGAGAAAGAGAAAGAGAAAAGATTCTGTAGGTTTCAGATAAATCCAAACCAGTCATATACAAAGAACCACAACTGAGTATAGATACAGATTTCTCAACAGCAAAGCAAGAAGACAACTGCACAAAATTTTGGCCTTACTTTGTACCATCTTCACAAACTAAAAGTGAGCCTAGCTGATGTACATCTCTACTGGCGTGGCTTGACTATGACTGATGAAATCCCTGTTCCCCTCTCCATACACAACTCTCACACGCATTTCATCACATCAAAAATGTTCCGACTTGTTCTAATTGAGAATGCTGAAGAAGGCTTTGAAGACTTTAGAAACTGAAAATATAAAGTAGACCTCTCCCTCTGACCATATTACAGGATGGCCAAATCCATACAACAACGCTGCCTGGCATCCTGACTGAGGTAAAGCCTCCACTGTCTACTGGCCTTCCCACTGACCTGGCCTCAAGAGCTTCTTAGAATCACTCTGGAGAGCTGAAGTCAGACTAAGAACTAAATGTCAAGCTTAGATTCTCCTAGGAGCCTGCAACTAGCCATGGCAAAACTAATCTTTCCTCAGCTAGCTGACTTGCTCTTGCTGCTTCATTATATATAAAGACATAGTAAAACTAAAAAAAACCCACAAAATCCTAATACCAAAGTTCGGATGTTACCCTGAGGTTAGCTACAGGGAATTTAACAGGGGAAGGGTTCGCAATAGCATCCTACCTAATATTGTCCTATCTCCTATCCTAAGCACTGCATATAATGGTGTATATCTTGATTTTTTTATGAACTGTTACAATTTTAAAAACTGAATAAATGTACATATTAGTATAGTTAGAAATTACTTAAACAACTCATTAAGTCACAAAAGTTTATATCACATCACAAGCACAGCTCTGCTATGTCAGCTAATAAGATAACATTTTTTACTTACATGATGAGTCTTCGGTTTAAGAACCAGTATTTCCTCCGACTTCTGTCATATCCAATAGGTTCATGTCGAATGTACGGTTTGTTTTTTTGGATTTCAGCAACGCAGTCAGTCACACCAGGCACCTTGTGTGCTACACAGACTTCACACTGCCACTCATCCTCTGGCACCTCCTCCAGAGGTGGCTTCACACACTCCAAATGGTATACTGCTGAACATGTCTCACAGCAGAGCAAATCCCCAAGTTTGTGACAAACCCTACAGTGGTCATCGTACTGGATCACTCCTTCAGACATCAACTCTTCACGAGCAATATTTGTGGTAAGAAACTGATCAACTAAGAACTGCAGAACTTTGATTTTGTTCTCCACTGGTCCATAAGGATAGTCTTCCGCTTCTTGGTAAGGAAGAACATGATGATACTCCTTGTCGCTCTCACAGTACACCCGCAGCACCTCTGGCCATGTCATCCCATCGATGAAATACAGTGTGGAATTGACGCTATCTTTCAGATCAGCAGGTCCAAAGGTAGTATTGGAAGTGTCTTCTTCACGCAAAACTGCTTTCAAAAGTACAACATGCATCTCTGCCATAAGTGTGCACTGCTCTTGACTCACCAGAGCTGCACAGAAATCCTCAAAGCGAAAAGGAGATAACCTCAAAACAGTGCCAAAGTTCCGAAGTACCTCATAAATGGCAATGACATTCATTATATGCTCATTAGGCACCATTAAATCCTCAGAGGACTTGGGAAATTCAAGGGGTGGGATGTCTTTTTCTTCCAATATTGGAGAACGAGGCCGATGTACTCTGGGTTTTCGTCTACCTGTAAATAAAGAAATGATAGAATTATAAATCAATACCCTGCATCATTTATAAAAACTAAGAGTTCCCAGTTTTTTCCTATTTGTACATATGCCTCAAAAACAAATAGATATATTTCTATTTATCTGGTAACTCTCAAGTTAAAATAATATCAAAAAGCAGTAATTACACTATAAAGTTTAAGTCTACAGAATATTTAAATGCAAATTCATCCCATTATATTTTATATTAAAAATAAAATTTTAAATTACAAGCAGATCTCAACTACCCAGAGGGGTTACCTAATGATTATAAGTAACCATGAGTGAAAGATCTGATAAGGATATAAATGAGAAAAGATTCTCCATGTAAGAGAACAGGCACAGGAGAGCTCACACTGTCAGCCCCAGTGATCTCAACAACAGACAGAAAGTTCTTTTGTGTAGTATCCATTCTCCTGTGCCAGTACTACTTCCTGAGAGGTACAAAATAGGGAGTTCCAAATGAAGTACAGGGTCAAGGCTGAGATAGAGGGCCTCCCTGGTGGCGCAGTGGGTTAGGCAACACACTGTGAAGCAAACCTCAGCCACTGCAGCACGAAGTTGGATCCCTGCTGCCGGCCAGGGAGGGGACCCACATGGCGCGGCAGACCTCTCCTGCTGTGCCCGCTGCTCCCCTCAGCAGTGTACTTCTGTTGATCTGCCTGTTCTGCTCCCGCTCTCTGTGGTGAATCCTCTCACACACACCCCCACACACCTCTGGCCTGTACCCCAGTGCTTGTACGCATGAATAAATAAATCTTTAAAAAAAAAAAAAAAACAAGGCTGAGATAGGAAGGAGGGTGGAGAAAGGAAGAGCAAAGATTTACAACTCTGGTAGAAAAAAAGGGGGCTCATCTAGGAAACAAACAACAGGCTACTGCTTTTTAGCAGTCAATTACAACTTTAGGCCCTTACTCCCTATGATATACAGGAATACAGTGTGTATATAAATGTATCAATATACATAGCATGAAAGCTTAGTTTGTAACAAGCTCACAAACCACTTAATCCTCTGAAAAAGTCTCTAATGTTGTAATAAACACTGATGTATAAACTTAAAAGAAACAATTTTTTTCTGAACTCTGTGCCCATATTATTACTACATTTCCCCAACAATATTTATAGAATGGAAAATGTATTTTTAAATATCAGAAACTTTAGTGAGATCATTAACATTAAATTCATTTTTGTGCAGTTAAGTTTTAGTAATCATGATTTGGGGTTGCTGGTGACTTCTTGACTCCCTCCCCCCACCTCATTCCTGCATCCTCCTCACCTCTAAATTACTCTTATCTACAAACTAACAGGATATGTGACATGAGGGGGAAAAGTACCCTAAAACAAGTACAAAAGGTCAAGCTTTCTTAATGTACACAATGCATCCCCAGTATTCATTCACTGGAATATACATTTCCCAAATAAAAATATAACCTTTACTCTGTATAAAAAGGTCAATGTCTGGGCCAGACATTGCGTGGTGAGCTTAAACAGTGAGAGAGAAGCCTGTTCTAGCTCAGTGAACCTCACAAAAGTGAATGTTGACACAGATGCAGTTTTCACAGATTCAATTAAATCGCAGAAATACCAGGATAGTATGCACCACAAAGGTAATCCTGTCTATTTCACTGTCTTCTGGAAATGATCTGGGACTCACCCACACAAGTACAAATGAGAGAAAGCAGAAAAGGAGTAAAAAGGAAGACTGAAATGGTAAGCAGAAGAACATAAGTGTGCAACTGAAAGACAACTGCTTATAGGAACAGTCCTCTCAGATGTTTATGAAAAATGCTGTCAAAGAGAATCCAGGGGCCTCCCTGGTGGCACAGTGGGTTAAGCAACGCACTATGAAGCAAACCACAGCCACTGCAGAATGAGCTCGATTCCTGCTGCTGGCCAGGGAGGGGACCCAAATGGCATAGCAGACCTCTCCTGCTGTGCCCGCTGCTCCCCTCAGCAGTGTACTTCCATTGATCTGCCTGTTCTGCTCCGGGCAATCTGTGGTGAATCCTCTCACCACCCCCACACCTCTGGCCTGTACCCCAGTGCTTGTACGCATAAATAAAATAAATCTTTTTTAAAAAAAAGAGAATCAAAGTACAGGATTATGGAAGGAAAGGCTAGAAAACCATCTTTAGGACTAAAATGCAGAGGTCCTTAAGTGCTAGATTTAGGGTTCTGTATAGTACTCTATTCTGGCATTAACGAGGGCTATTACAGATTTTCTGAGCAGGGCAGGGGCATGAGAAGAATGATCCAGTGTACAGAAAAATGGGGGACAGGACAGAAGATTAATTTTTTTAGCTTTTTATGTTTTTTTAATATCTCATGCACATCTTTATTATAATATTTTTAAAGAAAAAGTGGGGCAGGTATCTATAGCATCACTGTACAGAATGGATGGAAGAGGGGAGAACCTATGGAGTCAGGGCATCTTCTGGAAGTATCAAGGAAATAAAAACCTGACTGTGAGAACAGAAAAAAGGATAAACGTAAACCTCATATTAAAAAAAAAAAAAAGCTGATGTGGAACATTAATAACACTTTGAGGTTTAACTCTGGTGCCCTTTACTCTAAAAGATCATTCTGACTCTTGCAGGCTCTTCAGATATCTGATAGCCTTCTTTGAACTATATATTACTTTAAAATTTACCTTTTTATGGTATCTACTCCATCTCCTAACTGAGCATCCAACTTTTTCTTATGCCAGAAAGGAGGTAATTTGGCATAGTTCTTTGACTGTAAGCAACTGCCCAGCATCACTTCCTTTAAAAAATTCCAGTCCCCTACAACATGAGATTCTGATGGGGCATCCATTCAAAGTAGCCCATCCCCTGATCACTGGCATGGACACATGACTCAATGCAGGCTTGTGAGAGTCTTTGCCAGGGGTTTTATATTCAGGTGCGAAGCAAGAGGTCCTCTGACATTGTTTCCATCCATGAAGGTGGCTGGTAACTGTACATGGCTAACCCGTTACTACCTCCCTTCAAGAAAAGAAGGGAACAGGGACCTTCCTGGTGGCACAACAGGTTAAGCACCACACTATGAAGCATCTGCAGCCACTGCAGGGAGGTGACCCATATGGTGCAACAGACTTCTCCTGCTCGCCCATTGCTCCCCTCAATCTACCCATTCTGTTCCCCACTGTCTCTGGTGAGTCCTCTCTCACCACCTCCTACCCCCCCGCACTGCTGGCCTATACACCAGTTCTTGTATGCATAAATAAACCTTGAAAAAGAAAAAGAAAAGAAGGGCTTCCCTGGTGGCGCAGTGGGTTAAGCTACGCACTATGAAGCAAACTGCAGCCACTGCAGCATGAGTTCCATCCCTGCCGCCAGCCAGGGAGGGAACCCACATGGTGCAGTAGACCTCTCCTGTCTTGCCCGCTGCTCCCCTCAGCAGTGTGTTTCAATCAGTCTGCCTGTTCTGTTCCCAGCTCTGTTTCTGGTGAATCCTCTCACCTCCCTGGACTCTGGCCTGTACCCCAGCTCTTGTATGCATAAATAAATAAAATCTTAAAAAGAAAAAGAAAAGAAGGGAACAAGGACAGAAGCAGAAGTGAGAGATAAGTGACAGTCTTAATAATTTGAATCCTGGGGCCTCCCCTGGTGGCGCAGTGGGTTAAGCAACGCACTACGAAGCAAATTGCAGCCACTGCAGCACGAGTTCGATCCCTGCTGCCGGCCGGGCGGGGGACCCACATGGTGTGGCAGACCTCTCCTGCTGTGCCCGCTGCTCCCCTCAGC
>JAGFMF010012271.1:4468293-4498167 GCA_019455555.1 Galemys pyrenaicus
CCTTCCTTCCTTCCTTCCTTTCTTTCTTTCTTTCTTTCTTTCTTTCTTTCTTTCTTTCTTTCTTTCTTTCTTTCTTTCTTTCTTTCTTTCTTTCTTTCTGCATATAAGAGCTGGGGTACACGTCAGAGTCCAGGGAGGTGAGAGGATTCCCAAAGACAGAGTGGGGAGCAGAGCAGGCAGATCAACAGAAATACACTGCTGAGGGGAGCAGCGGGCCAGGCAGGAGAGGTCTGTTGTGCCATGTGGGTTCCCTCCATGGTGGTGGTAGGGATCGAACTCGTGCTGCAGTGGCTGCGGTTTGCTTCATAATGCGTTGCTTAACCCACTGAGCCACCATGGAGGCCCCAGGAGCTAAATTTTGAAAAAAGAAACTATCAAGTGCTAAGCAGGATGTAGAGTAACTGGAACATTTGCCAGTAGTAAGAATGCAAAATGGTATAAACATTTTGGAAAACAGTTTCACAGTTTCTTTATCAACACACAGCAATCCCACTCCTAGGTATTTACCCAAGAGAAATAAAAAGTTCACACAAAAACCATTACGCAGGGGCCTCCCTGGTGGTGCAGTGGGTTAAGCAACGCATTATGAAGCAAACCGCAGCCGCTGCAGCACGTGTTTGATCCCCACCACAGGCCAGGGAGGTGACCCATATGGCATATCAGACCTCTCTCCTGTCTCGCCCACTGCTCTCCACTCAGCAGTGTATTTCAGCTAATCTGTCTGTTCTATTCCCCACTCTGTTTCTGGTGAGTCCGCTCACCACCCCCACACCGCTGGCCTGTACCCCAGTTCTTGTATGCATAAATAAATATTTAAAATTTTTTAATTATGCAAATGTTTATGGGTTTTATTTATAATTTCCAAAAATATGAAACAGTCAAAATATCAACTATTGAATAGGTAAATAAGCTGTAGTAATTCATATAATGGACTGTTAACTAAGCAAAAAAAGGGAAATGAACTACTAATACAACAATATAGATAAATCTCAAATACATTATGCATTGTGCATGTATAAACTATTAAAAAATCAAGCGGTATATTAAAAAATGAACAAGATAAAGAGAAGTCCATTTAAGGAATGTAAGAATGAGGTTATATCATGAACTCTTTTAATATGATTGTACTAGTATGTAGCATTTAGGAGAAATAGAATCATCTGAAAATGATAGAAGACAAGTGGAAAAACACAATAGCCACAAATGATTAAGGGAAAATGCAAATAGATAAAAGCAAACACATATATTCAACACAATTAAAGACCTGAAACCAATAGCCAGCTTAACAACAATGAAATATTAGCATCAGTCTCACAAAATCTGGAGCACACACTAATATCTATTATTACAACTAATATTTAACACTGGGAAGAGTATTTTTAAAAGTTTAAAAAGGGCCTCCCTGGTGGTGCAGTGGGTTAAGCAACACACTATGAAACAAACCACAGCCACTGCAGCACGAAGTTCGATCCCTGCTGCCGGCCAGGGAGGGGACCCACATGGCGCGGCAGACCTCTCCTGCTGTGTGTGTGCCCGCTGTTCCCCTCAGCAGTGTACTTCTGTTGATCTGCCTGTTCTGCTCCCTGCTCTCTGTGGTGAATCCTCTCACCCCCCCACACACACACCTCTGGCCTGTACCCCAGTGCTTGTATGCATAAATAAATAAATCTTTAATTAAATAAAAAGTTAAAAAAGAGATACAAGAAAATCAAATATATACATATAATTTCTGTTTGTAGATGGGTAATTTTATTCATAGAAAATGCAACCTTATCAACAACAGAAACAATTAGACAACAATCGAGAAAGAGTGACTAAATACAAAATTAAGTTTTAAAATCCCTGAGTTCTTCATTAGAAGCTATATGAGGTGGTGGGAATGCAAGCTATTCCAACCATTATGGAAAGCAGTATGGCAGTTCCTCAATCTACTAAGAATGGAACTTCCATATGATCCAGCAATCCCACTCCTAGGAATATATCCAAAAGACCCAAATACACTGATTCAAAAGAATACCTGCACCCCTATGTTTATAACAGCACTCTTTACAATAGGGAAGACCTGGAAACAACCTAAATGCCCCAAAACAGAGAACTGGATCAGGAAGCTATGGTACATATACACGATGGAATACTACTCAGCAATCAAAAATGAAAAACTAGACGCATTCATAGGAACATGGATGGAGCTGGAAGAGATTATGCTCAGCGAAAAATCAGAAGGCAAAAAAAAAAAAAATACCAGATGGTTCCTCCCCTAGGAGGAATATAAGGGAACCAAATAAGGATGAAGGAAAGGAATAAGAACAATAATAATAGTAATAACAATAAAGACACAACACAAGCCAAAAATGAAAAGACAAGGACAAACTGGGGAACTTGGTGGGGAGGGGGAAGGGGAGGAGTTGAGGGCAGACCGGAGCATGGGGGACTGAGGTGAGGTGCATTGGTGATATGGTGATGGGGAATATACGGGGATTACAATTGATGTCAAATAAATATAAATAAAGGAAAATTTAAAAAAAAAAATAAGAAGCTATATGAAGGGCCTTCCTGGTGGCGCAAGGGGTTAAGTCTCAGCACTCTGAAGTTATCTACAGCCACTGCAGCATATGTTCGATCCCCAGCCAGGGTGATGACCACGTGGTTCAGCAAACCTCTCTTGTCTCACCTGCTGCTCCCCTTAGCAGTGTATTTCAGTCAATCCACCTGTTTTGCTACCCACTCTGTCTCTGGTGAATCCTCTCACCCTCCCCACCACCACCAGCCCAGCTCTTCTATGCATAAATAAATCTTTTTTAAAAAGCAGCTACATGAGAATAGATTTTTTTTTTGTTAAAGATTTATTTACTTATGCATACAAGCACTGAGGTACAGGCCAGAGTTGAGGGGGATGACAGAATCCACCAGACAAAGTGGGAAACAGAACAGGTAGATTGACTGAAATACACTGCTGAGGGGAGCAGCAGGGGAGGCAGGAGAGGTCTGCCTATGCCATGTGGGTCACCTCCCCAACTGGCGGCAGGGATTGAACTTGTGCTGCAGTGGCTGTGGTTTGCTCATAGTGCATTGCTTAGCCCACTGCGCCACCAGGAAGGGCCCAAGAGAACAGATATTTTTTTGGAAAAATCCATGGCATAAGTGAAAAAATGTATAAAATCATGTGTGCATTATCCAATTTTAGAAAAGAGAATGTATATTCTACACACATGAATAGTCTCTCACAAGTATATACATTACACATTCACACAGAGATGGCCACCAAAGTGAGTAATCAAAATATCTGTATTATTGGAGGGCCTCCCTGGTGGCACAGTGGGTTAAGCAATGCACTGTGAAGCAAACCGCAGCTACTGCAGCACAAGTTCGATCCCTGCCGCCGGCCAGGGAGATGCCCCACATGGCGCAGCAGACCTCTCCTGCCTTGCCCACTGCTCCCCTCATCAGTGTATTTCAGTAGATCTGCCGGTTCTGTTCCCTACTCTGTCTCTGGTGGAGCCTCTCACCTCCCCACACCTCTGGCCTGTACCCTGGTGCTTGTATGTATAAATAAATCTATTTTTTTTAAATAAATCTATTTTTAAAAAATCTGTATTATTTCCTGAGTTTTCTCTATCTTCTATATTTCTTCCCTGAAGAAGGGAAAAGCAAAAATAAAACTTTGTTACTACTAAACTTAAGCATTATTTTTAAAATTCAAAGCACTTTTCCTAACATAATTATCTAAATCAGAGACTAATAATGTCAAGTGCTCAAAAAGGGTCAGCAAACTATGGACAGTCACAGTATGTTTTTGTAAATAAAGTTTTAGTTGAGGGCCCTCCCTGGTGGCGCAGTGAGTTAAGCAACACATTATGAAGCAAACCACAGCCACTGCAGCACAAGTTGGATCCCTGCCACCGGCCAGAGAGGGGACCCACATGGCGCAGGCAGACCTCTCCTGCCTGGCCCGCTACTCCCCTCAGCAGTGTGTCTCAGTCCATCTGCCTGTTCTACCCCCTGCTCTGTCTGGTGGATTCTCTCACCTCCCTGCACCTCTGGCTTGTACCCCACTGCTTGTATGCATAAATAAATAAATCTTTTAAAAAAAAAGTTTTAGTTGAACACAGCCATACTCATGTGTTTACTGTCTATAGCTGCATTCACCCTACTATAATAGATTTCAGTATTTGCAACACAGTCTAGCCCACAGAGTCTAAAATATTTACTATCCAATACTTTATTTTAAAGTTTGCCAAGTGACACATATCAAAAAAAAATAACAACAATAAATGTTGGTGAGAATGTGGAGAAAAAGGTACTCTACTACACTGTTAGCGGGAATGCAAAGTGGTCCAATCACTATGGTAAGCGGTGTGAAGGTTCCTTAAACAACTAAAAAGGGGGCTGCCAGCAATCCCACTCCTAGCAATCTACCCAAAGGACACAAAAACACTAATTTTAAAGGACACCTGCACTCCTTTGTTTATCACGGCACTTTTCACAATAGGCAAGCTATGGAAACAACCCAAATGCCCAAAAATAGATGACTGGATCAAGAAGATGTGATGTATATACACACCGTGGAATATTATGCAGCAATCAAAATAGATAAACTCATGCAATTCGTAGCAACGTGGATAGAGCTAGAAGGGATTATGCTGAGTGAAATAAGCCAGAAAGAAAAGGAAAATATTGGATAGTTTCACTTATAGGAGGGATGTAGAAGAAACAGACAAGGAACTAAGGGGGAAAAATCAATTACAATAAATGAAAAATCAAAATCAATGGACAACTATAAATCTGAGACATTCCCGAGGGAAGGCGGAAGGAGAAGGAACTGGGTGGGAAGAGCACAAGGTGATGGTACATGGGTGAACTGGTGATGGGAATTTCACAGGGATCAGAAATATACACTGTACAAAATGAAAAATAATGTAAAAAATATATATATATAATTAAAATAAAAAGAAAATGGGGTTTCCCAAGTGAGATCATCTAGCACACTTTATGGGCTAATAAACTGAGGTCCACAGAAGAACGACTTCTTTAAGGTCAAACTCAAGCGATGCAGCAATAACGAATTCCATTTCCACCTAGCCAAAAATCCCTCAAGACAGCCATCTGCAACCCGAACCCCCACCTCCAGGGTTTGGGAAGTTAAACCCCAAGTACTTATATTACAAGTATGTTTACTAACAAATTGACAAGAGAAGCTGGGGTATAACCCATATACAAAAACACCTGCTAAAGGTCTGAGAAGGGGCCTTCCTTGTAGCACAATAGGTTAAACAACACACTAAGAAGCAAAACACAGCCACTGTAGCACAAGTTCAAAGGAGGTGGCCCACATGGCACAGCAGTTCTTTCCTGTCTCACTCACTGTTCCCCTCAGCAGTGTGTTTCATTCAAACTACCTGTTCCCCACTCTGTCTCTGGTGAATCCTCTCAACCCCCACACCTCCGGCCTATACCCCAGTTCTTGTTAATTTGAAAAATTCACAAGCCTGGGGGTGTTATACACAGCATGTATACTGTACTATATATTTGAAAGTTGCTAATAGATCTTAAATATTCTCACCAAAAGAAAAAAATTGTAACTACATGTGGTGATGAATATTAACTAAATTTATCGTGTTAGGTCATTTTTCGTGTGTATCTATATATACACACACATATACACACATATATAAAATCATCGTTGTATACCTAAAATGAATACATGTCAGTTACATCTTAAAATAAAACTTTTCTGAAGTCTATAAGCACAAATGAGGGAAGGTTTAAAATCAAATAGGTACTGGGAGTATAACCAGGTTCAGTCTAAAAATGTAATTCAGCAGTCCTACTCCTAGAAATTACTTTGTGGAAACACTAGCCAGGATGACTGAAACACATCTCTAGCATAGTTAGGACAGTATTGTATATAAAAGCAAAAGAACTACAACTTCAATAGGGCTAGTTTTCTAAGACATATACATATTTGTCTCATATGTCTTAAGTTCTTTTAAATAACTGCAAATGGGGCCTCCCTGGTGGCACAGTGGGTTAAGCAGCACACTGTGAAGCAAACCGCAGCCACTGCAGCACGAGTTTGATCCCTGAGTTTGATCCCTGCTGCTGGCGGGGTGAACCCACATGGCCCAGCAGACCTCTCCTGCTGTGCCTGCTGCTCCCCTCAGCAGTGTGCTCCTGTTGATCTGCCTGTTCTGCTCCCTGCTCCCTGTGGTGAATCCTCTCACCCCCACCCCCACACCTCTGGCCTGTACCCCAGTGCTTGTATGCATAAATAAATAAATCTTTAAAAAAAATAAAATAAAATAATAAAATTAAAATAAATAAATAAATAAATAATATAAAATAAATAACTGCAAATGCAGTTATGCTGTAAGAAAGATTTAAATAAGCCACTTTGCATCTTTACATATTTGAGGTCTACAGGCATTTGAGCTTGGGACCCCTGACATAAGTAGTCTTCACTCTTAGGTCTCTTCCAGGATGTGGGGAAGATTCACAACTCAAAAATCTGGGCAATTACAGATAATGTATCTGGAAGAAGATATCTGACAAGTTTACAGAGGATGAGAATCTGGAAATATTTCACCTGGATGATTCAGACCACAAAGTTCAAATATGTACCTGAAATTACAGTAACCCCACTTTAAAAACTCTTATTACTATCTGCATAACACTGAAAGCAGAGTATAGTCAATATATTAGAAAAAAGGCTAATTTAGGAGTATGTAAGATAATTTTAATATACAGGACAGGGGAAATGCACTGACAAAACTAAAATTTTATTAGCTATTTTAAATGTTGGATTATTTCCTCAAATGAGTTTTGATACAATTGTGGAAGCATTAGAAGGAAAAAGAACAAGAAAAGGAATTCCACACAGATTAATACGTGCATTTCTGAAATACTTTTTAAGTTCTATAAATAGAATATACTATAAACAGACAGACCTCAAAGGAGGCAATGTTAGCATACTGAAATCATGCAAGAAGCCATGGCAGTAAAATACAGAAATTGCACCTACTGAACACTGCCATTCAGTATGAATCATCTGACCATGCTCAAGTATGTGAATTCTAGAACATACCCACAAGCAGAGGCTTTCTAAGCATTAACTTTCTTAGCAAATCTCCAGAAGTTTTTCTGTTGCCACTTTCTCCACAGGTTCTTCAGTTGCAACTTAACATCACTTAAGTAGCAAAAGAATCACGCTCAAAAAAACTGAGTTCTTTTTCCTTGAAAACAATTAGAAAATAACCTGGCCAGAGGTTCCTGAGAAAGGTTTAATATAGAACTCAGATACACTGAGTCATACCAGCACATCACAATTCAGTTCACATACCAATTCTGAAACCTTTACAAACATGACAACTTTCTGAATTATCAAGTTAAACTTCTCAATCAAAAGTCTCTGAATTTTTATTGTTCCCTCCCTGCTGTCCTTTAACTCTTAGCTTGATTTTATTGGAACTGTAGCAGAGTTTCCAAAACTAAGTGTTAACTTACTGCCTCTTGCCCACACCATCAAGAACAGCTAATGATGTGCAGTCATATCTAAGGTGATCCCAAGTGTTACTGCAGAAATTCAACTACCATCATATACACAAATAGTGCTGGTCAACAAAGGGGCACCAGAGCTAAAATGATAGGGTGACCATGTTATGTAACATTTAGAGCAAATAATAGCTTGAGGAAAGAGATGCAAGGTAAATGCTCAGTCTTTCAGTAGCAGAGTGACTACAACATCCCAGTCTAAGAGAACTTTCTTTGATATTAAATGACTCAAATGTTCTACATCTATGTGATGCAATATGGGAACCACTAGCCACACGTGTCTTCTGGGTACCTGAATGGAGCTGGTATCACTGAAAAACTGAAATTTGAATTTTATGTAATTTAGATGTATAGATAGCCACACATAGTTAGTGGCTACTGTACTAGACAGTGCAGAGCTAAGAGCAAAAAGATTCTAGAGACTTTGATTCATGCCATATACTCACAGTTCAACAATTACCTTTGCTGTCTACTACACACTAGAGATTGAGCCAGGCACCAAAAAGAGGGATAAGTGAGACTCTTCTTATGCCCTGTAGTAGGTTCCAGTGAAGGAGATAAATAATTAACAGTCTATTTCAGTACAGTGCTTTAACAAATTTAATGATAAAGGGGTTGGAAATCCAGAGGATAAAACAATTCTTCCTCGATGTTTATGTACTTATTGACAGAGCCTCAAAATACAATAAGAATAACAGAACTCCGGGTCTCCCTGCACTGGTGGTGCAGTGGGTTAAGCAACGCACTATAGGGCAGGCAGCAGCCACTGCAGCACGAGTTCAATCCCTGCCGCCAGCCAGGGAGGGGACCCACACAGCATAGCAGACCTCTCCTGCCTCACCCACTGCTGCCCCCAGCAGTGTGTTTCAGTCAGTCTGCTTGTTCTGCTCCCCACTCTGTCTTGTGAATCCTCTCACCTCCCTGGACTCTGGCCTGTACCCTAGCTCTTGTATGCATAAATAAATAAGTCTTTTTTTTAAAAAAAAAGAATAACAGAACTCTCCATCCTACAGCAGAATATACCTTCTTTCCAAGTACACATGAAACAGTCATCTAGACAGACAATATTACAGGGAGCAAAACAAAGCTCTAAAACTGTTTATAAACAAAGTTACACAAAGTATGCTCTCTGAACATAATGGAATTAGAAACCAACAACAGAAAATATCCAGAAAACTCCCCAAATGTCTGGAAACTAAGCAACAAGCAAATGCACTATGGTCCCTGGAAATTAGGGGAGGAAACTGAGGGAAAGAGGAGATAGACAAAGGAATACAGCCCCAAGTAGGTTGGAAAAGAGAATGGTGACCGGAAAAAGTTAAGTGGGAAGTGATGGGTAAGTGACCGGGATGATCATCACAGCAGTGAAAAGATGTTAAGATGTACAATGGAAATTACAAAGAATTCAGTTTCACTTGATCAAGGTAAAGAAAAAGGAACTAGGAATGAAAACAAAAGGAATAAGAGAAATTTAGAATCATCCTTGACTCTTTTTCTTCCCTTCACCAGTCTAGCACTGAGATGTGCCATTTGAAGTCCCAAATTACTCTTTAAATTATTTCTCTCCATTCCCACTGCTATAACCCCAGTACAAGATCTTTTGCCTGAATTCAATAGCCTATTTCCCTCATCCATTCTTATTCCACTACAATTCATTCTCTATTCTATTGCCAGAGGAACTTGGGGGAAAAAAAAAAAAAAAAGCACTAAAATCTGATCACACAATCCTCTATTTTAAATTCTTCATGGTTTTCTCTCCAGTCATGGTACTGATGATCCTATGGTCTAGAATCCTCTTTTATCTCTCTTCACTGGCTACTTTAATTCTGAGCTGTTACCTCTTCAGGAAGCCTTGTCTGACCCCTGCAGGCTAAATCATATTTACTTGCTTCCTGTGGAAAGACTTTTCTCGCTGATGCACACTGGCTGCCTTCCCTGCTACTCAGGGCAGAAACCATATCTGACTTATTCATGGCTACACCAGGTAGTACCTGGAATTCCACAAGTAATCAACTAGCTTTTTAATTTTTTTTAAAGATTTACTTATTTATGCATACAAGAACTGGGGTACAGGCTAGAGGTGTGGAGGGTGAAAGGACTCACCAGAGACAGAATGGGAACAAGACAGATCTACTGAGATACACTGCTGAGGGGAATAGTGGGTGAGGCAGAAGTCTGCTGTGCCATGTGGGTCACCTCCCTGGCCGGGGATTGAACTCATGTTGCAGTGGCTGCAGATGCATCACAGCATGTTGCTTAACCCCTTGCACCACCAGGGAGGCCTCTACTTTTTTTTTTTTTTAAAAAAAAAAAAGGAACAAGTCAAAGCAGTGGTGAAGGTGGCAGGGGAAGCAAAAGTCAAGTCATGGACTATTTACAAATCACACTAAAACTACAACCGTCTTTCTACAGAAGATTTTTACAATAGGACATAACATGCTCGGATATGTCTTAGAGGAGAGCAGTGCTTATGCTGACAAAAGATGTAAGGGGTGATAAGCAAGAGGCCAAGCAAGCACTTCAAGAGGGGAAGTGAAGGATGAAGAAGACCTGACTTAGGGAAATATTTGCATAGATGGACCAAAGCGTCAAAAAATATTTAAGACACATGTAATAAACAAGCTATACGGGACTAAAGATAAACCTGCACATGGAAGGGGAGGCACAGGGAGGAGTTTGCTTTTGTTCCTCACTTCGGACTCCGGCAATTGAGTAGTAAGCGTCATTATTTACTGAACAAGGGAATGGGGGGTTGAGAGGTCATTAAAGCATGAATTCTATTTGGAATATGTTGAATTTGATGGGTCTACAGCACACCTAAGTGGCAGGGTTCAACAACTATTCATTCCATTCATGAGCTGAAACAGCAGGAAAGAAAATATGACTAAAAACAGATTTGGAGATCAGAGATCATGAAAGTATCAGTTATTATTAGCAAAGAAATGCAAATTCAAACAAAAAGTTTTTATCCCACTAAATGTAAAGATGGCTCTATATAAACAAACAGTGCTAGAGAAATGGGCACTTTCACATACACCTGGTAGAAATTCATTTATAATTCATTTTACATAATATACATATTTAAGTATAAACAAAATACGTAGTTTACATGTTATATAATATTAAGTTACATAATATTTATCTCAGTACTGTGTTGTGAAAGCCTTAAAAAAATCAGGGACGTGAACCAAAATTTATTTGAAAGACCAATTACTATAGTAATCAAAGCAAACAAAGTATAGTTTAAGTATTTTGGTAAAGCTTTAGCTTACAATTTTATATAACTATTAGAAGTCCTATCAACCCCTTGCTATTACAATAAATCATACACATCAAGGCCAGCATATTTTTCAAAAATTTTAGCTTCACCATGACATCTTCGCTTTAACATTCAATGATAAGGAGGTTCTTCAAAAAGCTAAAAATAGGATTAACATATGATCCAGCAATTCAATTTCTAGGTATTTATCAAAAAAACAGAAACAGAAACAGGGGCCTCCCTGGTGGCACAATGGGTTAAGCACCGCACTGTATAGCAAACTGCAGCATTAAGTTTGTTACTTGCAGCCAGCCAGCTAGGTGACCCACATGGTGCAGCAGACCTCTCCTGCCTCTCCCACTGCTCCCCTCAGCAGTGTACTTCCGTTGATCTGCCTGTTCTGCTCCCTGCTCTCTGTGGTGAATCCTCTCACCCCCCCACACCTCTGTCCTGTACCCCAGTGCTTGTATGCATAAATAAATAAATCTTTTAAAAAAATAAAAGTGCTATTCAGCACCTCACTCCTAAATATGAACAACTAGTCAAGACATTTGGATGAAGCCTCCAATATGCAAACAAGAAAACTAAAACAGAAGAATGGAAACCTGAAAAAGAAAACTATATATGTGCTTAGAGAAGTAAGAGAGGATGCTGCATCCACTAAGGAGAGAAGCTCTGAAAAAGGATAGAGAGGCCTCCCTAGCAGTCTAGGGGTTAAGTCTCAGAGCTATCACAACTGCAGCCTGAATTCGATCCTGGCCAGGGAGCTGACCCACAGATGGTACAGCAGACCTCTCCTGTTTTGCCAGCTGCTCCTCTCAGCAGTGTATTTCAGTATATCCACCTGCTCTGCTCCCCATTCTGTCTCTGGTGAATCTTCCCATGCCCCTACACACACCTCTGGTCTACATCCCAGTTCTTCTATATTAAAAAAAAAATTTTTTTTTAATAAAAATAAAGGGCCCATCAAGTACCCAGCACAATAAATGAAAAAAAGAGCCATATCAAGGAATATGTTATCAGTACAAAACCTAGTAATATTGGAAATCATGAAAAGAGCCCTTTTAGAAAGGAAAATTTAAAAAGGTCAGACATGAAGGAAGTAATCAGAATGGCTCTAGCCTTCTCAATAGCAACATTAGCTGCTGGAACACAATAAAACAAATATTTCAAGTGAAATTGAGTTTCAGATTTCAAATCCTGTACCTGGTCAAACTATCTATGACATACTACAACTGAAAAGGGCATTTTAAACATGTAATGATAACAAAAGGAAAGTTTTATTTCTCATGTAACCATTCTTAGGAAGCAAACAAAGACTGTGCTGAAAAGAGAAGAAAGATGTAGGATCCAAGAAACAGAACCAACATGGGAAAAGAGCAAAAAGTCGTCAAGTATGATGTCCAGAAGACCTACAGAACAACTAGTCCTGCTCAGTGGAGAGCAGAAATGCTAAGGGCTGCAGAAGAGAACAACAAAGAAAAAAAATAATTGTTACAATTTTTGAGTTTGGAAAAAAAAAAATAATAAGACACTTTACAAACTTGATAGTGCACTGGCTAGCACAAAAAAAAAAAAAAACCCACAAAACAACCCATAATCATAGTACACTTTTCATTTGATTGTGAGTTATATTTACGTAGTATTAATAGCATAATAAATCCCCCAAGATTTATCCCCAAAACAAGTGATCACTATAATGGGTCCCCAAAACAAGTGATCACTATAATGGGAGGATAAGGAGAGTACTTTCTAATTATGCCAATTATATTAGAGCTAAGTCCTCATCTACCATAACAAGTCAAGAGAAAAGTCTAAAACTGATAAATCAAATAAAGCATATTGTTTTAAAATACTGTGGTAAATACCAGGGGGAAAAGTAAAAAACCAGCTATTAAGAATTGAAAGCCAGTATCTCTAGAAGCTCTCAGGGTGGAAAGAGGTACAGCAGGGAACTGTTTTTTTTGTTCACTACGAATCTTTAATACTACTCTAATACATTTTCCCCAGGTTCACGTACTACTTTGGTAAAAACAATGATACAGGAAAACCTTGCTATATATCCAGTAAAAAACAGTTTAATATGATCCTATTCTTTTTTTTTTTTTAAAGATTTATTTATTTATACATACAAGATCTGGGGTACAGGCCAGAATGCAGGTTGGTGAGAGGATTCACCAGAGACAGAGTGGGGAGCAGAACAGGCAGATCAACAGAAATACACTGCTGAGGGGAGCAGCGGGCGAGGCAGGAGAGGTCTGCTGCGCCATGTGGGCCCCTCCCTGGCCGGCAGCAGGGATCGAACTCGTGCTGCAGTGGCCATGGTTTGCCTCACAGTGCGTTGCTTAACTCACTGCGCCACCAGGGAGGCCCTGATCCTATTCTTTTTAAGAATATGTAGCTAAAAACAAGTTCCAGAAAATGGAATTTTAAGAACACATACATTTCCAGTGGTTATCTTTGGCTGGTGAGATTACAGATGATTTTCATCTTTCTATTATGTGTATTTTCCCAAAAGAGTAAATGTGCACTATTTTTATAATTTTTTTACTGCAATTTTTAAAAACAACCAGAGATAGATGAGCTCTCAGGGGAAGGAGGAAGATAGTGAAAGGGCTTTAGGTTGGTCTAAAAACCTGGAAAAATGGCTTTTACAGAAGCAGCAGAGAGAGATGGCATGGAGGAACTTACCAAAGAGTTAGAAATACCAAGAGTTCTTTCCCTAACTGGTCATTGTAAATAACTGAAATAAGTTTATTACTGTGTAGGCAGACCTCTCCTGCCTCGCCCACTGCTCCCCTCAGCAGTGTATGTCAGCAAGCCAGCCTGCTCTGTTCCCCACTCTGTCTCTAGTGAGTCCTCTCATACTCCCACATCTTTGGCCGTATTTTGAATACCCCAGCTCTTGTAAGCAAAAGTAAATAAATCTTTAAAGAAAAAAAAATCAGTCATTCATCAAACAATAGTTAAATAATAAAATATAAACTATAGAAAAAATACAAAATAATGATATGTAACTGTCAGCAAAACATTAAGATATTTAGTTATATGCATTTTAATTCTTTCTGTATGATTTTATTTTCAATCTTTTAAAGTGCATTTTGCAAGTCTTTATTTAAAAGAAATTTTGCCTCCTGAGGTTTGTCATTTTAAAGACATAAGTTATGAAAAGAATTAGAAATGGGGTCAGAATAAACCTGTATTAAATTTGAAGTCAAAACTTCAAATTATCTGCCAGAAGCCCGCACACAAAGAGACCATGGTGAGCCACAGCACTCTGGAAATGCAGCTCCAGGAAAGCAGGGTTTGAGTCTGGGAGAAAAGAATCAATTCAATACACAGAGGGTATCTGCTAGGATTTGCTCAGTCTGTGTCAGAGACCGAAGTTACTGTTCCTCCTCCATCATCTCCACCTCCACCACCTTCTCACTCCCTCCATTCCCCCTCCCAGGATCTGCATTCACAGGGAGGATGCAGGTCTTGAGGGGTGGAAAAGGAGGACCTAACAGGAGAGGCCTGAGCTGCTGACCTTAACATCCCCAATCTTGTGGCACACCCACTTTTTACCACACAGCTCCATTTCCGAGTACACACCAGTAAAGTAGGTGAGTGTGAATGGCAACAAGACTATTACTGTATACCTCAGACAATCCTCTTCACTACTTTCAAGTCACATTGCCCAACTTTTAATATTCTTTAGGGCCCTCATTTTCTTTCTTTTAATTCTCATGTTTAACCTCTTCAGGTACTGATACCTGAAAAAAAAGCTCATTAACTTCCCTCATTATCTTGAATTTCTATTGCTACAGAAAGCACACCTTAGGGAAACATATTTGAGGCATTCCTACTGACACTTCAGATGTCAAGACCTGGAGAACTCTGAAGTACCACCTGAACTGATCTTCCATCCTGGGCTACATACAAAATCTTCAGCCAGATATTTCCCTAGCAGCTAACTCACCCTCTTCCAATCTATCCTGCAGAACAGAAGCTATGCCAAACTTCCTAACATCAACTGAAATCATCTTCCACTTGTTTCTAGATTTTCTGATTGATCCCTAATACCCACAAATGAAACCAATCTGAATTAGCTCTGAAAGAGAGATAGACTTCAGAGATAACTGCCTCTATGTCCCACAACTGGGGGAGAGGGAGAGGAGGTCTGGCTGCACTTATGGTTTAACAGTGTCCCCATGATTTGATACGGTTTGGTTTCATGCTTCTGAATAATGCTAATGGGAACACAGCCTATCTTTCCTGAGGTCCAGGGGTGACTGAGGATCACCACTCTAGTGCAAACCTTATTCGACAGATGAGGAATGGGAGGTATAAACTACAACATAGTTCTCCAGGTTCTGCCCAACAATGGAGCTTTGCAACTTATTTCCTATGCACATAATCAGGCTCTTGCTGAACCAGGTTACTGCCCACACTTTACTATCATTGCATCAGTTCATGAAGGTCCTACCTGTGTTCATCCATCCTCATTGTCCAAATGCCCATCCCAGAAGCTAACACCCACACCTATTCTCCCAAATAGGGAATAAGCTTGCTTGCCCTCCTTTCAATCTGCACTGTACTTTGTACCTCAGGTGCAGCAACCAGGAATTATACATATAATGAAAAGACATTTGGTGGACACTGGTGGTGTGAATAAATATTGCCAAATAACTAACAACTTCTGCTTTAGAGAATTCTATAGTTCATTCCTGGCATCTGTGCCAATGATTTCCACTGTCATCATTCTTAGAGGGTATAAATCACTACTTCTCCCAGGTTAACACCAGAGCTTCTGCTCTCTGGAGTCATGAAAGGCTCCAAATTTCAACATTTTAAGTAAGTAGTCTCAGAAGTTTCATACTAGTTAAATTCAAGAACCATTCTCTTTCAAGTAAGGGGTTAATGTTTTTCATTAAAAAATGTTTAGTCTCAAAGTGGGCCTCCCTGGTGGCGCAACGGCACTATGAAGCAACTGCAGCCACTGCAGCACAAGTTCGATCCCTGCTGCCGGACAGGGAGGGGACCCACATGGTCCCCTCTCCTGCCTGGCCCGCTACTCCCCTCAGCAGTGTACTTCTGTTGATCTGCCTGTTCTGCTCCCTACTCTCTGTGGTGAATCCTCTCACCCCCACCCCCACACCTCTGGCCTGTGCCCAAGCTCTTGTATGCATAAATAAATAAATCTTTTAAAAAAAAAAAATGTTTAGTCTCAAAGTGCTGTCAGAATTTTACCAAATACGCATCTATTCAAAAGTTTCTACACAATTCTCAATGTTTTGGCAATGTCTTAAAACCTGAACACTGAAACAACTCTGAATTTTAACAATGAAAATAAACAAAAATGTGAATCAAATGCCTTTAGCTTATGTAAAACCAGATTATTTCAATTCTGTATTAATGAGCTGTCAGTCCTATAGAAATATGTGCCTGTGCATACTTAAATACTTAAAACTTTTCTCCATAAAAGGAAAATATTTACTCTCCAGTGAATAATTTCTTTTAATCTATGACTTTAGGAAAGTAGGCTAGTAATCAATGTCTCTACATCATCCACAGTCACATTAACTATATAGAACTCAATAGATGAAAAGATGAGGGTTTTTTTTTTAATACTAGGAACTTAAAGTTTGGGGTTTTTTTTAAGATTTATTTATTTATGCATACAAGAGCTGGGGTACAGGCCAGAGTCCAGGGAGGTGAGAGGATTCACCAGAGACAGAGTAGGGAGCAGAACAGGCAGACTGACTGAAACACACTGCTGAGGGGAGCAGTGGGCGAGGCAGGAGAGGTCTGCTGCGCCATGTGGGTCCCCTCCCTGGCTGGGGGACAGGGATTGAACTCATGCTGCAGCGGTGCAGTTTGCTTCATAGTGCATTGCTTAGCCCACTGCGCCACCAAGGAGGCCGAGAATTTAAAGTTCTTAAGGTGACATTCTAGTCTACAAAAATTAAGCAAGCTTCTGAATTATCAACGAAGTATATTCCTCTTTCAACCTTCAGAGTACGGCAATATTCATATCCACTAATCATATTTTCTGTGTGCTACAACATGATTGTCCAAGTACTGTCCAACAACGGGCAAGGTACTGAGATATCTTAAACCAGTCCCAGAACTTTTTTTTTCCAAATCATACACACACATATAGCTAACAGACTTCTTTCCAGCCTTTATTGTCTGAAGTACAAAGAAAACTAATGAAATGGTGTCTAGCTTAAACAACTCACTGTCACGAATTGTTACTCATTTCAGGCAAGTGGACATATTCTAAAACATATTAGAACACAAAATGTATCATCTCTTTTCCCATAATCTTGTGAAATAAATTGTTTCAAAAAGTAAAACATTCAACAAGTTAACACAATCCAAGAAATAAAGAAAAATACCTGGCAAGCAGGCTCAAAAACATACTAATTCTGTTACTAAAAACATTCTATTGTCTGTCTATCAAAATCTAATTAGACCAATTTTTAGCTTTCCAAATCCTGAATATTTAAGTTATGACACCCACTGTAGAATTATCAAAATTTCATCTCTGACAAGTTCTCATCTACTAACAATCATTTATCCAACCAGTCTCTGATAAGCATCTGCAATGTGTAAGACACAGTTGGGAACTGCAGGGAATAGAAGATAAATTCAACATTTAAAAATATAATCCTTAATTTCATATAAAAATAAGACAAGTACACTCAGTAGATGAGTTCATAAAGGGAAAAAAATGCATGAACACTTACATTTTTTAAAGGAAACATAGTCACAAATTGTGACTCAATTAATTCAGCATATATCCAAATATCCATCCTCAGTATTAGGCCTTCAGAGAGTTCAAGTTAGCTGAATGCCCTGCCAAAATGCCTTAGTTCAGTCTAACTTAAAAAAAAAAAACTTCCTCTTATAGTGTAATTCCAGTCTGGTGTCTTTCAATTCTTTGCTCTTGATAGAAAAGATCAAATTGTGATTTAATAAGATAAAAATTATTACTATAAGATATACTAAAACTAAGTTGGCAAGAAATGAAAACTGGCATGCAGTGCCTTCTACTTAGAAGAAATAAATGCATAAGACACTTGATTCCTCCCCTCATTTTGCCAACCTCCCCCTAGAAAGACAGGCTGATATTCTGTCACGCAAAATAAATTACATTTCCATTTGCTATGAGGGCAATCTAGGTGGGTTTACATCTGGTTTAATACTTATATTCCCTCAGTAAGTAGTTACCCATTTACAAAAACCAGAAACATTTCAATTTAACCACTCTGCCCTAGTCTCTTAAAAATGAGACACACCTTAGTTACTTTAAGATCCTATCGCCTCATACACGTTTTAAGTGGCCTTAAAACGGCACTCTAGTTAATCCAGATACACAAAAATATAAAGAAAAATCTCCTAAGTTGTTACAAGTTATTTTTTCATAAATTAGTGACCTGCAACTACGTATGTAATACAAAGCAGCAATTGTGTGTTGTGTTTGTTTTGTTTTGTTTTTTAAACAAAGTGCGTCTCAGCACCAGCCTACAGAAACTTTCTGTGAGAAAGCAGAGTAGTCACCATGGAGAAATTCACTAGAGATCCAGGGAGTACTTTCATCCTTAGAAACAGAATGAAAAGTTAAAGTCATTTTGTAATAAACTCCCGGACACTTCTCCGTGTGATGTAAAGGTTGGTCCAAAAGTTCATCTGCAGCAATTAATGTCTGCGTGATAACTCACACTCATCTTCTGCAACAGGTGACTTCCTTTCTCGGGGAAAGGGATCAAATTAGTGAAGACACCAAGGGTTCCTGCGGTTTCTTATTTTTACTCTGGATTTGACAAAATGAAGTTGAATCGGATGAATTACCAAAATTTGTTTTGGTTTTGTTTGGCTTTCCGCTTTGCTTTTTATTTTTAATCAGCCATTTACCAGCAACTGTTGCACGAGCCCATCAGCACTCAAGAATAAAAACACACACACAGGACCAGAGAAGACTCCCCGACTGCAACCCATACACTTCCTTAACACAATTTGAAAACCACACAGCTAGGGGTGTGAGCAGGAGAGTGTTGTGTGTGTGTTCGTGTGCCACGATCCGTCTAAAGCCCTTTTAAGGTTCCCTTTTAAGGAACAGATATATAATAAAAATCTAAAAGAGACCACATTAGAAATGCAAAGAGCTTTGCGAAACAAGAGGCTTCTTTCATTCCAAAAAACCAAACCAAAACAAGGGGGGAAATGGAGATGTGTGTGCCAAAGTTTCAATCCAGCCCGGTGGAGACACTGCACTGGCACAAATTTTGAAGAGGAAAAAGAGGGGGTGGGGGGTAGAAAGAGAGAGAGCGAGTGTGTGGCCTGCAAACTGCAACAATGCAATCTCCATTTTGAACAATGCGCCTCTTTCCTCGGTAAATCTAGTTTTTTGCCACTTGATGTGCCGTCGCATTTCCCCTCCGTTGGGGGGGGGGGCCGGTGGGGGTGGGGGAGACCAGAGCGGGAGTGGGCAAGGGGGGAGGGTAGAGGAGGTGGGGAAGGAGGCTGCAGCCACCGGGCTGGGTGGGTACCTGGAGTGCTGCTGTAGGTGCTGTGGCTCCTGAAGCTGCTTTCCGTGCAGTAACTGGCGTCGTCGTCGTCGTCTTCCATCTCCTCCGGATAATCGGAGTCATCGTCGTCTTCCATCTCGTCTTCCTCGTCGTCCTCGGAATCCTGGGTCTCCTCGGCGTCTCCGTCCTCCTCCTCCTCCTCCTCCGAGACCATGTCCTCCTCTTCCTCCTCCTCCTCTTCGCTCTCGTGGTCATCGTACACCACTTTGTTGACGGCCCTCCGGGCCGGGGTGGTCCGGGCCAGGTGGCCGCCGCCGCCCCCGCCCCCCGTCCTGCCGCCCCCGCCTCCTCGCCCCCCCCGGCCCGGGGCGCTGGTGCTGGGGGGGGCCGGCGGCGGCGGCGGCGGCTTCCTCCGGCTACTGCTGCCCCCCCTGGGCGAGCTCAGCCGCGTCTTGGGCGCCACCTCAGCCTGGGCGGCGGCCCACCTGCCCCGGCTGCTGCCGCGGTGCCGCGAGCGCAGCCCCCCGATGGGTCCGGACGTGGGCGGCGGCGGCGGTGGCGGCGGAGCCGGGGCGCAGCGCTCCGCAGCGGGAGCCGCGGGCTGCTTGGGCGGCCTGCCCCGCCGGCCCCTCATGTCGGAGCCGAGGCGGGGGGAGAAGGGAAAGCGGAGGGGGAGGGGCAGGCAGAGGGGGGGCGGTGGGGGGCGCCGGGGCCGGGTGGGGAGGCCCGCGGGGCCGGGCGGGAGGGGCCCGGCCGGCGGAAGCGGGTGGAGGGAGAAGGCTCAATCCGAATTGCTGGGGCCCCACTCCGGATCGCCTTCAGCCGCCATCTTGTTTCTTCCCTCTCGCTCGGTGACTGGGGGAACCGACAGCGGCCGCAGGCCCGGAGCGCGGTCACGTGAGCTGCGCCGCCGACGAGACGGGACGGAGTGAGGCCGCGCGGCGCCCGCTAGGGGGAGCGCGGGAGCGCCGGGTCGGGGGCGGGGAACCCGGGGCGCCTCGGAGCGCCGCCGCGTCTGGAGTGGCGGCCCCGGGGCGCGCCCCTCACCGAGTGCGCCCTGCCGGAGGCCGGGAGAGACGCCCACCGCAGCGGAGCGCCCGCTGGAGCCCGAGCTCGCCGGGGCCTCGTTCCCGCGCCTCTCTCGCCGGGCTCGGAGAGAAGGGGAGAAGAGCCCTCCAACTCCTCGCCCCCGTCGTCTCCTTGGGGAAATTGATGCTGAAAAGAGTTAGGGTGTCTCTGGGGTCGACTCGAGCGAGCGACCGAGGGGTCCGGGCAGCGCCGGCCACAGAGGAAAATTAACTTGGCGGACGGTCGCGCCCCCTGAAATTTGAAACTGGGCAGGCTTGGTTCTAGAGCCCTGAAATCGAGGCCAATGACAACTGCCCCGGCGGTGCCAGGAGCCACGCCTTCGGCGGCCGGCCCCCGAGGAGTGTCACTCTACTCACTGCGTAAAAGCCCCACCCAGAAACCTCGGAGAAACTCCAGCGCTAAACTACTTTCCAGTCTCCTTCCACCTTCCCCAGTTCCTCCTTTCAAACTTGTCCCTGTTTGAAACGCGACCACCAGCAAAAACGTCCCTATTTCTCGTTTGCTATAGAAAGGGTGACTGCCCACCTAAAACCTGCTTCCACCAGTGGTATGTTTGTGTGATCGGGAAATAATCGTAATTTCTTTACAAGACTTCAAGGTCTCACCTTAGCCTAGGGATCCAAATGTGATGAAATTTCAGGTTGCCGCGTTCTCAGGCAGGGTTACTCAACTCGGTGGTCAAGGTCAGCTCTGGGGATGAGAGAAAGGTATTGGAAGCATATATTAACAGCCACTGAAAGCTGTGGCAGCCAAAAGGGGATTTAAAGAAACATAGTTAATTTGGTTTTGTCCAAGTGACTGATTACAATCTACTTAGAAGACTAGAACACATAAGTTAAATGGAAAATACAGTCACTAGTTGCCAAATTAATTGATTGGATTTAATTCGGTTGAGTTGCCAAGGGTGGCGCACTTGCTCGCAGTCAGCGATCTGGTAAGTAATGAGAGTAAATCAAGTGGGCGAGGTGAGGACTGGCAAGTGGAAGTGCCTATGTTTTGTTTATGAGGAAGGTGGGGATGTAAGCCTCAAAAGGCTAGAACTTCCAATTTTTCCAGAGACGGTAGAAATGTGTATGTCACCTGAAATCTCTTGATTTTTAAATGTTGGCAACTAAATCAATTTTTAAAAAACACTTCAACTTGATCAAAATGAATGCAGTTCAGATATAGCCCAAAGTTTACAAGATTGCAACCTGTGCCCGGCACTATGTACAACGCTATGTACTTACTCCAGGGAATACAAAGACACTAAAACTGCTAATAGCCTTCCAAGTCTATAATCTAACAGTGGAGGAGACCCACTGACAAAAGAACAAATCACAATAGGTGCCACCAGGAGAGAGATTTTTATATTGGAACTTTTTTTATTAATTTGTTTTTGTGTAGAAGAACTGGGGTGAGAAGATTCAGAGACAATGCAGGAAGTGGGACAGGTATATTTACTGAAATATGCTGCTGAAGGGAACAGTGGGCAAGACAGGTCTACTGTGCCATATGTGGGTCACCTCTTGGCTGGCAATTGAACTCCACCCGTCACAGTGGTAGTGCTGAGACTTAAACCGTAGGTCACCAGGGAGGCCCTGCATTGGAGTTTTTAGTTGCAAGGAACAGAAACTGTCTCAGACTTTTAACGGAAAAGGAACTCATGAGACTGTAATGGCCACCTCTAGAGCTGCTGGTCCTGAGTATAAAAGGGATCCAAGCTCTCAGTCTTGCTGGCTCCGTAGCACTATATTCCATAGGCCATTGCATTAGTCTATATATATCAACTAGTTTTGCTTGGGGTGTGCTAGAACAACAGTTTCCTCTTTTTAAAAAAGATTTATTCATTTATATATACAAGAGCTGGGGTGTAGGCCAGAGATGTGGGGGTAAGAGGACTCAGCAGAGACAGAGTGAGGAGCAGAACAGGCAGATCCACTGAAATACACTGCTGAAGGGAGCAGCAGATGAGAGAAGAGAGGTCTGCTAGACCATGTGGGTCCGTTCCCTGGCCCAGGATCTAACAGTGGCTGCCCATAGCTTCATAGTACTGAGACTTAACTGCTTGCATCACCAGGGAGGCCCACAGTTAGTTCTTTTGCTATAAAGTTAGTACCTTGGTTAGATGCTTATGTGGATAGAATGTTTATATTCTGCCTCCCCCAAACCACCCCAGATTCACACATTGCAACCCCTAATGTGATGATATTAGGAGCTGACACCTTAGGGCGGTAATTAGGATTAGATGAGATCTATCATGAGGGTGAAGCCCCCATGAATAGAATCAATGTCCCTATAAAATAAAGGGAGACCTTGCTTCCTCCCCTCTGTGCTCTCAGCACCTGGAGATATATATAATGAGAAGGATGTATGTGTGTATGTGTGCATCCTTATATAAACAGTCAAATATTATGCATATATCTGGTAATTATAACCAGAAGATGGCTCTCTCCAGAACCAGCCATAGTAGCAACATTGATTTCAGACTTCCAGCCTCCAGCACTGCAAAAAATAAATTTCTGGGCATCCCTGATGGCACAAGTAGTTAAGCATCACACCATGATGCATCCACAGCCACAGTGGCGCAAGTTCCATCCCCAGCCAGGGAGGGGACCCACATGGCACAGCAGACCTCTTCTACCTCACCGCTGCTCCTCTCAGCAGTGTATGTCAGTTAATTTGCCTGTTCTGCTCCCTGCTCTGTCTCTGGTGAATCCTCTCACCTCCCACAACCCTGGTCTGTACCCCAGCCCTTGTATGCGTAAATAAATAAATCTTTTAAAAACACACACACACAAATGCTCTTATTTCCTAGGTCTTATAGGCTGTTACATCCTTTCTCCCAAAACTCCTTGCCACCCATCTAAGCCCCTGACCACCAGTCCATAAATCAATGTAGACTCTTTCTCAAAGCAAAGAACCACAAGAATATCATCAAAGCCCCGCCCACCAAGACATTTCCTTTGGCCACTGTACTTCAAGATCATTTGCAAGTCTTAACACCTTAGCAGCCACTCCCAGCTGATAAGATCTGTGAACCAAGCTCACATGGTGCTCTTCTTTGTTACCTAGTCACAGGAGTTGTCCTTGAAGCCATGGTTGTGAATTGAGAGAGGAGTGGTGGTAAATGAAAATAAATGAACTGGGAGTTGCACTTGTATTTTTCTCTAGGACCCGTGCTCACGCCTGCTCTTATGTACTCAGTGTCCTCTTGGGTAAGGGAGCACTACTGAGCACTTCATGGTGGCACATTATTGGTTCATGATAACCTGCCTAGGTTGCATGGTCATTCGGCATTCCACTGTCAGGCTGTCGGTCTTCGCCAAGGCCCAAGAACAATTAAAGAGCAAGATAGTTATTAGCCAAAGGAAGAAAGACTCTGCTCTAGAACCCTAAGTGTAGCCACTGTTGTCATGTGCTCTATGCAGCACCCAGCATGTGGTTGCCCACAGAGCACTCCTGGACCTGCTCGTCATGATGACCAGGTTAGCAACCCTCCTTGCATTGCAGCCTGAACCCTGTGAAGAACCTCCTGCTCTTGTTGTGGCTCCACAATAGCAAACTTTCAAGTCATTTGGAAATGCACTAAAGGAGCTCATCCAAATGTGATGTTGGTAGTCTTCTAAATCCAGAGAGAGCTCCCGGGCATCCAGTACCATTAGAAGAAACCACCTATCCCCACAGTCACTGGACTCCTCACTTTCATCTTACATTCTACAGCTCCAGCTACTGACTCTTCTAAAGACTCCCTTTCATTCAGGTGACCCGGTGTTTTGTTGACTTGTTTTGCCACTGAGTTCCATGGGGTGTTGAAGTCTCACATCTCAATAGTAGATGACTTTTCTCTGCCATCAACTTCAAAAGATTAGACAGAGTCACAGGCCACCCCCACCTCACTACCCTAAGAGTCTGCAACCTCCAACCACTTCAGTTTCAACTTCTTTGGGTTGGACCCAACTTCAGTTGTGTTCTTGGTTGCCTACAAAAGTAATCAGGACTGCCTGCTTTAAGCCCACAGTCCCGGGCCTCCCTGGTGGCGCAGTGGGTTGAGCAGCGCACTGTGAAGCAAACCGCAGCCACTGCAGCGCGAGTTCGATCCCTACCACCACCATGGAGGGGACCCACATGGTGCGGCAGACCTCTCCTGCTGTGCCCGCTGCTCCCCTCAGCAGTGTACTTCCATTAATCTGCCTGTTCTGCTCCCAGCTCTCTGTGGTGGATCCTCTCACCCCCCACACCTCTGGCCTGTACCCCAGTGCTTGTATGCATAAATAAATAAATCTTAAAAAAAAAAAATAAGCCCACAGTCCCTGAGCGTGCCCCAGTACTAGCTTCTGCAGCCAGGAAGTGTCCCAAGCAGGCTCTGAGCTGGTGAAGACAGCATGGCGGCTGGGCTGCCTGGGAAGAGGCCCAGCTGGCCCTGGTAGCAACACCAATACTGGGTACTGCGACAGCTCTGTGGCCCTACTGGCTTCCAGTTCAAAGGCTAATGTGGACATGGTTGCACATCCAGCTGCTAGGGAGGCTGGGTTAGTGAGTACCTGGTGCTTCAGCTCATTGTGTGGAGGGTTCCCTCAGCCTGAGCAGGAATGTGGACTGGCGTGGTAAGACACACGCACAGAAGCCAACATGAGCTGATTTGCCCTTGGACAAACCTATCGTGAGGGCTCGCTCAGGACAGAAGAGTGTTCAGGAAGGAAGTGACTAGCTCTGGACTGTAGGTCATCCAACCCTGACTGAGCCCCATTTTCTTCACAAATAAGTTAGGGGGCTGGGTTAGATCTGTACTCTCCATCTGCTGTCTCACATTGCAGCACCAAGTAAACATTAGATGAATAATGAGAGGGTACAATATGTAATATAAAAATGAGAGGGCATGAAAAGGTGGTATAAAAAAAGAGGTTTTCCTTTATAGAATATAATTCTAATAAAAATTAGGATATAATATATAGCATTAGAGAAGATGTCAAATAGTGACTTTGTTACACTTTCTAAAAATCCCCCTTTTTCTTTTTTTTCAAAAAAATAAGAAATTTTTTTCCCTCGGTTTTGTGTTTTTAATAGCTCTTGAACAATGATCTCTTTAAACGACAAGAAACTGTTTTCAGGAGTAGGTGATTTTAAGAAATTAAACTTTTATAACCACTCAAACATTGACAATGGTAGAAATTATAGCTAAGTTATATTTAGAGCTTTTCTTTCATTGACAAAGGTGCTTATAAAATTTCTTGTGGATTCAGAATCCAATCACACTTTTTTTCATAGCTAGTGCTCTTGTAGTCCTAATAATGTCAAAATCACGGTGAAGCACTACTTTACAGAACAGCCAGACGCCACTGGACCGGGCACTTCACGTTTCAACGTGACTTGAGGCACGTTAGCCACGAACAATCAGAATCATCCAAGTACGTAATGTCTAGGTGGTTGGGACCTGCTGCTGGTGGCTGTGGCCATCGGGCTGAGACGACCCTCACTCTGGTGAGGGAGGTCAAGACCAGAGCAGGGTGGCCCCTGAGCAGACCCACCGCTGCTGCTGCAGGAGTACAGGTCATCCTGTTTTGTGAACTATGAAACATATGGAACCTCAAGTGAAACAAGATGGTCAAAGTCTCCCCAAATCTGCCTTCAGTGGTTTCCATTACAGAGGTGGGCTTGACCCTAAACTTGCAAAAATTAGTAAGCAGCTTTAATATGAGGCATAGGGCCTACTGCCCATAGAGGAAAAATAAGAGATACTCATCGACAAATATGGTAATAGAATTCACCAGAGACAGAGTGGGGAGCAGAACAGGCAGATCGACGGAAATACACTGCTGAGGGGAGCAGGGAGCAATACAGGAGAGGTCTGCTGTGCCATGTGGGTCACCTCCCTGGCTGGGGATCAAACTCAGGTCACAGTGGCTGGTGAGAGCTTGACAGTGCTAAGACTTCAACTCTTGTGCCACCAGGGTGGCCCCTACAAATTGTGTGTGTGTGTGTGTGTGTGTGTTTAAAAAAAAGATTTATTTATTTATGCATACACGAGCTGGGGTGAAGGCCAGTGATGCAGGGAGTGAGAGGACTCACCAGAGACAGAGTGGGGACCAGAATAGATTGATATACTGAAATACACTGCTAAGGGGAGCAATGGGTGAGACAGGAGAGGTCTACCGTACCATGTGGGTCAGCTCCCTGACCAGGGATCAGGGATTGAACTCGTGCTACAGTGGCTACGGATGCTTCATAGCCCTGAGGATTACCCTTGTGCTACCAGGGAGGCCCCAATATTCTTCAACTTTAAAAGTACCCTGTGCAATGCACCATGGTGGCCAATTATCCCAGTTTGCAAGGACCCTCCCAGTTTTACCATCACAATGTCTCACCTCTCAGGTTCAGGAAAACCAGGTCAGCACAAAGAGGTGTTCTTTTTGAATTATTAGCAAAGGCAAAGACCTGGACAACCAGTGATTATACCTCTCAAGTATGGACAGTTTATGAGCATGAAGGGGCCAAGGGTGGGAGGTAGTGCAGATTTGCCATAGCTACTCCCTAGGGGCCCCTTTACAGAGGTCTGCAAAAACAGATGGGGGCAATGAGGCAGTGAAATTTGGGTACAAGATGAATATGGCCCATTTAAGCCCACAGGTTGGAGAGGCCCAGAGACTTTCAGGATGTATTTACATAGCTAAGTGAACACCACTTGCACAATTTTTCAAAAAAATTTATTTTGATTTATTTATGCATGTAAGAACTGGGTGTAGACCAGAGGTGCTGGGGAGTAAGAGGATTCACCAGAGACAGCGTGGGAAGCAGAAAAGACAAATCTGAAATATACTGCTGAGGGGAGCAAGGGGTGAGACAGGAGAGGTCTGCTATGCCATATGGCCCTGTATTCAATTTTTTTAATAGCTATTGAAAAACATCGTTGATTGGGCCTCCCTGGCAGTGCAGGGGGTTAGATCTCAGCACTATGAAGCTATTGGCAGCCACTACAGCATGAGTTTGATCTCTGGCCAGGGAGCTGACCCACATGGTGCAGCAGACCACTCCTGTCTCACCTACTGCTCCCCTCAACAGTTTTCAGTTTATCTGTCCTGTTTCCCACAATGTCTCTGGTGACTCCTCTCATCCCCCACACCTCTGGCTTACACCCCAGTTCTTGTATGGATAAATAAAAATAAATTTGTAAAAAAAAAAGGTTAAGTATATACACCAGGGAGTATCATCTCATTTAATACTCATAGCACCACATTGGAGCAGGTATTATTTTCTCCAGGGTTCTACAGGTTATATAATTTTCCCAAGGTCACATAGCTAGTGCGTGATGGAACCAGGATGTGAATGCACCACTATGCATCTTTCAAAATAGGTTGATGGCGAATTTTGATTCATTTGTGGCAGCTTCATCTCTTGTCTGGGTTAGCTCTTCTGGGTCTCCTACAAGTGTTGCATATGCATCTCTTTATTTTTGGTTACTTGTGTTGCCCAAGTAATCACGTATGTCTCCCTTTTGCATTTCTCCCACTGCTTTGTATTTGCTTATTTACACATCTGCTTCATCTGCAAGTGGGGAGTCCCCTTGAGAGTAGAACTGCATCTTATTCATCTCCAACATACCTAGCATGATGGAGTAGAGACTCAAGAGAGAGATTGGCTTTTTTTAAAGATTTATTTATTTATGTATACAAGAACTGGGGTACAGGCCAGAGGTGTGTGTGTATGGGGGGGGGGGGTGAGAGGATTCACCAGAGACAGAGTGGGGATAAGAATAGGCAGGTGGACTGAAAAACACTGCTGAGGGGAGCAGAGGGTGAGGCAGGAGAGGTCTGCTACACCATGTGGGTCACCTCCCTGGCCGGGGATCAAACTTGCACTGCAGTGGCTATGGGTGCTTCATAGTGCAGTGCTTAACCCCTTGCACCACTAGAAGGCCCCGAGATTTGCTGTTGAGTGTGCAAAAGGAGGAATCAATTGGTAGCTTTGGAATAAAGGGCAGGATTATTTCAAGATTGAAGGTGTTGGAACAGCTTAACAGGTGAGGGCTGAGAGTCCTGTATGTGCTCAGAAAAGGTGGTATGGGAGGGAGTGAGGGAGAGGACTTGAGCCAGGCAAGGAAGCTATTCTGGACTCTGGAAATGGGGGAAGCAAATTTTCAGGAACCAGGATGTCTATGGGATATTTTTACTTATTCAATAAATATTGAACACCAACTATATGCCAGTGGTACATACAATGCTACTTTAGGTAGGGTGGAGAGGGGAGACATCTAGGAGGTGACATTCTACCTCAAAGCCATCTATGTAAAGATATGAAGAATATTTTGGACTAAGTCATCCCAGCATGTTTGAGAAACAATAAGTCTAAGTGTACTGGGGCAGTTCTGTGATACAGGACCGTTTTCTTGACTTGTAATTTGTAATTTTCTTGACTTTATAATTTCTTTGACTTGTAATTTCTTGATTTGTAATCTGTAAAATGGGAATGAGCATAACACCAGCCTCATAGAGTTTAAATGATTAAACAGAATAATGCACATTAGGACCCCAGGACAGTGCCTGGAATTCAGTAAACTCTTAAAACAGGTTAACAACTATCATTTTTTTATTATTAAAGTTCTCTATTTTTTAAAAAGATTTATTTATGCATACAAGAACTGGGGTACAGGCCAGAGTCGTGGGAGACACCAGAGACAGAGTGGGGAACAGAACAGGCAGATTGACTGAAACACACTGCTGAGGGGAGCAGCAGGTGAGACAGGAGCGGTCTGCTGCACCATGTGGGTCCCCTCCTTGGCCAGGGATTGAACTCAGGCTGCTGTGCAGTGGATGCTTCATAGTGCGGTGTTCAACCGGCTGACCCACCAGGGAGGGCCAACAACTATCATTTTAGTACCAGTTATTATTATATTCATAGGAAGAAGAACACTGAAAAATTCATGGAAAGTAACATGAAACAGTCCAAAGTTAATGCTCAGGCATCAGACCTAGATTCAGCCCTGAGGTTACCATATAATAGTATAAATTGTGTAATTTTATTTCTCTGAGTCTTTGTTTTCACAGCTGTAAACAAAAAATTATAATATTTATTGGGCCTCTCTGATGACCTAGGGGTTAAGTTTCAGTACTACCATCTTGAGGGCATGAGTTCAATCCCTGGCCAGGGAGCCGACCAACATAGTGCAGCAAACCTCTTTTGCCTCACCTGTTGCTCCCCTCAGCAGTGTATTTTAGTAGATCTGCCTGTTCTGTTCCCCACTCTGTCTCTGGTGAGTCCTCTCATCCCCTTGTACCTCCCTCCTGCACCCCAGTTCTACACACAAAAAATATTAAAATTATACCATTATTTTAAAAAATAAATAAAATTTATTGTGGAGGATTGTCTTAAAGATTACATTTAAAAATGCACACAGGGCCTCCCTGGTGGCGCAGTGGGTTAAGCAACGCACTATGAAGCAGACCACAACCACTGCAGCACGAGTTCGATCCCTGCTGCCGGCCAGGG